>NW_019091418.1:1300045-1375247 GCF_001949145.1 Acanthaster planci
TGTCTTGCATGCCGCTGTCAACAAGATCGACCGCGAAGGGTCCACCACGTTCGTGGAGTTCCTCCTGGACCACAAACTGGACGTCTTTGCTGCCGACGAGTTAGGCAGATTGCCCATCCATTATGCATTCACCAAATATGGGTATGTTAAAGACAAAGACTATAGTCTTGGGGCATCTATTCTACCAGAAAGTGCATAAGGACGATTTTTGAAGTCTTTCTAACGCGGCTTTTCTGTGGAATTGGATATGTATTTTGAAAAGAAACTGCGTGTGGACATGGTAGTGTTAATTTTTTGAAACAATGTAATAGGCCTATTGGAGTTTGAATCGGAGTTCATGTTTGTGTTGAGAATATCCTAATATCAACTGATTTGTTTTTAGTAGGCTGGCTGTGTGTAAATTAACTTTCAAACAGAGCTTTTTATACCGTGTTCAGCAGGATATTTTAAATATTGGTCTTTAGAAGAGACCTCACATGGATTAAGTACACTTTCCAAATTTCGCAACTTCTACATAAAAATTTAAGTCTATGGTTAGCCATTTAGCACTGGCTGCAATTGTTAATTGTGCTCATCTTTGCCATTTAATGCATTTTTTTCCTTCCAGGGTCTTTGGCATGGACACACGGGTTGCGAGCAGCCTCTCCACAGATTTTGATCCCACGACACTTACATCCTTGCTGGCCAAAGCCATGCAGGGTAAAAAGCTGAACCAGCAGGACAGGCTGGGCCGCACACCGCTCCATTATGCTGCAGAAGTCGGGGCCGATTGTTCAATTCAATCCATCTTTAAGGCGAGCATTGATGGTCATGGACAACTAGCTACTAGATACCTTTTTTGACACCCCATAAGACCTCAGCAAATGTTGCAAATATGCCTTTGCCTCTGTGAAGGAAGCATTACAGTGCAACTAGCGTGGAGACCTCTCAGTGAGAGATTTCCTGTTGTGTAGGAAATGGTACCCTCTAAAAACGTCCGGATCAGATTGACCAAGAATTGGGTCCCATTCGGTATGACCCTTTTCTGGGTCAAAATATGACCCCCTTTCGGGTCATATTTGACCCTTTCTGAGTCCACATATGACCCCCTTTCGGGTCATATTTGACCCTTTCTGGGTCATAATTTGACCCTGAAAAGGGTTATACCAAATGGGACCCAATTCTGGGTCAATCTGATCCGGACGTTTTTAGAGGGTACCCAGTTCTAATTTGTTGCTCATATTGACCCATGTGATCGTACGTCGTACCGTACATCCCCATTGTTGTAGGCAAAATCAACACCTCAGCACCCTGCGCAAGCACTAAAAGCTTAATCGGTAGCAAAGAGGATCAGACAAATCCGAGGCCAGCACCCACCCGCATGGAAGTGACTACAGTACAAGGTCATTGCAACGATGACCATTGTGCAATCTGATAAACAACACGATAAGCATGGAGGCTATGGTGATACTGGTGTTCCTTTTCGGGATCAAGCACACCCCAATTCTCCTGGTGAAGAAGGCCAAAAGGGAGATTTTTTGTTTTTAAAGATTGGAATATAATGATCGTTCCTTTTTAGAATGATTAATTTACTTTAATCATTACTTAGCAAAATTATGCCCCCATTAAGAGAAAAACAACTATTGACCGTTGGAATATTGTGTGATGGAAAGTAGATTTTTCCAAAACCATAAAAAGAGTTTATTCAAGGCAAAAGAGCATCAAAGCCGACCCCTGATGGCGCGCTTCCGGAACCCTTGGAGAGGAAAAATAACATGCAAAGATTTGAGATTTTTTTTTCGTTCAGTTTTTTCTTAGAAATCCAACTTGGAAAATGGGCTAGGACAAATATTTGCTAGTATATCTGTTTATAGAAACTGGAAAATTACCTGATCTAAAAGAGAAATTTCCTGCCAAAAATTGACCCATCACTTCTGAAAATCTAAAATACAGTGTAATGCGGCATTCTCATACGCAGATGAACATTTACGATTTGCAATTATACGATAGTCTGTGGGTAAAAGCAAAAAATAAAAACAGATCAAAAAATTTTACACACTTACAATGGATAAGATAATAAGCATAAAGCAATATTTCACTTTTACGATAGAATCTAATATTTTATTTAACCTTTGCTGACAACAACTACGTGATGTCAACTCAACAGAATCTGGAACACATCGAGTGCAGGTAGATCAATCTTTGCAAGGTTGTACAGTTTCGTTGTCAAGAAAGCACAGAGAGTGAAAACAAATGGTATGGAGCGTCAAAAGTGGACAACCCCATTTTCTCATTTTCTGTCAGTAGATATTCGGGATTTTGGACTTTGCGTAAAGCATTTTCAAAAATGACCCCCCCCTCTCAAATAAGGAAAGCCTGGGATTAAGGTCCCTGACGGTACTGTGGTGTACTTTTGCGGGTTTTAAGAGCTGTAGAGGGGATGGTGCGACTTCAAAAAACTGGAAAATCTACGAGCAAAAAATAAGAAAATGGGGTTGTCCACTTTGGAGCATGACCGTAATTTTGCCAGTAGGAATTGAAATTTTAGTTGTCCACTTTTGATGCGCCACGAGAGTTGTTAAAGTAAAATTCGAATTTTTGCTAGCGAAAAATTGCAGTTTTTGAAAATACTATACACAAAGTCCCAAATCCCGAAAATCTACTAGCAGAAAATGAGAAAATGGGGTCGTCCACTTTTGACGCTCCATAGGGTTTTCCTCTTTTGGAGCATCAAATAAAATTTGCTTGAGGGAATTTAAATTTTTAGTCGTCCATGTTTGACGCGCCAAGAGAATTGTTAAAGTAAAATCCAAATTTTTGCTAGCGGAAATTTGAGTTTCAAACAATTTTCCAAAATCCCAAAAATCTACCAGGAGAAAATTGGGTTGTCCACTTTTCTCGATCCATACTTTCTAAAATATTTTACTTGAGGAAGACAAAGGTAAAATTCCAACATGAGTATTTCGTGGGATTTCAATAAGGAATTATTCTTCCAAAAATATCTAACGTGATAGGTCCGCCCAATGCAAAATCCCCATAGACAGACCGCGCAAGGGTTCCGGAAGCTTGCTGCGTCACCTTTTACTTTCAGGCTCTCTTCACATTCCAAAACTTGTTGGGCATGTGTTTACATTGTTCAAGATGGCAATTTTGCATGGAGTGTTGAAAGATCGTATTGAGACTGTCTGGATCGAAGCAACAAAGGAATGCGAATGATTTATGTCCGTGAATTTTCTGCATAAAATTGAAACTTTTGTCTCATACATGTATTCATTCTTTGACAATAATTTTCATCTTCAGCGAAAAGACGATCTTGATATCCAGGATAAGGACGGATGTACACCGCTGTCAATGGCATTGGCTTGTTCACGAAAATGGTAGGAATATAGTCCATGCAACCTCACTGCATAATAACTGACGCAGCTTGACAACTGCATCAGTATTCTTGAAAATCTGATGGCAGAGGTTTGGGAATGAGGTGTGAACAATTGTGTCATTATCCGCATGAGCATTCAAGCAGTACATGCTTCTGATGATCTTGTCTCTGGCATTGATTATCAGAAGTAATATTTAGAAAGGTTTCAAAGATATAGCCTGAGTTTAATAGATATTTTGTTCATTTTCCAAATTTCGACTTGATCTTCAATTCAGTTGATTTACCCTGCGACGTGTTTAGGTTTGATTTTTACATGGCTGCTGGAGCTGCTCCAGTGAGGAGACCGTATCAATTCTCGGATTTCAGAGCCCAGATTCTTTCCTAACGGCATTTAAATACTTTGGTGGTTGTCCTCTAGCCTCTACAGCTCATAAAACCCGCAAAAAGTACATCAGTTTACCGTCATGGGTCTTGTTTCCTAGGCTTTCCTGATTTGAGAGGGGAGTCTTGCCACGTGCCGGCCAAGCCACAACACCCCCTCCACCAAAATAACACTTCAAAGACAGCCGAAACAGGCCTCTGACAAGTTCCTGACAGCTGTCACTGATAAAAAAGACATTCCACTGCCTGGCCCAGGCATCGTCTTTTTAAATAACGCCTTGTATAAACCCATGGGGCCACTTAATACACAGTCTTATGGGAATTGGCTAGAGGCTAGCTGGAATTTTTTTCTGTTTTTCTGGCTAGGGGAGGCCCTGACTTTAAAGTGACTAAACCTGGTTTTTCAGCATGAACAGAAGTCGGATATGATGGAAAGTGATGGCATATGGACTTTCATTTAATTAACAAATTTCCGATTTGGGTTACCACGCTGGAGGTCACGACCTCTGCCCAGACTTTAAAGTTATAGTCTTATTCCCCCCTCCCCCCAAAAAAGGAGTGGCCAATCCCTTACTCTCAAGGTACCCTCCTCTGACGTCATCATAGTGGATTTTTATGATTTAAAGCATTAAAACCAATGAAATCTGATTAACTACTGGAGCTGTTCTGAAAAATTCAGAGGCCTCAAATTACGCAAAGATTTGACTGTTTGTTAGAAGCATTGGTTGTACTCGGCCACATTTGTTTCAAGCAATGACTGTACTGTCAACAGAAATGATATTGTAACGCAATGCATAGCCCACTGGTGCGCTATCAGGCGCTTGTTGCTTAGCAACGTTGTGAGCGTTGTGTTTATAAGCGGCTGCGCGCTAAGAGTCGCCCTCTTCCAGGCACAGTGAAAAAGCTCTTCCTGCTGCGACTGTCCCCATGTACAGTTCACCTCCAAGTGCAGTTTGGTTCAGAGTTATAGTGTAAGCTGCAATCATCCAATCATTTACATCCAATCGAGTAGTCGCAGTGGGGGAGCCTCATACGTTGTGTCAGCTTGATTTTGTGATCGATAATAAATCATGGCACCTATAATATTGTGATTAATTACTAGTACCACACGTAGGTGAGGCACTGTGCGCCTATATAGGAGAATAAAGTCCTGGAACAAAGAGTAGGCACAAACTCGCATCCAGTTCCCCCATTCTTTTCCCGTTGGTCCCCCGTCTGTCAGCCCCGTGTGGTTTGAGGGTGTGTGAGACTGATCTGTCTGTGGCGAATTACGGGCCTGGCGGTAGACTTCCGCCAAAACGGATCTGCGTCTCGGTCCGTAGAGGTCAGGCCGCTCACTGCTATTGGTCGAGACCGACCCGGGAAGTCCTCAGAGGCTTTACTGCTACAATATCATTTATTTGAATTCTCTGCTATAATATTTCTGAATACCCTGAACATCAGCATAAACAGTGCCTCTTTGCTGCTTATAAGTACGTCAAAGTTATTAATGGCTTTTGCAAAGTGAATGCATCAAACCATTCTCCTAACTCTACCAAACAACCCACTCATTTGTTCAGGATGACAAGGAGGTTGATCGAAGAAGGGGCCAGCATCAATCAGGAGGTGTATTTCTCTTGTGAGGAGATTCACAAGTATTTCGGGACTGCCATCCGGAAGCAGTTGGTTCATGGGGACTGGCAGAAGGAGAAGGTGGACAAGCATTTCATCAGGACCACCATCTTGAAGGAAGTAGTTTATGAGGACTGGGAGCGTGTTTTACTGACTATCTTGGACAAAATAGCCTCAGGAGGGGTGCCTGGAATTTCCTACCTGGATGCCCTTGAGGTACATATCACAGTCTGCTCAAATACTCTTTGAAATCACTTTGAAATGGTATTTTACATTTGATAGACAGATTAGCCATTCCAGTTGGTCAAGAGTCTGTTATGTGGCTAGTCTTAAATAATGAAGCGCTGGCTTGTTTAGGCATAGTCATTGAACAGTAGAATTTTTGACTTGCTTTGACTTTATGACTCCTGACATATTTAAGAATAGGACTAAATATGTGCTTGGCCGATGGGCAATAACAACAGGATGTCACTTCTCACTACGAAGTGGGACACTACAAATGTTGCTTCCTGAGAGTCATATGCACAAGATCTGTGCAATATTGTTTAATGTAACGTTTCGTAGCTCTTGGTAATACCATGGAGCATTATTTGCTAGAGTGCGACTAGGATAATGCACTTTACTTGGTCAGTCATGGTAATGGAAGGATGAGACCTTCTATGTTTACAAACCCAAGGGAATCATCACAGAAGCATGAACATATGTTTATCAATACCTGCTACATGTACTGCAAACAGAAATACTTAAATGAGGTTGACATTGGACACTGCCAGTGGTACAATCCCAGGCAACTGGCTGTAGAATTTTGTGGATTAATTGAAAATGCAACCATTCCCTACCAAAAGAGAAAGGCTGGTTTACTAATCAACGTCTACTACTTTGAATAATACTTTGATTGGCATTTGGTCACGCGTCATCAAGATTCTTACATATATCTGTCATGCCAGGACGTCCTGGAAGGACAGAAGATCCAGCTGGCTGATAACTTGATTCGCAGGCTGTCTGAGCAAGACAAACTGCAGATGACCAATGACAAGGCACAGAACTTACTTCATCTCTTGGCCCTTCACGCTGTGGAAGGCTCCGACATTCAGAATAAGGTGACCTGACAAGCTGGCAGTGGTTCTGCTACTCTGCTACAGCAAATCTAATTTCTCCTATCTCTTTGTATATGTTATTATAAACACCAGGCCAACATTTCTTCACCGTTAGTGAAATCGTTTTGCTATTTGATCTTGAAAATATTTTTCGCAATTGGAATTGGAATTTAGGCTTTTTAAAATATCCAGCTTTATGACCATTTTCTTGAACCACGGATGTTGTTTTAATTTCATTTCATACTCTGCTGCTTCAGATTGTCTTGTTTCTCCTTGACAATGGTGTCAAGCTATTTGCCACTGACTACAAAGGCTGTACTCCACTGCACTATGCTACAGTCAACATGAATGCCTCAATTTGTAATATCTTTGCAGGTGAGTTTGAAGAAACGAACTGTCACAGAATCCCACGAAGTAAATGTTTGGGCTTTTTCAATTCCCATTTTGGAAGGTATACCGGGTAATAGATGCCAATGCATATAATAATATTCGTATAGAAAGACCATACATTCTGTAATATACTTTATACTTTTCACCTGTAAATTGTATGCAATTTAGCCTTTTGGCCACCATGTAAGGTTTCGGTAGACCAATAGAAGTACATTTATGTTAATCTATTTCCATTCATATTCATGGTTTGTCACTGAAAAAGAAGTTACCTCAGTTTATCTCATTGAGTGTTCCGAATGATCTTGTCTTTACTCAGAGAAAGATCCTGTCGGTTTTCAAAGCTGTGTCACATGTGTGGACCACAGGGGCAGGGTACCAGTTGCTTCGCTGTTCTGGGGAATGTTGTATAACAGGAAAATCGTTGACGTTGTCGAGTGAGTGCATTGTTCTATCCTCGATTTTGAGCTCATGTCAGAAGCAGCAATGTGCAAGTCAGTATCATCACTTGACCATTCACAAGACCTGACACTGGACAAGCAAGACTAATTGCAAGTAATAAGACAATTACAAAGGAAAACTTTTTGTTCGAATTGTGACTTTACTTCAGACAGAAGTCTTGTGTTCGTCTTGTGATGGTCTTTTGAGGTCTCAACCACGGCACTGACAAGCAGTACTGATGGTGTTTCTCTTTCATGGTGTCTGTCCATGTTGCACACCAACAACAATTGTAGGGGATTTCACACCGTGAAAGTGTAACACATACCCTTGATGCAAAGTTGTATGATTTGTCATGAATTTGACCGTTGAACACTCAAGAATTAAAAGAACTGTCCATAACTTGAAAAGAAAGCTTTCAGCCATAACTTCCTGCTGTATGTAAGCAGTACAGTAGCAAATGCAATGGGCGGGGGTCTCCACAAATGTTGCTTAACCGGCAACTTTGTAATGAAATTTAACATCTGACGTATGATGACAGTCACAAATACACGTACGAGCACGGTTTGTTCGCTGTCGCTGTAAAATGGTGAAGGTTTGCTGTGCAGTGGTGTGCCATAAAACAGCAAAATGTATCGCTGAGATAAGACGTGAAAACCTGACTCCAAACTCACACACACGACTGTGCAGTATTCAGCATTTCATTGCTGTAGGACTGTAGTTCATGTAGGACTAACGTTAGTACAGTTCTCTAACGAGGCGCACGTCAGACTTTGCATTGACTTTCGATCGTCTCACAGTACTGCCAAACTTTCGAAATATATCGTGCACTGTGAACACCATCCTAGTTATTAGCAGTGTCCAAAAACACTATTTATTTCATGGGATTCGTCTTTTTTTTTCTCAAACAGCGATCCAAATTGCGTGTTACTATGCAGTTCATGCACGGCTCTACGGCCAATATAGCAAGCAAGTGGAAAGTCACGTGACAATTTGACGTCGGTGAATATCCTCTATAGTGAACGTGATAAGTTTAAAAAATCGTTCATTTCAAACTTGTTTGGCAAAACATTTCCAACATAAAACGGTTTCATATTACGCTGCCCCGAAATTTATTACACCTTTCGCGGACTATATGCAGTAGGCGACTTTCATTAGGTCCCCTAATTGTGTCATAATTTGTTGCACACTGCAAATGGAAGTGTGTTTCTTCTTTGAATGACTTTCATCTTCCAGACTGATCCAGAAGCATAAGGGAAGCCTGGATGTCTGCGCCGCCTTCCCCAATGTCAACCTTCTCTGTAACGAGAAAGTAACCCGTTCAGAGTCTCTGCAAGATTGGTACCACAATCTACCGGATGACAAGACGACTGACGTCACGCCACTCATCTTCACGATCCTCATGAATAACGTCGAGGGTTGCAAACTCCTGCTACAGAAGGGGGCCAGTCCCAATGCTGCAGACAGACAAGGAATGACGCCTCTTATGCATGCTGTGAGACAGGTATGGCTAAATCCAAACACTGCGGATAATTTTCTGGTAGTATTTCATTCTTTGTCATTTTGGTCGTTCTTTAGAAGCTTATTCTCCATAATAATGGTTAGGATGTGGCCCGTACAACGGTTACCATGCCGTCTCGACAAAGTGTGGCTCTAAATGTGACTTAATGGAGGAGATAAAATGTCTGACATGAAATTAAAAATGTGTCATCAAAATTATAAATGGAATTTAAAGCCATTTTCCCACAGTACTTCTGTCATTGGCGATCCACAGTCAATTTCAAGCATAAATTGCCGCATTTCAATTCACTGGTCTTAACTTTGTGAATAAAATGTCAGTAGCTTTGGTTGAAGGTACATTCCAAGCCATGTTTTGCAGAACTTCGAAACTGAGAGAAGTCATTGTGGTATTGGTGGTGTAGTCTTGTGACAGAGACAAGGATATAATGAATGGAAATAAACAATTTGTGGTATAGTATCCAGGTGCATGAACAGAGGGGTTGGGGGAAACGGGGCTGTAGGTGGAGATGCAGGCCTGGCTTGGAACAACGTTTACGCTAGATGGCCTTGTTCAAGATAAACTACTTGTATAGATTGATTCAATGAGGCCTCATTCGGCAGTTTGGCTGGTACCCATGATTTTTTTTGTGCACAGGTTGCTGGGTGAAATTGACCAGGGCTGGACAAATGGTCACTCAAACTTGACCCCTACTGCTGTGCCATTATGTTCATGTGCATGCTGGAGATTCACTTAATTTACGTGCACATTAACGTGGCCCGTTCTGTATTTTGGAGAGGCTTGTCATGTTACCTTTACGTGAGCTTTGTTTTATTATGACTTCTGATTCTTGTCAGTGGATCTGTCAATGCACATATTACAATCAAAGAGGCTGTGACTTTTTTTAGAACGAGATTGTCATTGCTCACGTCTTGATGGACCATACCTACGATCCCAAGGAAGCCGGCATGAGAAAGATTGCCACCGGCCTGAAGGAGAAGGTTCCCTGGACTGCCAACTTACAGGAACGGATGAGCATGAAAGGTTCCATTCAGCTCCTTATCACATTGTAAAAACTGCTTAACTAGATCATTAACACCGTATCTGATGTAGGCATAGGAACGTACATGTAGACATGTCAAGCAGAAAATCCTACTTATCCCTGAGCACAGATATTGACAAATTTACATGCAAAGACTACCAACATAAGGCTTGGTTAATCAGTTGAAAAGCACCGGCATGGTGTTCCAAAAGTCATGGGCTCAAATCCAAAACCGATCAACTTCTCTGTTCATCTCTTAATACTAAACAAATTTTCCACATTTGACAAATTTCCAGGAAGGGTCTTTCAAAATGCAGCAGCTTTGTGAAAAATCTGCCGTAAAAGAAAACTGTAATACTGCCATGTGTCAGTTTTGCAGTGGAGTGTTATGTCTTGAGATAACAAATTTTGAATTTTTTCTAGGTGAGACATGTAGTTGTCGATCATGCAGCACACTATCGTTTTGAACGGACTGGAATTTATCTTATTTAAAGATACGGGCATGATTGTCAATCAGAATTTACTTTTTTTCCTACAGATTCTGATTTCAATGCGACTATCATTTTAGATTGTTACGAAGAAGACGAGCAGCAAGACCAGACACAAGGTTGGCTATTGTTGTAAAAAGTTCAGATCAAGAATCTTGTCTCAGGATTTGTGAAAATCATAATCACTGATTCAAGTCATAGGTAGGCCAACTTCTATATTTTAATTCTGTAACTTGCCCTTCATCCACAGTTCCCAAATGTAGTCTGACGAGCAGTCTGGACGTAAATGCTGTGGACTCACTTGGCCGAACTGCAGTTCACCACCTGATGAAGACGTCCGATTACGGCACGTACGAGAATGTGGAAATGTTAGAAATGCTGGCAGGAGTTGGAGCCAATTTGTCCGAGCAGGACCGAAATGGCAAGACACCGATGGATTACACCATTGAGACTGGTTCCAGAAAGATGGCCACAGCTCTTCAGAAACTGACTGGAGCTGATGCAACAGAACCGCTAAATGCTAACAAAATACATGTAATCACTATTAAGAGTTGAAAATACGCCAATTGTTTTTGCTTTTCCGGGTCATTTCTTGATTAAGGAAGAGACGTTGATAAATTCCTCATTTCAAACTGACTTGAGATTTGAGTCTGTTTGTATAAGACATGCTTGAAGGGCATATACCTCTCAGAGCAATGCAAGGGTACTTATGTGCTGTGTTATTGTGTTTTGTGGAGGTTTTCTTGGAGTTATGAAATCTATATCCCTTCCATCTGTAGTGGTCCACAGCGTGCTAGTGTGATTCACACAGGGAAGCTTGCTGGTCACAGTCAAGCCACCCCATACTATCACAAGATGTTCAAACTAAATTCAACTTTGAGAGAAAAGCATTCCCTTGTAATTTTCCTTCCTGTAACTTGTGAGGTGTTATATAAGTCTGGCACGACCATGCTAGCGCCTCTTTGTTACTTAATTCTATACAAATATTGTTTGTCCCAAGCCTGCCTCCCCAGCCTGGTCCGACGGTCTGGACTTCCCCTCATCCCAGCCCGATGTAGACGGCGATTCTCAAGCAATGCTAAAGCTTCTTGAGTTGGAACGCAGCAAGGCAAGACAACTAAATGACTCAAGACCTGAAGAGGAGGAAAAAGAAGATGAGTTGAGGTAGGACGACCAGGGTTTGTGACTCTTAGATGATTTTGTTCTGATTCCTTTTGTTGTCTTTGTCCGAAACAGCCTACAAATTCACTATAGACCTTAGGGGCTGATTGAATAGGTATGGATCGAGCAGATACTTAGTCTTTGTCTTTGAAATTATGTCTCAGACTAATTTGTAAAATGTTAGATTATCAGGTCCACTGCTGTCATCCTACCCAAACAGTCTCTTCTTTAACAAATTTCCTTTCACACCTTTTGCGATTCTCTTAAAACTAAAAAACAACAGTAGTGCGCCCTCTAGTGCTACGACGCGGTGCCGCCACCATGTTCGTCCTTTTTCTTGGTGCCATCGTTAATTAATGGATGTGTAGATTTTGACAATTGGAATTTCTCGAGTTGTGCATTTTACTACTATACTATTGTTCCGAAATGGCAGCGTTCATAAGTGTCATTCGATTTGAGAGTGGCAGAGCAATTTTGTTCATCAAGGTTTTTGCGATCAAAATTACTGCCATCGTGCTCATTTGCCATGCTGAAGTCTCAAGATACACCACTGTGCTGCACTTTGCGCGTCTGTACCTGCCGACAACGGAAGCCCTATTGTGCAAAATCATTCAGCTGTGCTGTCAGCCACAAGCATAAAGCATTTGCTAATATTTATACTAATAGATGCTTAATAGTAAAAAAAGAACTCTTTATTCATACAGATTCAAGCATTTGCTTGTTTGTAATGGTTTTACTTCTCAGTAAATGCTTTTGCTGTTTGTTTGAACTTCATAGCATTTGCTAGTTTTTATCCATACCATCCATGTGTCGTTTCTTTGATTCAGACATTGAATGGGGGTGAAACATACGTGCGTTGCTCTGCACCAAGTTCCCTCATCCATAAGCATGGAAGACAGACGCTCTTCCCTCGCGTACGCCTTTCCTCCAGTATCCCTAGTCCCGGTAGTGCTGTCCAAAATCAAACGGGAGCGTTGCCATGTCCTTCTCGTCGCTTTAGCTTTGTTCTGGCCTTGACAACACTAGTAACCCCGGCTAACTAGGCTGCTAAAAAAGATTCCTCTCATCCGCCCACTCAGACCACTAAGACACTAAGGAAAATGCGATATTTTTACAGGGTGTGGCTCCGACGGAAGTGTATATAACTGCAGTTGCCGATTTCTTCCTCCTTATTCAACTTGGGACTGCAACCACCTCAACCACTGTTAAGCCATCACAGCTGTCTGTAGCGGTTTTCCGGATGGTTCCTCTCTGTCGGACAACAATGCCGCAAACACCTTCATCGTGGTATATTCATGGAGCATTCCCAATATAACAAAGCATTTTGGTTTGGCCAGGACTCAAAACTGAGAGGTATAATCTCTCAACTTTATTACATAAAGAAACCTCATCGACCAGGAAGCAGAGACAATGGCTAAATGGGTTGTTTTTGCTGTCAAATTCACCAGTCCCGAATGGCAGACTTCTTCAGATGATAAAAACTAGCTGCCTAATCACAGGTCCTGACATTTGGGTGGTATCTACCTCGTAGGCATTCTTCGGTGACGTCCCAACGGAGGATATCTGCAGGGCAGCATGCTGGAAAATACTCTCAGCATTCACTTCTTGCTACTCAAGCAAAGTGACTTCTCCTTTTGCAAGACAATCCTGTCCTCTGCAACGAGACCTCGAGGACCCTCGGTTGGTCAACTCCAGACCAATCTGATGGCTTCCTTCTCCTTTCAATAGGTCCTCAACATCCCCCTTTTTTGTTCCAGGCATTAATTACCTTTTCCTCACATTCATTCGCCAACCCTCCTCAGCGGTACAGTGCTGCTGTGCCAAAGTAGCGACTGTTTGGGTAGAATGAGCGCAGTGGACTCCTCCCACACAATAGTGTGGGAGCATCTTCTATGCCTAACAGCGCCCGCCCGTCCTCCTCACTTTGACTCGGACTGCGTGCTCCAAAAAGGAAGAATGAGTGTGGTGGCGCCGCTTCGTTACACCAATCAAGGGCGCACTGCACTGAAAGGAATTTTGCTAAACTAGCGACTGTTTGGATAGGTAGACTCTTCCACATTTTTGAAGCGATTATGACAGTGTGTTAATATTTGATAGTTTGTCCATTTTGCAGTTTTAGCCTACTAAAGAACTGCATGAATTTGTTTATTTGTGGAAAGACTGAATTGTGAAAAAGGAAGAAATACAATTGGAATCCTCCCGTGCAATTACTTGAATCACCAACTGCGTAATTTACTGAAGTTGAAATTGTTTTTAAAGGAATGTCCTGATGGATGAGGAACAGAATATTCCATACCGTGTAAGCATGACAAAAGTGGAAATTGAAAAGGATTATCGGAGTGGATGCAGATTCTTCACCTTGCAGGTATGTATCTCTTTGTCTGCGTCGTGTCGGAAAAAAACACTTTCTCCGTCGCATAGTTTGAGCCAAGTACTGTGCAACACTGCTGTGACAAAATTAAGTTTGTCCACAAGAAAGCATTTCGTATAGCCGTCGTTTGGTGTAACGATTTTTGGTCACCAGTGCATTTGACCTTGTTGAAATGCCTGCAGGAATGCCTCATGAATGAATTTGTGAGTGGAACTTTAGTCAACGCATTCGCATTATGCAAAATAAGAAATCAATCAAAAATGCATCAGTAGAAATCCACGTCTTTTGTGAAATTTATTCGAGATCAAAGTCCTTCCCCTTGTAGTAGTCTAAGGAAGCAAGATTTTCTTTTTCAGCACAGTGCGTGTCTGCAGGTTGACATGGCCAGACTGTACGTGGTCATTTCTGCTCGTATGTGTTTCTTTACTCATGATATATATGGCGTGTTCTCCACTGTTTCTTTGCTAGTAAAACTGAGGTTTTTCTTGGCTTTCGTCAATATAAGTCCAACACAATTTCACCCTTCGATGAAAGTGTACAGAAAATTTGGCAACCAAATTGATTGGTCGGTACTTTCAACAATTGAGTAGAGCAATGTTTATTACAGGTAGTGATGTTCTGAAAAAGGCATTGACTGTAAAGAGATGATGACGATACGTTTGTCTCATAATGATTGGATTATAATCCAATCATTATGAGACAAACGTACATGAGACAACCCATGGAGAATTATAAATTGCTTTTTGAAATCAGCTGTACATCATAAGTGTCTAAAAGTGAACTAATGACTTCTTTTGATCCTTTAACTGTATTTGCTTTTCCCAGTTGAATAAACTTCCAAATGGCATCATAAGGCTTTATTCCCACCGGGGTCTTCTCAAAGGCTACCATGGTGAGACCGACAACACATATTTTTGCAAGAAGGAAGAAGGAATCGCTGAGTTTGAGAAGATCTTCAAAGCCAAAAGTGAAAATAACTGGGCAGATGTCAAACGGTGAGTCACTCGTTAGTTGTAACTACAGGACTGTGGACCAATAAGGACAATTCGAATTACTGTCGAACCATTGTTAGAGAGTTCTAATCAGTATGCTCACTGCAATGTGGGAAGAGGTCGATATCTAGCGACATCGCCGACACGCTTGGCTGTAAAATGTATATTTCACACTTCTAAAAACAAATATTTTAACTCCCCTTTTGTCACTTTACGGGATGCTGCGATTGTTCAACAACTTCTTCTGTTGTCAACCTGCAACTCGCATGATTTCATGTCGTCACTGATGTTTGCCCACTAGCCAGAAATTATAGACCTTTCAATGTTGGGGGAATACGGTATCATTTTGAATTGTTCTTTTTGTAGGAGCAAGGCGGGGCCATTTTTGTACCCTAATTTAGAGTGGTCACTCACTGGATTAATAATTGTATTAAAAGCACAAAGTTTATTTATATCAAGAGAGGTCAAAATAACTTATAATAATATCATCAGATATTGTACTGTAAAGATAAGTGATTCGTCCTCTTGGAACAAGCAAGTTGAGCCGTATAATCCGAAAAAATACAAAGGAGAGAGTTTATTTGATATGTTTTATTAATTAATTCATTCAAAATTCGACCCAAGGTATAAAACCCTACCCGTTGTAAACGGTTCTCCCTCAGGGCCCCTGGGAATTGGAAGGTGACAATGAGGGGGTGTCAAGTTTTAGAGGTGGGATATGAACCCCAGGTAAATAGTTCAAGGGATAATCAGGTAGGGACTGGAAAGACAATCCATACCAGGAGGAGGTTCAAACCAAGGTCACAGAGATGGAAGCAGTGGCGTAGCCACGACAGGGGGAGGAATGTGCCCCCCCACAAATTCCCAGTGCCTCCAGATGCCCCCACCAAAAAAACAAAACCAAAAACAACGGATAAATGGATATGGAACAAGGCTAACAAAAGCTTGCCCCTCAAAACCCACACCACCGAAAGCTGGCGCACCTATAAGATGCTGGCGCCCCCCTAAGGTGCCCCACGAGTGAAATCGTAGCTACGCTACTCGATGGAAGATATCTTTTAATGTAATCCTCTAACCCACCAATCCCCTTTCATATCTGTACCCAATTCCACGACACCGTCGAGCACCTGATTTGATGCTGACGGATAGAGACTCCATTTAATTCATGGGGAAGCGGTAAGCACAGCAAAAGGCACGCTTATTTTGGAGGACAAGTTTGCCCATTGTTGTGAAATACATACGGAAATACCTATGCATGAGTTATGGAAAGCACAACCGCATGAAGTACTGCCATGAAACAGAGCTTATAGTGAGCAATATACTTTTGATATAGTAAGCGTGGCTTTTCTACTAACTTTCAAGGAACTCTTTGACATTGGGCCCTGTAGTTTATGTATGGAAACCTACTTCTATAACTTTTATTTGAAGTGAGCATCAACATGATCACAATTTCACATTGTGCAGCCAATGCAAAAACTGTTCTTCTGCTGTTGCCTATTAAAACCTGCAGATTTCAGAAGAAACCAAATATGTATGCACTGATGGAGTTCAAGCCTTGGAAAGCAAAGAGGAACAGTGCACTCAGAGATTTCCGCTTTGATTTGGATTCACCTGTGCCCTGCAAACTACCAGAGGAAATCCAACATGTCCTTCGCATGTGGGTGAGTTTGATTTCTATTGCCCTTGCTATACTGACGGTTGTAACAGAAGGCTCTTTAGTGTAAACTGTGTTTGCATCACACGGTACAGAGCCATACTGCCGTAGTGTAGTGGTATTTCAGCTCAACAAATAATATATAGCTGTGTTTATTGCACCTATTAATGCTTGGTTTGTCTCTGGTGTTTTCAAATTCTCACAAGAAACAAAAAATGTGCCTACCGAATGGAATATTGCCTCAAAATAGACACATGTATTGGAGACCCTCGGGAGTGAAATGACGCGATAATTATCTGTTTAGGTCACAAGTCACGTCATACGAACCAGGAAGCAGTTTCAGGAGAGCCGTTACAGTTTCAGTAATTCCTGACTTTGGTTAATGATGGACTTGTGAGAAGTAGACCACGCCACTACGAAATAAAGTCGACGACGAACTCATTTGTAAATTATTACATTTTCAGACAAAGCCCGAGGTGTTAGAGGAGGCTCTCAAGGAAACAAAGGTCGACACCTCCATCATGAACTTTGGCCACTTTTCAAGAGACACGGTACTGGAGGCCAAAAAAGTTCTGGACCAGATCAGGTGATGAAAATTTGTACGTGTCCATCAAGCAGCTTCTGCCAATGGAGGGTGGGCTGTTGAATTTTTGTCGTGAAATTGCAACATTGGTTTTAAAAAAAAATCGTTCGAAATATTTGTTGTTTTTCTGAAAAGCATTCCTGACTGTTCTGTTCCTGCAGTGAGTTGATCAAAAGGAGAGACTGGGAGAAACACCAGAGTAGAATCAGACGCTCCAAACATAATTTAATCCCGCAAGTTAAAGATTCTAAAGATGCAACTTCAGCTTCAACGGGGGAAAGACCAGTCCGTTTTACTCAAAAGAGAGATCTCTACTTTGCAGAAAAGGTACAATAAATTTTGGAGGAATAAATTTTTATTAGACACCCACCTTGTTGGTTTTAAAAGTGTGACTTAATGATGATTTTGAAATTAGACAGAGATGTAAAAAAAATGTGCATTTATTGATGAGAGGGTGTCTTGATGTGGCTGCTTTTATTGTTTGAGGAGGCACAAAAAAGAAAAACCAAAGGATATAGTCTTAGAACCTCTGTTATCCAGTTTGAATGAATATGATGAGCAATTTTATCAATTGTCTGTCTCTTTTGCAAACCAGGTTGTAGCTTAGAAACATTTGTATTATGTAGTAATTTCTGTATCTGATATACATTTACGGAATAAGGGGAAAATACAACTTTTTTTCTCACAGGAATGCAATGAATATGTACTCATCCTGAATCAAAGATAGCATAATTTGATTCAAGTAAAACTCGTGATAACCAACTGGTGAATAATTGGATTTGTGCATGTGCTTACTGTGTCAGGAATGCCTTTCTTAATCCTAACAGTCCTCAATCCTTGAACAGTTTCAGAATTGAGGACTGTTTGGATCGATCGAGATGGATCGAGATTGGATCGAGGAAATGGCCACAAAATAGGAGCAGCCAATGGATTATAAATATAAATCAATATGGCAAAAATAGATCATAAAACCGAAAATTGCGGTGGGGAAAAAATGATAAAAGCATCCCAGCATTGACAACCATGGTGATAATATTCTGCGTCTTCACAGCCCAATTCTAATACGCAGAACAGAAAAATTGCATGGGAATACAATACCCGGGAACCTGCAGGAATGCTCAGTGATTCTGTGCCTCGATGAGGCTACATCTTGTCTTTTATTTGTGGCTTGTTACTGCGCCATCTTGTATTTTTTTTTATTCACGCAGCTTTATGACCTAAGCAATCAGTATCTGCACCAGCTGATTCCTTACGAGAACTTTTCACACATCACAGTGCGGCCAGTTACCATCCAGGATGAGTTGGAGAAGCAGAGAAAGAAACTCTTTGATCTGATGGACCTGGAGATGCTCAACAGGATCTTACTGGGGGCGATGTACAGGAAACAGGGTTGGTCTTATGGAGAAATTGACTTCCTCCTCCCCCCCCAAAAAAAAATTGAACTAAAAGTGCCAAAGCTCTGTTTATGAAGAACATGTTGTGAATGAGATGAAATTATTTTACTGGCAGCTGGAAGCAGAAGTGGAATATAGTGATTTTTGTTTTCAGAAATCCATCCCCTGGACTACATTTATCGTGCCTTAGACTGCAAACTAAAACTTCTGGATAAAGATGACGAGGAGAAACGACATCTGCTGCAGTTTATCCACCAGTCCAGTGAGTGTCTGTGTCAATGTTTTTCCTGAACACTGTTTCTCTAGTAGGAATTCAAACCCTTAGCTAACATGTGCAGTTGTGCTCAAAAGTATTCATACCCTTTGGAAAATAACATACTTCCTCATTTTTAAAAGCTAATATATTGGCACTTCCATTGTATCTTTTTTCTGTTTGTTGAAATACACAAACCCATATTTGTATTGGCTAAACTTCATTTGCATAATAATAGATACGGTCAAAATTATTCACACCCCAGGTTTACATAGTCCATTGTCTTTTCTTAATAGTCAATAGCGTAACCTTTGTTCTTGATGTCTACCTCAAGACGGTTCCTACAAGTGTTCACAAGCTTTCTGCGTGTCTCCTGTGGGATGTTAGTCCACTCTTTCTTGGTGAAAGCCTCCAGCTGGGTCAGGTTGGATGGTCTCCTGGCCATCACTCCCTCTTCGGCTCCCTTTACAGATTCTCTATTGGATTTAGGTCAGGACTTTGACTTGGCCATTCCAGTACATGGATACCACTGTCCTTGAACCACTTGCTTTAATACTTTAATACTATGGTGGTGTGTATGGGGTCATAATTTGTCCTGCTGGTATGTCCAATCAGGTCCAAGCTGGAATTTCTCAGCAGACGCTTTACTTTGTCATCCAGGATCACGATATAATCCTCCTTTTTTATGGTGCCCGTATCTTATGAGGTTCCCGGTGCCACTAGCAGGGAAGGAACCCCATAGCATTATGTTGCCACCACTGTGCTTGACGGTTGGGACTGTTTTCTTCGGCTTGTGTGCTTCTCCTTGCTTCCTCCAGACGTAGGTAATATCCATGTGGCCAAACAACTCCATCTTTCTATGGCCTTGGTTGCGATCTGTGGGTTGTTGTTGGCCTCCTGGCAGATTTCTCTGGCAAGTCTGGGAGATACTTTGAACTTCAAGCCACGCCCATTGAGGTTTTTCACCGTGTTGAACCTCTTATGCTTCCTGATGATACTCTGAACTGTTGCAACAGGGACCTCAATTGCTTGGAAATTGCCTTGTAGCGTTTGCCTTCTTTATGGGCATTCACGGTACACTGGCTGCGTCTGGAGGAAGCAAGGAGAAGCATACAAGCTGAAACACATAGTCCCCGCCACCAAGCATGGTGATGGCAACATAAAACTGTGGGGTTGCTTCTCTGCCAGTGGCACTGGGAACCTCATTAAGATACAGGGCACCATGAAAAAGGAGGATTATATCATGATCCTGGATGACAAAGTGAAAGCGTCTACGGAGAAATTCCAGCTTGAACCGGATTGGACGTACCAGCAGGACAATGACCCCAAGCTCACCACCAAAGTAGTAAAGCAGTGGTTCAAGGACAGTGGTTTCCACGGCCAAGCGAAAGTCCTGACCTATAATCTAAATCCAAAAGAAAATCTGTAGAGGGTGCCGAATACTGGAATGATGGCCAGGAGACCATCCAACCTGACCCAGCTCGAGGCTTTCGCCAAGGAAGAGTGGACCAACATCCCACAGGAGACATGCAGAAAGCTTGTGGACACTTTTTATAGGAATCGTCTTGAGGTAGTAATCAAGAACAAAGGTTACGCTATTGACTATTAAGAAAAGACAATGGACTATCGGGTATGAATATTTTTGAACAGGAGCAAAAAAGAAACCCAGGCCGTATCTATTATCATGCAAATGAAGTTTAGCCAATACATATGTGGGTTTGTGCATTGCAACAATTCGACAAAAGATATAATGGAAATACCAACATAATTGCTTTTACAAATGAAGAATTTAGAAAGGTATATTATTTTCCAAAGGTATGAATACTTTTGAGAACAACTGTAGGTGCAGTGTTGTAGAAAAGCTTAGTACTTAATTATATATTCTCCAGCTGAACAGAAGTGAGCTTTCAGCTAATTAATTCTAGATGGTACAAACCCGATGGTATTTCAGCTGGTAACACTTTATTGTTCAGCTTAGCAAGTCATTCAGTTTGTCTTTGAGCATGAATTTTGTACTTGAACGTGAATAAAATACATGCAGGTAGACAATGACAATATGTGTGACACTTCTTTTACCATTGTGTAACTACTCCTAAGAGCTCTATTATGCAGATGACCAGAACACTAGTTTTTATCCCCTCACAAGAGCCAAACCTGACTTTATAACTAGGGGAATCGGTGTCTATTTATCTCTTTACCACTAAGAATTTATGTGTTCACTGAGAAGGCAGGGCTAGTTTGAGGCCGAACCAAAGTGAAAAACAGTGTACATTTGTTGGGTATCCTGAACTTAGAAATAAAGTACTCAGGTTCTATTATCCATATCATACATCCCCAGGGGAAGCCTCTGACAATCTTGTAGTCTTTTTGTATCTTCTTCCGATCTGTGCATCTTCAGCTGCCTTTTTTAATGAAAAAATATAACAAGATGTTGCTTTTGATATTTGTGATGATATCAGGACTTTGAAGAGAAAATTCTCAGAATCTGCCTTGTTACTCGACGGCCACATGATATCACCATACCCCTCATTCCATGTATTTTGTATGGGTTAAGACATTCAACTCCTTGATTGCCTTGTACGTGAATTTAAGAAACATCACTTTATTGTCTTTATCCGGGCCCTCATTGTGTGTCTCCAAGTGAGAGGTGATAATAATGTCGAGGTGAAGGCCATTTTCCGAATGTCTCGCAAAGGCGAGGAGGAGCGATTGCAGTCTTGCCGCTTGGACAACCACAAGCTGCTTTGGCACAACTGCAATTCAGCAAACCTGCTGTCTACCATGAAGCTGGGCATACCAGTCTCAGACAGAGAGTACAAACCAGACGACCGGTACTGTAATCTTGGAGAGGTAAGGTTGGCAAGCAGTTGTATTGATCCATCCAATACACAGTCTGTAGCAGTCTGTAGTAAAGTTTTCCCCATCAGCCCAGCTGGAACGAAGCATGGATAATAAAACCTCACCTACTGGTTCTGTGCCATGATTGTCTCAGAACTAGTTACATGACATTTAATAGTTTTGTCAGCAAAACTGGGTTCAAAGCTTTTGTGAAGAAGTAGTGTGGAAAAGGACTGATGAAATTTTCAACAAATTTAATATTAAACTAATTCAACGAACATATTGTGACGCGACAGAGGGCGTTAGGTGAAAGGCACAGCGTGGGCGATAGATGGCGCTCTACGTAGTGAAATAAAAGAGCTTTACTCGGTAAAGTCACTGTTAACCATATCACTGTAGGAGACTCAGATATCGTTCCTTCTTGAAGATTTCATAACCTAGGGATCGTTATGGATTCTGCATTGACCTTTCAATCACACACTTCCTACATTTCGAAGTAGATCACAAACAACCTCTCAAACCTCAGTTAAATTTGTAAACACCTTTCGGAAAAAGCGACAAAACGACTAATACACGCTTTCGTTACCTCGCACTTTGACATGTGCAAATCTCCTCTCTTTGGCATTCATTAACAACTGCTGAATCAATAGAGCCTGAAAGTTGACCCCTGATGGCGCGCTTCCGGAACCCTTGGATAGGATAAATAACGTGCAAACATTTTAGAATTTGTGATATTTTATGGTTGTCCGTTGGTAAAAACCGAAATAAAACCAGACAAAATATTTTAAACAGTCTTGTAATTTATAAAGTAGTAAACTTAAAGCAATATTCTACTTCAATTACGAAAGATTTTAATCTTTTATCTAACCTTTGCTGACAACAACTGCGTGATGTCAACTCAACGGAATCTGGAACCCATCGACTGCAAGTTGGTAAATTATTTGCTACGTTGAACAATCTCGTTTTCCCGTGAGCACGGGCATTGAAAGCAAACTTGCATGAACATGGAGACCTAGGTACGATATCGCCGGAAGTGAAAGGTTGTTAAGAAAATTTACTTTTTACATATCTCAGTGTAACTTTTCCAACATATTACTTGAGGAAGGCAAAGGTAAAATTCCAACATGAGTGTTTCATTGGCTGGTTTCAGTTAGGAATTATTCTTCAAAAAATTATCGAACGTGATAGGACGGCCAACGTAAAATCCCCATAGGAGGACCGTGCCGCGAGGGTTCCGGAAGCTCGCTGCGTGACCTTTTACTTTCAGGCTCTATTACAGCATAACAAAATTGTGCTGCGCGCCTCATTACACGAACCAAACGCTCCTCACGCATAACTGCCACCGTTCAGCATATCCACTGGCTTACCATCAAATATAGAATCATGTACAAACTAATGCTTCTAACGTAGCGCTCACTACGTAACACTTCTCCCCCGTATCTGTCTTCACTCCTGTCTCCACACAATTCCGGTCGTTTAGGTCTCCGGTCTGCTAACCAGCATCTTCCGGCAGTAACGAGATCGGACCGATCCTGGGGAGACAGATCCGTATCGCTGCCCAGCGTTTGCGGAATAGTCTCCCCTCGAACGTCCGGTCCAGCACATCTCTCAGCAGTTTCAAAACAGCACTCAAGAGAAAATTTTATAAGCTTGCCTAAGGTGCTAGGTTTTAAGCATATCTATTTTCCTGTACATAGCTGCAATTAATTTACTTAAACTTTTTCAGCGCCATGAGCGCCTATTATATTTCTCAGGTGTATTTGTGCGCTTTGTAAATGCTCATATTATTATTATTATTACATAGAGGATCATAAAAGCTAGAGGGGTCAGGCCAACCTCGTTCCCATGGGTACGATATTGCCGCGCTTTGTTGGTTCGCACCATGCCTTGCGTAATCTAACCGCCGGTATTGTATAATTTAAATAGCCTACTTTTTGGGATATTTAATTAAGCCTGTAGTCAGTGTGTTTACGGGCGAGCGTGTAGCTTTTGAAATATGCGTGTGATTAACTTTACGTTTATGTATATTCATTCGGAGTAGCCAGTCAGCGTCATTTTCGAAGTCTACACGACCAGGGGTTGGTAAAGGAACGTACACGTAACCCATGGAGTCTAGGTTGGGGCCAGGCCTGTTCTCCTACGCTACGCCAAGTTTGCCCAAGAACAGGGCGATAAGATATTCTGTACGCTACCACGTAACATGCACGCGCACGAGATCATGCAGTGCGGTCCGCAGTCTTCACCTTCTTCATTTTACTGACGTCGTTGGACTAAGCAACAGCGCGTACTTACAGTGCTTACGGCTAGGATCCAGCCAGAAAACGTAACAAAACCCGAGTAAAAACAATCACGACAAACACCTCAACAAGGAGCCAACTAAACAAATGAAAACTCACACACTGGTCTAAGCTCCCGCCCCAGACACCACTCAGCCACCCAAACACCAGCTCAAAGACCAAGCTGCCGGCTCTCATACGCATTGAAACCTTGTTCGTTGTGCCGAATTATGTTTTCGTTGTACTTTGGATACTAAAGTATTTAAAAAGAACTGGCCATCTTAAACTGCAGTCCAATGAAACATTATCGCCACCGCTCATGAGTATCTGCAACAAAAACACTTCATTTACAAAATAACGTTTTGGGCAATAATCACGAAGATGATCCATACTCCTCCTCCTAAAATCTGACGGAAAAGAAAACACATTTTGTTTCCTTGGCTGCAAAATGCTGCTTTAGAGGTTTGGAGGCCGGAGATCAGAGAGTGGTAGCCGCATGCGCACGTGCGTGAGGTGAAAAGACTGTTCGTCACATCAATTGAAATGCGCCTATAGCTCGTAGGTTATTGGGCAATGCTAGTCACTCTTGTCACATGTAGCGCGCACCTAGGCATAGTCGCGGCAGTGGCCTGCTCACGAGGCTATATAAGGCGCGAAGGGACTGTGCTAAGGCAGACCTAAAGATTTTACAGCGCCGGGTAGCGGTGCAAGATGGGGAAATCTGCCAAAAAAAGGTGTTAATTAATCAGCGTGGGCGCTATTCGCCCAGCGATACGCCTGCGCATTGGATGCTAATGCGGAGGCAGGCACAGGCGCGCACGCCCATACTAGGGCCGTGTTCGAAACGGGCTTCGGACAAGCTAATCCTACGCAGACGACATGTAAAGACAAATTGTCATTAGAAATAAGGCTGTGTATTGTTTTAGTTAAAAATCAGACCCCGCTTGTAGTCCCTTGCCTATGCCAGCATCCAGCCCCCTTCTGGCCGTTCTGTGTGTGGAGGGAAGCTTCGTTGATCCCTTGGGAGTCGACTGCCCCACCATGGATCCGTCCCCTTAGCTTTATTTTTCAGCTGCTTGTTGAGTTGGCCGATTGTAAGCCTCGACACCGTTGACCAGGAGCCCCACAGTTACCATACCACAATCAAACTTAGGTCCAAGAAATCAGTAGTTTGAATCTGGTGTCTAAGTACTTTGTATGTGTAGGAAGCCGAGACGATTGACTTTCAGTTAATTTCAAGTTGGTTTAAAGTTGTAAGCCAGACACCCTGATATTGTATTACTTATGAAAATTTTCATATTCATGAGCAAAACTTTGATGTTACCCAGGAAAACACTTAAATTGCTTTGTACATAAACGAGACCGGTTTTCCAGTTTGTTAACCTGGATTTTCTTTTTCTTGGTGATTCAGTGTGGTGTCAATAAGCAAATTTTCACAAGTAAAACGGAAAAATATCATAGCAACAATGCCTTTGTTTGTCTAGAAAAGCGTGCAAGGTTTAAATATTTAAAGAGTGCTTTTTCATTACACTTTACCGAAAAAGGGATGTCAAATAATTTTTATACATTGAACAGAAAAGCACGTATATTATTTTAACCCCGGGCAATGCGAATTGAACCTCGCTGAATTTCTCCCTCAGGCCTCCAGTGTGAGTTTTTTCACATCCCTTGGGGGTTACGAGTTTTTCAATAATTATTTTGTAGTCGGTCTGTATAGTGAGCAGTCTTCAGAAGATGTTTTCTTTTTCTTTAAAAAAAATGTCATGCAGGGGATCTACACATCTACCTCATTTAACGCCATGTCCTCAAGTGGAAGAATGTTTGGCCAGAAAGACTCCAAGTTCTTCCTTCTGATGGAGGTAGGCCTAAGCTGTCAAACAATCAAAGGCTAAGTAAATCAAACCGTTAAAGAAAAACAGAACGAGGATTCTTTCGTGTGTCTTCATGATGGCCTGCATTGTGCTTTCACTTTTTTTCTGACAGAGAAAAATTAATCCTTTCATAGAGTTCGGGGACATATTTATGGAAGAAGTTGCAGAAGTTTGAATTGATCACGGGGCTGCTTAAAGGCGCCTTTCCACACATACGGGTTCTGGGTACGGACACGATGCGTTTATTTTTTCACTTTCTTGGACCCAAAAGTCAACTCCTCAAACATAAAACACGTGCGTTTGCCTTTGGCCGTCAAAATCGCCCCGCGAGCGATTTTAACGGATGCACGACGGCACAAGTGTTGACACACATGTGGAAGAGCACCTTAACAGCAGAGAAGTTGTGCTTCCTGAAGCATAATATTTTGCTAACCAGAAGCACAATTTCATGGCTGTGATGGCGTGTTTGTACTTATGGTGCGCATGCACAATGATTTCCATTTTTTCACTACGTTGAGCAAATTCTTCCTCCGAGTAAAAGGGCCTTTTGCTGTACTAGCCGCTTACGGTCTCCATGAAATATGCAAAGCCCTGTTAGCATGAAATCGTGTGCTCAGCAGTGAAATTGGGCACTGTTTTTTGGGTCCTATTTTCATGGTAAGGAGCCTCATGCCCTTTCACCCACCCGTTGTGTGGTAAAAAAAGCTGCTCAATATGCGTAATCATCATAATTATGATCATATGGATATGAATAGGAATGAGGTGTAGGGTAAAATGTATGGCACAAGATGACATTTTATCCTATACACAAGGTCATCTTGTACCACACTTTCTGCCAACTTTAAAAAATACATCTGGTTAAGCAGATTGCACTTGGCAAGACAGCAAGTCCCAGTGAATGGAACAACTATGAACGGAAGAAGGAATTTGACAGCGCTTACTGGTCTGACAGAACCAAGATCAACACTGAGCGAGAACTTCTCTTACCCACAGGTAGAATGAAGTGGATTTTTTTCTTGCTGCTGGGCAGATTTTTCTCTTTTGAATAAACCCAGAATATCCAAGCGACACGGTGCCAGTCAGGGACAATTTGGAACAAAAGTTGGTTTGGTCAACCAAGTTTAATACCAGTAGTGCGGGGACCGTCTGGCACAATTTGACCTTTGCGACAAAAACAGCAAAAGGTCACATCAATATGCGTAAGCATCAAAATTATTATCATATGATATTAATAAGAATGAGGTGTAGGGTAAAATGTATGGCACAAGATGTCCTTTAGTAAGGGTTAGGAATAGCACAGGATCAGAAAGTGTGGTACAAGATGATCTTGTGTATGAGATAAAATGTCATCTTGTGCCATACATTTTACCCTACACCTCATTCCTATTCATATCCATATGATCATAATTATGATGATTACGCATATTGATGTGACCTTTTGCTATTTTTGACGCAAAGGTCAAATTGTTCAAGACAGTCCCTCCACTACTGTTACATGGTGGCTGCATGCAGTCGTGGCCTGAAACGTGTGAACTAAAATCTCCGAATTCATTGCATTGGATTTGATTTTTGGTCATTTTGCCTTTTGAAATTTGTACTGCAGTAAATAAACTAAATGCAATTACTTAGAACAACTGATGCGCACTACAACTTGTAAAACCTGTTTCTGATTTTTTTCCCCCTTTTTTCTCCGCTGTAAGGTGTGTTATTGCCAGCTGAAAGGCCGCTGCCCGTTCACAGTCGGCATGGCCGCCTTGGTAGCTTTTACATAGTTCCCACCCAGGAGCAAGCCTGCCTACGCTACCTGGTGCAGGTGACGGGTGCTAAGTAAAGAACCTGAAGTAACTGGGGATTCATGCCATACTGTGCGACAGCAAATTAGACGTTTTTAATACATTTTTCAAATCTTTATTTCTATTTAGGATAGAGGATATGTTAATCCAGAGAGTTCAAATGAATTTGTCAAGTATATACAACATGGAATCTTTTATGTTTTTCTTACCATTTCTGGAGTTTTTCCTCAAGTTTGATATTTTCCTGGGGATGTTTGTTTCAACTACTCATGCACGAATGATGAGTCAACTTAAGATTTTTAAAGGATGGTCCAAAAGTTCGTGCAAATATTTATGCGGCTTGAGTTTGCTTTTTTCAAATCTAGGTTTTCTTTTATGTTGCTTGAATCGTATGTTTTGTTCTGAATATTGTTGGTTATCCAGCAAAAGCTTTAAAAATATCAAGAGAAACTGCACGCATTCTTTCAGCCTAGGTGAAATGAGTTTAGAGTGTCTATCCCTTGTTAATGTTAGTGATTAAATCGAGAGTTGATATCACTGAACAACACAACGAAGCCAACTTTAGCAAGTGAACATTGACTTTCAGTGACTCTTTCTCATTGTTGCTTGTAGTGGCAGCCATCATAGTAAAGTTACAGAACAGACTGGACCCCTGATTTGATCTAATCTTATCTGATTTGATTTGATGTGAGACACCAGTAATGTGGGATTGCAGTGACTTTTATTGGGTGTGTCACATTTGAAGGTGGAAATGAAATGAATGTTCTGAAATTTGTAATTTAAGTAAACATAAACGAATAAATGCCGGGAAGAATGAGACCTGTTTTCCCGTAAAATTCACACTTCTTTAAAAATAATGTTATTCATTTATATTTAGCTGTCGTGCATGGTGATTTTTTCGGTGTTAAAATTATGTTAGATTCACACAGATAAGTTTCATGACTATAGTTCCACATAGTTTACGTGTCATGTGATTCGATGTTTCATTATGCGTTGTTTGGTAGAGTGAATTAGAAGTATGTCAAAACCTGCAATAAAGATTTAGTCGCCAGAATCACTTGTGATTTATGTGCAATTCTTAACAGTTACAATATGGATTTTCACAGCAGTACGAAAGCCCTGTAATGCTATAAGTATATAATCTCAAAAGTGAAGTGTATTTTTCGAAGATCGTTTGGATAAAGTTTATATTTTCGAAGTCCATTTTTAGCCACCGTTTTTCGACTTCGCTTTTACGAGTTATATTTTTGCAGAAAACTGAAGAAAACATTCCTGGAACAAACGAACTTTACGAAAGACAACTCGTAGAAACGGAGCTAGAAAGAATATATCTAAAAAAAAAACAGACTTCGAATAAGTGTACTTCGCTTTTGAAATTATATACTGACAAGGCTGGTTCATTCTTCAGGCGAATTTTACGTCACCGAAATTTGCAGTTGAAATGTGTTCATGTGCAAATTTGCAGCACGAATGTTGTCCTATTACAGAAAATACCTCACCTCCGATACCTACAAATGCATTTCCCATACGCATGCACAAGCACTTGAGTGACGTCTCCCCCACACACTACACGCCCTATGCCTGTACGTACCGGAGTCTCTTTACATCTCTAGAAACACCGGACAGACATACTCACCACGGTGTCAAACATCCAACTTTTTTCTGCTTTCTGATGTCTTAGCTCGTGTCTCTGAAGACACATCATTACGAGGCCTTGACCTCGTAAGCATGTTCAAATCATTCCAGGATGACTGTTAAGGCAAATGACTGATAATTGATTATCTATTCTGGCCCTTCGCGGGATCTAGAAAGCGAATGGAAGACCTGCCCATAATTCTAGGAAGTGACCGTTTTAATTAATGACACGTTTGGTAAAGTCATGCTCCAAAAAACCAAAAGCCTCAAGACGGCCGAGAAGTTTGATCTGCGTTGCCACGATTCCGCGCGATCCTCATCTAAATCTCCCCGGACTCCCATGAAGGTAACAGAAGTTGTATTTGTTTCCCTTACACATTCGATTCCGTCAATCCAGAGTTTTCTTCGCCAAGGCTTCGCCAAAGTCACAGTCGTCAGTCTGTCCTCTACACCAACAGGGTGCCCTCTAAACTAAAGCGCTCCTTTAAATCCCAACAGGTCCGTGCTCCAAAGGGGCAATAAGTAAAACCAGATTCCACTAGCCCTGGGACCAGTAGGGGGGTCGTCGGCTTTTGTAGTTTGTTCACGAATGGACACACATTACCACAGACATCTGGGTTCTCCAAACAGTATCTCTGGGCTTTCAATTATAATTCACCAGCGCTCCTCTGAACTCCACAATTTTGCAGTCCCCTCTGACTTTGCACGCTAAAGTTCCTTGGAGAAGGAAATATCCTTCCTAAAAGGAAAGAGAGCCATAATCCCTCTTCAAATGGATTCACTTCAATTTTCTTCCTCACTCTACAGAAGTCCGGCGACAGGTGACCGATTATCAACTTTTGTCCCCTGAACACTTTCATCAGACTGAAATGTTTCCGGATGGAGACTTTGGCAACAGTTTTTGCAAACTCTTCCTCGAGGTTGGTGGGCCACGTTTTGGACCTGAAGAGTGCTTAATATCTTCATGTCCCCCATGCTTAAAGAGCATTAAAAGTTCCTGCAGTTCATATGGGTGTTACATACCAATTCCAGTGAATTCCCTTCCGCCTGTCTATAAAGCACCAAGGGTATTCACGAGAATTGTGAAAGTAGCTCCATCTAGTCTTCCACTGGCATTCTTCACCCTCGGAAGGACCCCGTTTCCAGTGGCAGTTCCAGAATGAATTTTTTCATATCCGATCCCATCTCAGATGATGGCACTCATGCCAGAACCTCCGCGGTGGCATCCCGCTCCCTTTGCTTCATCAACCAATGGAGCTTCTTGCGGTTCTCATTGCACACACCCAGCAGGCTATCAAGCAATTTCATCCAAGTGAAAACGGACAATTCCGCAGTAGTGTCCAACCTGAACTGTTGGGGGGGGGGCTCATTCACTCTCCCTGTGCATGCTATCATGGTAACTCCTCAGCTGGTGCATTCCTCGTCACATACCTCTTCAAGCTAGTTACCTGTCAACTACTTAATTGCAGATGCGTTGTCTCGCACCTTGCAATTCCCACAGAATGGTCACTTATTCGTTCAACACTACACGAGATTTTTTAGTATCCTTGGAACTTCACACATCGACCTATCTACCTCCCATGCTAGTTACCAATGTTCTCGTCATGTGCACCCAATGACAAGGGCTACAGACTCATTCAGCATCAACTGGACAAAGTTCCTTGGATACACCTTCCCTCCAATCTCTCTTCTACCTCGAAATTTTGACCAAAAACGGCGAGGAAAGGTGAAGAATAATCCTGATAGCTCCTTTCTGGTCAAGACAACCATGGTTTCCCCAACTCTTGGATTTCCAAACCCAACTGCCAAATGTTCTCTCAGACCAGCCGGACTTACTCTTTCAACCAAAAAGTTCTCATCTCCCTGTCTGCATGCTTTCAAGCTGTCCTTCAAAGCGGCAGGCCTATCAAAGGACGCTTCAGCCCTGGCAGCCAGTAGCAGGAGTCCTGCTACAGCTCTATTTCAAGTGGTGTTCACATGAAGCTATCGATCCCAATTCTGTATCTCTAACCGTCAATGGGGATTTTTCACTTTATGTCTTCAACTCTGTCTGATCTGAAAGTTCCCACCATCCGAGGTTACTGATGGGCCATTGGTGCAGTACCCAACGGGTTCAAAGATGTTTATAAATTGTTCCACTATACATACGGCATGTTTGTGAAGCGATCACCAATCAAACAGCCTATTTAACGTTGGGACCTTGGCAAAGTTCTTCTCAAGCTGTCCAAAGCACCTTTTGAACCAATAGGATCTTCTTCACTTCATCGATTGACAGTGAAACCAGCTTTTCTCCTTGCAATCTCCACTTCACACCGTAGGTGTAAACTTTACGCCCTTTACCAATGAAACAAGTCAAATACGCTAAAAAGGGCGATTCACAATCGTGCGCCTCCAAGAGTTTGCAACGCGTTGGCTAATCACGACGCACGAAATCTGTCGACCCAATGCGCGTTTGAAAAGGGTCGACAGATTTCATGAGTTGTGAGTGGCCAACGCGTGTTGCGAACTCTTGGAGGCGCACTATTGTGAATCGCCCGTATTCCACGAGTTGCGTTTCTGACGAAGAACCTGTAAATTTTACTCCTCCGGATAGGGCCTATTTTCGTTCCTAGCTTGACATCTTTATCCAGCATTCAAAAGGATGCATTATGGTGCCCTAGTCTGTGAGAATATTAAAGTTTTACATTGCTCGCACCAAGGGAATTCCGAGGTTGTTCCATGCAACTGTTCATCAGAACAGTTCACCCACATCAGCTAGTTTCAGTGACAACTATGTTTCAAGGTAGGTTATAGGTTGTTGAAGCCATATTTTCAAAGCCAAGTGGGCCTAAGCCTGGTACATCAAATCACGATCAACCGGTTTCTCCAATACCTGGCAAGCCGCAAACTTTGCACTACGCAACTCAGGCTAATTTTTGACCAGCACTGAAGCAGGTTGCACCTAAGGCTGAAGTTCAAGCCCACCAGACGAGGAGCATGACAACATCATCATGGGGGTCTCTTCCAAGATGAGGCTGTTTTGGAGATTATGCAAGCTGCAGGTTGGAAGAACGTATCAACCTTCACATCCTGTTATTTGCGGGACGTCCTTCCAGTCGAAGGCCGTATGGGTAGACAAGTCCTACAGTCAAATGTACACTCAGCAACCAGAAGAGCTCGGCGAACAGCTAAAACTTCCTCTCGAGGACTTCAGGTTCACAATTCCCAGGTAAGTCTTAATTAAAAGGCACGTAATTAGAAGCAGAAGTTGTGTTTTCCTAAATATATGGTTTTTTATTTCAACTCCATCTCCAAAATACCACTTTCCCCCAACATCCCAGACAACATTGGACAAGTCTTTTGAAAGACTGTAAACTCACTATGAACTGATATTAACTACAGATAAACACAACAGTCTCTATATAGCTCTATCTGTTATGAAATGTATCAATCAAAATGACTATTTTATGTACAAATTTCAGAGCCTGTCCATTTCAAATGTGACACGGCTAATAAAGGTCAATGCAATCTCAGCTTGCTCTTGTGGTGTCTCGCATCAAATCACAGGTCTAGTTTCTACTGTATTCTGATGGCTGCCAATATACGTTGTGATGTCAACTCTCCACATAGTCTTTAAAATTTAAGTGAAATTTCTCTTTTTTCTTAGCTTTGACTGGCTCGTCAACCGTATGCAAATCAAAGCATACACACATACAAGGAGACAAAATTAAGCAATGAAAAGGAAAACCTTGTTTTAAAAAAGCAGCGAACTCAAGCCAGTTAAACACGTACACAAACATCTGGACCATCTTTTAAAAATATTCCTTGAGGTGACTCATCATTCCCACATAATGCGTAATTGAAACAATCTTTAACACAAAAATATGAAACTGGAGAGAAAAAGCTAGAAAAGGTAAGACAAACACTACAGATTATAATATTATGTTGTACTTGACAAATTCATTTGACCTTTTAGGAGAAACGTTGCACCATATCTCAAATAACATTATAAAAACATTGAGGATTTGTATCAAAAAGTCTAATTTCCTGTTGCAAAGCATGGCATGAATCCCTAAAATTATTTCAGTTTCTTCAGTTAGCACCTGTCAATTGCACCAGGTAGCGCAGACAGGCTTGCTCCTGGGTGGGAACTATGTAAAAACTAGGAGAACGGCGGCTAAAGCAACCATCAACGGGGAGCAGTCTTCCAACTGGCATTAACGCACCTTCCGGTGAGAAAAAAAGGAAAAATCAAAAACAGGTTTGAGAAGTTGTATTAGACATTATTTATTCTCATTAATAGAATTTAGTTTGTTTATTGTATTACAAAGCAGGAAATTTGGCAGTGTGAAAAGGCAGAATAACTAACAATCGAATCCATCCCTGTAAAATCAATTCGGAGATATTATTTCACATATTTCAGGCCATGAGTGCCAGTGACAGAGCCACCGTGTAACATGGCTGACCAAACCAACTGTTCTTTCAAATTGTCTGTGACTGGCACCATATTTCTTTGATTCCCCTTATACAAATGAGAAAATCTGTCCGGCAGCAAGACAAAACTCAGTGTCACTCTACCCGTAGGAAGCAGGAGTTCTCGCTTGGCGTTGATCTTGGTTATGCCAGACCAGTAAGCGCTGTTGAATTCCATCTTCCATGTGTCACCATATGAGGGCTTGTCTGTCTTTCCAACCGCAATCTGCAAAGCCACGTGTATGTTGATATTTACCTCCTCTGTTTTGAGCTTTTTCAATTACTTGTGCATGGGCACTCAGCCTGAATCAAACTGCCAGGGGCATCATGGGGGCAACCATGTCAAACACTGCCATGAAATAGTGCTTTCGCTTAGCAATATTTTATGCTACGGTATTACTTTTCTGTTATCTGTTAAGCAATGCCATGAAATTTGGTTGTGGTTACCAACTAAAATGGTTACAAGTATACTGTACACTTCTCCCTACAATCTTCCGGCCAGTATTTGCTATATTTTCTGCTCTGACAGCCTTATGGAAATGGCCTGGTTGTCTCAAACTTATGTGACGTATTCCAAAAATACCTCCCCCCCCTGGCAACCAAGTTGAAAAAAAAAATTAATTTCTCTCTCGCAGGCAAAAGTGAAACAACAATACGAGACGCCTTTTTTTCTTGATGGTTTGTTGTGCTTAGCTCATGTGTCTTTCAAGCTTACCTCCATTATAAGCAAGAACTTGGAGTCTTCCTGGCCAAACATTCGTCCATTTGAGGCCATGACCTCAAATGAGGGAGATGTGTAGATCCCCTGCATGAAATATTCAACCAAAAAAAAAAACCACTGAACACTGTTGGATACGAACCAACAAGAAATGATGCAATGATTATTTACAACTTCTAACTCTGTAGGAATGTTTAAAAATGACATTGGAGGCCAGAGGGTGAAAATCATTCACGATGAAAATTCCTGGGTTGAAAGGAATTTGTCTCAAACGTGCTATTCTGCTCAAACTATGACATACCTTCCAATGCTGTATCCATCAGGGGGCAGCCGGGGGGGAACTTGCTCCCCTGATAGATACTTTGTTTCTACACAAATATTAATACAAATATTTTATTTAACTATTAGCACCAAACCCAAAGAAAACAATACCATAAAATAAAAGTAAGGATGTCGGGAACATCAATATGGCTTAATATATTTTATCTCCCCAACAGCATGTTGAATGAGCCCAAAGCTGCATTCACTTTTGATTCCCCCCCCACGCCAAAGCTGGATACGCCGCTGATCCCTTCTCAGTTAAGTGTAATGGAAAAAAGACACTTTTTGATTAAAATTAAAATATTGTCCATGCTTTTCTGGACAACTGAGGGCACTGTTGCTATGATGACACATTGCTTCTTGAAACAATTCTGAGAACCTCGTACACAAAAGCAACAACTCAAACAGTTCCAGCATTTTATGTACAAAGCAACTTAAGAGTTTTCCCTGGGATAACATCAAAGTTTTGCTCACGAATATGGAAATTTTCATCAGCAAAACAATATCGGGGTGTCTCGTTTATAACTTCACACCAATGTTCAATGTAACAAAAATATCTCAGGCAGGTTTGGTTAATAAAACGTTCATTCTGCAGAAGGACTGGGAGTCAAATGTAATCATCCGTCTCTGGGCTTTTTACGAATCCTTAGACACTCAGCTTCACATGCAACTTATTCAAACTGCTGATTTCTCATAACTTATTTCAGTTGAGGCATGGTATCATTGTGGTCTCGATTGACAGTGCCTAGGCTTGCACCTCGGCCAACCCAACAAGCAGCTGGAGATAAGGCCAGGGGGACAGGTCAGTTGCGGGGCAGTCTACTGCCAAGTGGTGGACGAAGTTTCCATCCTCACACAAGACAGCAAGGGGGCCTGGATGCTGTCATATGGGAAGGGACTAGAAGTGGGGTCTGAATTCCTTTACTCCAGCACCAGCCTTGTTTCTTGTTACACTCTGTCCTTATTCAACACATCGCCTGCGTAGGGTTAGTTGGTGCCAAAAACAGGTTTAAATTTGTTCCACTGATCATCCCAAAATGATTCCAGGTACATGGTGAATTATCAGGATTACAACCACACAGCACAATAGTTTCTCTGTGGGTAAGATGAACTGACATAAATATTTGCTGGCAGGAAACTAGGGGGGCGGGACTTCTCACAAAGGGAGACATGAATGACACAGGGATGACTTTGACTCAATGTGTACTGGTGTGGAATGGCTCTCCCACCATGGCACACTGGCTAATGGTATGGTCAATAGACTGTTCTTTACTAGACCATTAGTAGGGTCTAAATGGGAGATGTGCAAAATCTTCAAATCAGCAACATTGGAAGACGTCTGATGGTAACTAAGCCATACCATTCATTATTGAATAAATTATTAAACTACCAGGGAGATCCTCACTTTTTCACCACAATTTAATAATAATGATAATGATTTATTCATTTATAACGTGCAAATTTCATATAGATATGTTCAAATGCACTGTACAATGAAGACATTAATCGTGGAACAATGAATACATTTAAACATGGTTGAGCCGATGGCAGACAAGGGCGCCTCAGGCAGCCGCCAAACGACCCACATTCACCAACATCAGTAAACAGTAAAGAGGAGACAGTAAGAAGCAGGTACAGTTTTAGAGGTGGGAGGAAAACCCCAAAGGAATATTCTGGGTAAAACCCACAGAGTCAGGTAGGAACTGAAAACCCAATCCACATGTGGACCGGGCTGGGAATCGAACCTGGGACCACAGAGGTGGAAGGCGAGGAAAGAACTACCTTGCCAACCTGACTCCCCATTTCACTACAGTAGAGTATAAAACCATGTAGTGGTTCTTTCCTAGCCTTCCATCTCTGCGGTCCGGGCTCGATTCCCAGCTCGGTCCACATGTGGATTGGGTTTTCAGTCTCTACTTAATACCGTGGGTTTTGCCTAGAATATTTCTCTGGGGTTTTCCTCCCACCTCTAAAACTGTGACTGCTTCTCATTTCAATGAGTCCGAGTCTTCAAATATATGAATTTGGCACGTCTCTTGGAAGAAGAAAAACATTATCTGTGCAAGTGGCATGTTAAAACGAGCCTTCGATTTCCCAGGAAGAGAAGCCGAGGGAAAAGAGAATGCTCTGTGGATCATTGATGACGGCTAGTTTTGCTACATCAAAAGATAAAGCAGTCAATACATATTTGTTTTTAACACCCCTCCCACATATTCTACTTGATTTGAAGTTATATGCACTTCGGTTTGAATATGAAATTTGTTAAAAGTTTCACCAGCATTTTCCAACACTACTTCCTCACAATAGGTTTGAACCCAGCTTTGCTGGCACAACTAATGACTATCATGTGAATCCTCTTCAGCCAATCACGGCACAGAATCAGTGGGTGAGGTTTTATTATCCATGCTACTTGCCAACTAGGCTGAGGAGAAAAACGCTTGGCTACAACACTGCACGAGGGTAAGCACTGTGTATTGGGTGGGTCCATATAACCGCTTGCCAACCTCACCTCTCCAAGATTACAGTAGGCTGGTTTGTATTCTCTATCGGAGACTGGTATGCCCAGCTTCATGGTAGACAGCAGGTTCGCTGAATTGCAGTTGTGCCAAAGCAGCTTGTGGTTGTCCAAGCAGCAAGACTGCAATCGCTCCTCCTCGCCTTTGCGAGACATTCGGAAAATGGCCTTCACCTTGACATTATTATCACCTGTCACTAGGAGACACACAGTGAGGGGGGAATAAAGATATTAAAGTGATGTTTCTTAAATACATGTGCAGGGTAATTGAGAATTGGGATGTCTTAACCCATGCAAAATACATGAAATAAAGGGTACGGTGACACTGCTTGGTCCTCCAGTTGCAAGATGGGGTCTGATACCTGTTTGGGAAATTTTGCAAATCACAAATTAGAACAAGGAAAATGTTACTACAAACCTTTATAAACAAAAGTAGCCGAAGATGCACAATTTCAAAGAACATGTAAAAACAAAATAACTATCTAAGACTTCCCCTGGGGATGCACAATTGTATTGTAAAACTTGATTGAGTTGAACTTTCATTGAGTAAGTTCAGGAAACCCCACAAATGTACACTGTTGGGTTGGACCACAAACTAGCCTTGCTTTCTCTGTAAACACACAAATCCTCAGCTGTGGTCAGAGCACAACAGATATCTCTTCCCACAGTTACGAGTTAAGGTTTGTGCATATTGAATGGATAAATGGTGGTGTCCCCAGAGGTCATCCACATAATGGAGCTCTCGTGAGTGGTCACACAGCAGTCTCCCAAGCAGTCATCAACAAGATGGAACTCTCGTGAGTGGTCATACTGCAGTCTCCCAAGTAATCATCTCCATAATGGAGCTGTCATGAGTGGTCACACAGCAGTTTCCCAAGTGGTCATCTACAATGGTGGAGCTGTCATGATTGGTCATATGGGTGTCTCCCAAGTGGTCATCTACATGAAAGAGCTGTCATGAGTGGTCACACAGTTGTTTCCGAGCAGTCATCCGTATAATGGAACTCATGTGTGTGGTTAAACAGTGGTCTCTGGAGTACATGATGTAGTCAGCTACACGCTAAAGCTCTATGGGGTATCACATATCTTCTATGAAGTACGGAGTTCAGCATGCACATTGTGCTAAGCAATCAAATGTCACCAACTAAATTATCATTGGGTTTGAGCTATATATGACTGGTTCCCAGCTCACTTCTACTCAGCTAAAGAATACCCAATGAAGTACCTTCTACACTTTTCTATGACACAGCACCTTAGCCAGGGGTTTGAATCCATACTAGATTGAGGGGGGTAAAAACTTGAGCCAAACACTTACTCGAATTGTGGATAAACTGCAGCAGATGTCGTTTCTCCTCGTCATCTTTGTCCAGAAGTTTCAGTTTGCAGTCTAAGGCACGATAAATGTAGTCCAGGGGATGGATTTCTGAAAAGACAAATTCACTGCATTTCACTTCAGCTGCCAGTAAATCATTCCACTTCATTCATAGCCTTTCTGTACAGTTTTCTTGAATGTATCAAAAACAGAACTTTGGCACTTTTAGTTCAAATGTTTTGGATGGGGTCAATTTCACTGTGGGACCAACCCTGTTTCCTGTACATCGCCCCCAGTAAGATCCTGTTGAGCATCTCCAGGTCCATCAGATCAAAGAGTTTCTTTCTCTGCTTCTCCAACTCATCCCGGATGGTGACTGGCCGCACTGTGTCGTGTGAAAAGTTCTCGTAAGGAATCAACTGGTGCAGATACTGATTGTTCAGGTCATAAAGCTGCGCGAATGAACAGAAATTACAAAATGGCGCAGTGACACGCCATAAATAAAAGACAAGATGTAGCCTCATCGAAGCACAGAATCACTGCGCGCTCATGCAGGTGCCTGCACATTGTGTTACCCTGCCATTTTCTTGTTCTGCGTACTTAAAATTGGGCTGTGCAGACACGGGACACAATTACCATGGAATGTTTTTCTTATGTTTTCACCATCACAAATTGCTGTTTTATGATCTATTTGTGCCGTCTTGATTTATATTTATAATCCATTGGCTGCTCCATTTTTGTGGCTATTTCCTTCATTAATCAAAACACTTGAAGGATTGAGGACTGTGAGGATTAAGAAAGGCTTTACAGTGAGCACATGCACAAATCCAATTATACTGAAGTTGCTTATCACAAATTTTAATTGTCAGAATCAAAATTGTGCTGTCTTCGATTCAGAATGAGTACATATTCATTACATTCCTATGAGCTATAAGTTTATTTATTTCCTATATTTCAATGGCCAGTGCCACCACATCATTGTGCAAAAGAAAACTTAGAAAGCTTGTTTGCCTAGACTGTTTGCAAATTGACAAAAAGTCTTACTATCAATTCAGTCATAAAATATCTTGAACAAATTAACACTAAAGTTTTAGGATCAATATCAGAGAGAGATCCCTATATAATGTAAATGAGCCCTAATACACTGTCTGTGAACAGCAAACTAGTTTACCAAAAAAAGCAAAGAAAATAAATAAATTATTAAAAAAAGAAACAATACCCAGCTACTCGGTTGTAGAGAATATCGCTCATACTACTCATTCAAAACTAGATGACAGAGGTTCGAAGTTCAGGTCCAGATCAATACTTTGATTTTCCTTCCATACAGAGATGTTGAACAAAACACCAATTTGTTGACCAGATAATTTTTTTTCATTTCAGGAAAACAACCCAATTTTTTATCTTATCTTTTGTTGCTAAAATAACATGTTTGTCCCCTAAATTATATTTTTGTGCCTCTTCAAAACGATAGATCCAGCTACATCAAGATAATTTTATTAAGATAATAAGATCAAGCTAATGTCATTAATGAACAAACATTATTTTTGCCTCTCTTTTTAAATTGGAACTCAAAATCAACTCGTACTGCAAATAGCAGAGGTGGTAACTTGTCAATTTTTGCAAGTCACATGTCATTTGGTCCAGTCGCAAGTCAAGTCACACGTCATTTGATCACAAGTCATAACTCACAAGTGTTTTTGTCCAAGTACAAGTCAAGTTGCACTATATGTGATTTCAACCCACAGCCTAGTCTTGGTTCAAAGACCTCCCATATTCCACAATCTGCGAAATGAACCACAGAGGAAGGTGTGGATAATTATTTTGTTTGACCAGGGCAAGAACAGACAATTATAATAATCTTGGGATATGCATTATTCATATCACTTGAGCGATAATCGGCGGAGGTTATACAAACACCTTCAAACTGTCAACATGCTTCTCATTCATGAAAGACGTTTTAAAACTGAAAAAACAGCCAACATCATGTTTAAATTTTTTAAAAGACAATTTGAGTTAAACATTCACAAATATCTTTCTATAGTCTGGGGCAGCAACCAAGAACTTGCGATGCGCGCAGATAACCGAAATATTTGTGGCACACAGTACAGTCACTATGTATGACGTCTCCGTTCGCTTTAGTACCACGAATTTGGCCAATTTCTCCCCCAAACTGGAAATTTACAGGATGATTGCTCAACAGATATCTGAATATGAGTAGTTGCTATAAAAGTAATCCATTAGCGTGTCTTGAAGGTGTGTTACAACCACCTAAATGCAGCAATGGCTCCCAAGGAAAGTTGGGGGGAAAACAATGAAAAATGTAAGCATTGCTGAACCAAATAAAATGCAAGACTACTACAACAAAGGATGTGGCCTTGGGCAGACAAGGCATGAGGATGCAACGTGCATTAAGTTGCTAGACCTAGTTTAAAACTGCAATGGTTGAATATTGAATAGTTTTCTGACTTGAGTGGGTAACAAGTCATAATGTGCAAGTCCAAGTCTAGTCACAAGTCATTTTTTGCAAGTCCAAGTCACAAGTCCAAACTGATAGTTACAAGTCAAGTCACAAGTCACAAAAATAGCGACTCAAGTCCAAGTCAAGTGACTCGAGTCTACAACTCTGGCAAATACTAACAAAGTCAGTGCCTCATCAAATTTGATTCCTCCAAAATTTACCGTTTCTACAAAGGCGAGACGTTGCTTGCGATCAAAATGTACTGGTCTCTCCTTTGAATCTCCACTCTCCAGGATTAACCTATGTTTGAGGCGTCTGAATCTAGCCTGTTTCTCTGCCAACTCTTTCCTTTTCATCACCTCACTGCAAAAACAGAAGAGTCAAGAAAGCTTTATGGAAAAAAAAGAAAAATATTGCTTGTTTTTGTGAAAATGTCGCAATTTGGTAAAACGTTCCACACCCAACACTCCCTAACAGAGGCTGCTTGATAGCTAGTAATACCTGACTTGGTCCAAGACATCACTAGCACTCTGTAGCACTTCTCTGGAAAGGTGGCCAAAGTTCATGATGGAGGTGTCAACCCCTATTTCTTTGAGGGCCTCCTCTAATATCTCCGGCTTTGTCTGAAAATGTAATAATTTGCAAATTAGTTCACTATCAACTTTCTTCTCACAAATCCATCACTAATTAAACAGCACCTCTTAGGAAAACTGTTTTTTCTCTGATTTTATCTGTCCAAATAAATATGGAAGCATCCAAATCAAATGCAGTGTAATTTGTCTTCTGAGCTCAACTATAACAAGCTAAAAAGGCTTTTTTCTGTTCATGCCGAGGTGTACATTCTGAATGTAGATTACGTCCTTCGGAGAAAACAGAGAAAACGAGGGGAACCCTCGCCCTGTGGTCATAGTGGACAAACCCTTGTGCATGCCAAACAAATTCTGAATGATGCAATCTACATTCAGAATTCGCATCTTGGCATGAACAGAAAAAAAACACTTTTTGGCTTGTTACAGCTGAGCTCTGAAGACAAATGACACTGCGTTTGATTTGGATGCTTCCATATTTATTTGAATGGATAAAATAAAAACAAACAACATGTTTTATTTCGAGGTGCTCTTTAAAAAGTGGAATAAGCATACCTATATTGATGCTTGGTGCATCATTCAATATTTGCTGAACACATTGGTTGAGTTGAAAGTATGACTATGCTACAGCAGAGTGTCTCTGCACTGTGTGATGCAAATATACTACATACAAGCCTTCTATTTTAAATTCCACCTGCTAGTACCACCAGGCCAATATAAATCAGTCAAACTCACCCACATGCGAACCACATGTTGGATTTCCTCTGGCAGTTGGCAGGGCACCGGTGACTCTAAATCAAAGCGAAAATCTCTGATTGCGCTGTTCCTCTTTGCTCTCCAAGGCTTGAACTCCATCAATGCATACTTATTGGGCTTCTTCTGAAAACTGCAGGTTTTCAATGGGTAACAGCGAAAGAATGGTTCTTTGGATAGATCTCTCTTATAAGACGCCATCTCTGTAGGAAAATTACAACTGTGTATTTGTGCCATAAAGTGTGTATGCATGCAGAGTGAAGAATGTTCTACACATTCACGCATACTGATCCAAATATCTTCAAACTGTGGTGCAGTCGATGCGCTTCACAAAAAATTGACGCTGTTCATGTAGGAAGTGATGTCGTTGGAGAGAGACCTATTGGATGTGTCATGTGAAATATTTCATGTTGATGCTTGCTTCAAATCCAACATGTAAAGTTAAAAAATAGGCTTTCATTTACAAACAAAATGCTGGGGCCCAAATTCACGAACCTGCTTGACAGTCACCAGTTAATTACTTGCTTACTGCAGCAGAAAATTTTGCCAACCATAAGCACCGTTTTGTGGCGGTGCCTGTTGTAGTTATGCTTACAGTTGTACGTGCATAGAGATATCCATTGTTTTGGCACAACGTTAAGCAAGTTTTTCCTCCAAGCTAAGCGTGCTTTTTGCTGTGCTTACTGCTTCTCCATTAGGAAGTGGAACCTCTGTTAGCATCAAATCAGGTGCTTAGCAGCACCATGAAGTTGGGTCCAGGTATGAAAGGGGAGTCAGATTGGTGCAGGGTTACTTTCCAAGATGTCTTCCACCTCTGTGACCTTCGTTTGAACCTCCTCGTGGTCAGCATGTGGATTCTCTTTCCAGTCCCTACCTGATTCTATGAGTGCTCCCTAGGAATATATATCTCGGGTTTTCCTCCCACTTCTAAAACTGGACACCCCGACCCACTGTCGCCTTCCTACTCCCAGGGGCCATGAGGGAGAACCATTTATAGTCGATAGGGCTTTACCTTGGGTTGATTATAAATGAATGAATAAATAAAACACATAAAATAAACCCTGTCTCCCAGTTAGTTATTGTTCTTTGGATTATGCACTCAAATTGCTTGTGCTAAGATGATGCATTATTGATCTTACAGTGCAATATGTGATGTTATTAATATTCATCTTCGTTAGAATTCTGACCTCTAATGGCATGTATTTTTAAAACCACAACATCCATTTAGTGCCCCTCTAGAAGTTAGGGTGGCCAAATGGCCCCCACCTACAAATAGGAGCAATTCAAAATATAGCATGCCTTCCCAAAATTGAAAGGTCTATTTCTGGCTAGTGGACGACATCAGTGACTACATGAATTCCAGCACATGCCTTCGATGCAACATTGCAAACTGATAACAAAAGTCGTTGAATGACTGCAGCATCCCATTAAGAGACAAAAGGGGGATTTAAAAGATTTGTTGTAAAAGTGGGAAATACACAATTTACAGTATGTTGGTGATGTTGCTTAATATCGACCTCTTCCCACAATGCAGTGAGCATGTTGACTTTAGCTCTTTTAAAATTTAGTGGTAATGTGAATTGTTCTTCCTGGTCCCCAGTTACGTAGCTGCAACTGAGCTCCGATGACGAGTGACTCACCTTTTGACATCTGCCCAGTTATTTCCACTTTTGGCTTTGAAGATCTTCTCAAACTCGGTGATTGCTTCTTCCTTCTTGCAAAAATATTTTTTGCCAGTCTCCCCACGGTAACCATTAATGACACCCCAGTGGGAAAGAAGCTCTACGACGCCAGCTGGAAGTTTATTTAACTGGCAAAAGAGATAAAAATATTATTAGTTTACTTTTGGACACTTATACAATACTAACGAGTTGTGCACTAATTTGAAGCATTGGTTGAAATCAAAAGGCAATTTACATCTCAACATGGGCTGTCATCCAATCATTATTAGGTAAATGTATCGTCATCATCTCTATCGTCCACGTCCGGGGAAACTCTAAAGCCCACTTTTACTGAACATCGGAATTTGCTTTTAAGAATACTCTCAGGTCTGATGATGACTTGAAAGCCAAGGAAAACCTGAGATTTACTAGCAAAGAGGTGGTGGCCAACACGTATTGATGGTGGGCAAACAAACATGTACATCTGTGTAGTAATGGCCAAGAGGACTGGTCATGCCAACCTGCACATATGCACTAATGACCAAAGAAATTCTTGCTCCTCTGATCTACAGGACATTGACCTTGAGTAAACTTGACAAAATGCGTCAATTTCCGAGTGGTTTATTCTATTTATTTATTTTGTGGCCATGATCGCATTGGCACATCGTATGATTTATCTCACTGATAAGCCAAGGCAATGATTTGCCTCGAATTCATTTACGCCTCTCAGGGGTATACGAATTGACAATGTCCATGAATAATGAATGCCATATATTCCAAGCTTCATTAACATCCTTGCAATCAAAAACCTGCCACCAACAAACACTAGAAAGATCATCAGCAAAAACATCATTGTCTATACTCTTAAACAATCTAAAACTGATGCGGTCACAAGTATGCTTTGGAATTATCCATTTACGTACATTGTAGACAAGGTAATGATCACTAATTAAACAGGTACGACGCCATACTTGGAAATAAGAACGGGTTGAGAGGTAAAGAAAAATCAATGGCACTTTTGGATGACTGAGTAACATGCAGAGGCTCTTGAATGAGTTGTGTCAATTGAAAAAGATTAAAACAAACACGCGATATATTTACTGCTTGATTTTTTGGCATAATGTGAATGTGTTGGCAAAAAAATTCTCATTCATGAGGCAGACCTGCATGCATTTCAAGAGGACCAAGTGCACTGGCGACCAAAACTTGCTGTGCCGGATAACAGCTACACAAAATGTTTTTTGTGGACCCAAGCCTGGTTTTAAGTGTAACACCACACCAAAATAGGGAAACACATACCTGCATGCTGTAGAAGCTGAGATAACTCCTCTGCTTTTCAATTTCTACTTTTGTCATGCTTGCATGGTAGCGAACATTCTGTTCTTCATCCATCAGGACATCCCTTCAAAAACAATTCCAACTTCTCTTAAACGACATAGTTGGTGATTCAGGTAATTCCGTGGGACGATTACAAATGTTTTTTTTCTTCCTTGTTTTGACATGCCATTCTCGATGTAGCTTCCAATAAATAAATATAAACAAATCATGCAGTTCTTTAGTGATCCTACAAAATGGACAAACTATCAAATACCACAATACTGTCATAATCACTTTAAGGCCTCATAATTTAATATAGAAACATTAGACTGAAATTGAATTTCCATCATGAATGTAAATCCTCTGCTCAATCTGTCCCCATTGAATCAGCTCCTCGGGTATAAACTTGTGCAATTTGTAAACTGACTTTGGACAGAGAAAGGGGGATGCTTGTGGTAAAATAGGAGCCAAAACACGGTTCTGTCGCCTCAGTATGACAAACCCTGGTCGTCCTACCTCAACTCATCTTCTTTTTCTTCCTCTTCAGGTCTTGAGTCATTGGGCTGTCTTGCCTTGCCGCGCTCCAACTCAAGAATCTTCAGCATTGCTTGAGAATCACTGTCCACATCGGGCTGGGATGAGGGGAAGTCCAGACCGTCGGACCAGGCTGGGGTGGCAGGCTTGGGACAAACAATATTTGTATAGAATTTAAACACAGAGATGATTGGATATGGTCAGTAGTGTTGCAGTCGAGACCATCTCAAGGTCAGACAAATGATCAAACACAACCACTACACAGGGAATGCTTTTCTTTGAGTTGAATTGAGAATGAAAGTTTCGTGTTGGTCTTGTGATGGTCTTAAGTGGTCTAGACTACAACACCGGTTTCCAGCAATATACATGTAGGCTTCCATGTGTGAACCAAGCTAGCACGCTGTAGACCACTATCAAAGGTAGTGGCATCACTTTCAACTCCAAGAAAACGTTCACACAAGTCAAAAACACGACACAGTAACCTTGCATTGCTCTTGCACTAAATTTTCAACAATACTGCTTGAATTTGACTCAGGTTTTGAGAGGTACACATCCTTCAAAAACATGTCCCATAAAAAAACTAACTGACTCAACTCTCAAGTCACTTTGAAATGAGGAATTATAGAGATCTATTCCTTCGTAAAGAAATAAACTAGAAAAGCAAAAACTGGTGTATTTCCAACTGTGAAAAGTGGTTTAATGAACAAATATAATCAGCTCTACCAGTTTTAGCGCGTCATCTCCAGTCAGTTTCTGAAGAGCAGTGGCCATCTTTCTGGAACCAGTCTCAATGGTGTAATCCATCGGCGTCTTGCCGTTTTGATCCTGCTCGGACAAATTGGCTCCAACTCCTGCCATCATTTCTAACATCTCCACATTCTCGTACGTGCCGTAATCGCATGTCTTCATCAGGTGGTGAATTGCAGTTCGGCCAAGCGAGTCCACAGCATTTACGTCCAGACTGCTCATGAGACTACATTTGGGAACTACGGATGAAAGGCGAGGATTGGAAATCAGCCTTCCAATGACTTGAATCATTTTCACAAATCCTGAAACAAGACTCCTGATCTCAGCATTGTTACACGAATCACCAACCTTGTGAATGATCTTGTTTCTCGTCTTCCTCATAGCCATCTAAAATAATGGTCATTTGGCTGCTAGACTCTATCAGTGTAGGAAAAAAAGAAAGTTTTATATCGCCAGATGAAAGAGAATCCAACGCATTCCAAACAAACTGTCTGCTATGTGATCGACAACTACGTATCTTACACAGAAAAGGACGTAACATTCCAATTCAAAAACTGACACATGACGGTTGCAGCAATTTTACACAGCTGCTGCATTTTTCTAAAACACGCATCGGAAATTTGTTAAATGTGGAAAGTATATTTCTTATGAAGATGAACAAAGAAATTGATTTGGGTGGGATCTGAGCCTATGACCTACAGAGCACCATACCAATGCTCTTCCACTGAGCAATCAAGCCTTGGTCTCTTGTTAGTATCTGTGTTTAGGGCATAAGTTGGATTTTCAACATGACATGTCTACATTCTGATGTCTACATCAGACATGGTGTTAATGATCAAAGCAGTTTTTACAGTGTGACAAGGAGCTGAATCTTGCATACTCAGCCGTTCCAGCAAGTTAGCGGTCCAGGGTAGCTTCTCCTCCTGGCCAGCACTGATTTTCTTCATACCGGCTTCCTTGGGATTGTAGGTGTGATCCATCAAGACGCGAACAATGACAATCTCGTTCTAATAGAGGAAAACATCACAGCTCTTTTCGTTGTAACATGTGCATCAACAGATCGGGTGACTAGGATTAGACTAGTCGTTACTGCATCGGTACCATGCTCAAACACATGTCACATGACATGCCTCTCCTAAAAGCAAGACAGGCCTTGCCAATGCACACCTCAAGGTAAGCAATATCTTCAGCATGCGCATGAACATGGTGCCACAGCAGTTGGCATCAAGTTTGAGTGTACAAAATATATCACGAGTACCAGGCAAAGTGAATGGCATATGGCTGTCACTCGAACTGCCGAATGCGGCTTCATTGAATCAGTCCACACAAGCAGGTGTTTATCTTGAACAAGGCCACCTAGTGACAGATGGAAGCTCCACTATCACTTTACAGGTCCTACACAACATCTCTTGGAAAGTGTCTCCAATGAAAACTGTTGACAAAAATGTTGAACAAAACGTTCACAAACTTAAGACCAGTAAATGGAAATGACTTTGTGGATCTTCAAAGACAAGAAGTCCTGTGGGAAAAAAAGTTTTTAACCCCACATTAAATTCTGATGACACACTCATTTCAAATCACACATTTGATTTCTTCCACAAAACTGACGTTAGGAGCCACACTTTGTCGGAAGGGTGTGGTTAACATTGTCCTGACAATATCCAATATTACAGAGAATAAACTTCTATTAAGAGAATAGTCAAAATGACAAAGGAAAGAAGTAATGCTAGAAAAGTGTCTGCAGAGTTTGGCTCTGCCCTTACCTGTCTCACAGCATGCATAAGAGGCGTCATTCCATTCCTGTCAACAACATTAGGATTGGCACCCTTCTGTAGTAGGAGCTTGCAACTCTCAAAGTTATTTGTAAGGATTGTGAAGATGAGTGGCGTGACGTCAGTCGTCTTGTCATCCGCTAGATTGTGGTACCAATCTTGCAGGGATTCTGAGCGGGTTAGTTTCTCCTTACAGAGAAGGTTGACATTGGGGAAGGCTGCACAGACATCCAGGCTTCCCTTATGCTTTTTGATCAGTCTAGAAACACAGGTCATTCAAAGAAGAAACACACTTCTTTTTGACAACTCTACCACAAAACTGTCTACAAGCCGTTTCCACGAAATGTCACTCTACTACATTTTACAGTGTACGTTGTGCAACAAACTATAACACAATAACGAAAATCACATGCTGCATGAGATGTGCAGTTATATTATTTCTTGAGCATCCAGCAGCTGATTTCACGACAGTTGGCAGAGCTTTGCATCACGCATCAGCCTTACCGCAAAAATTCTATTTTGCTCTGCAAGTTACGCAAAAAATGTGGCGCAAATAAAGTTAAGCCGATTTCAATTTCGTGAAGTCAGCTACAATTACTGTCAGGGTATGGATCCAAATACATGTTCATGTAGAGGAGATGCTTGTCAGTGTCACAGTTGAGACCAAAGATAGTATAGTGATGCATAGCGGAGCAGGATGGAGAACTCTGCCAAAAAGGTGTTACCACCATGGGCACCATTCGAGTGTGTGCATGTACGTTAATGCATAGGTGCAGGCACACCAGGGGTGCGTGCTGTCATGGCACCTGTGCTTGTGCATTAACATGCACTGTTGGCTACCCAAATGGCGCCCATGTGATTACAACGTTTTACGCGTATTCACAGTGAAGTTCTCTCCATCTTGCACTGCGTAGCTATACGATCTTTGGTTGAGACCTCTTTAGACAAACACATGAACAAAGACCTCCAGTCCAAATTCAAGGCATAAAGCTGATCAAGTGCATTCCAACAACAGCATTCCTTTGTCACTGTTCACCATCACATGTGACAGGTCTTGTGTATTGTCCAATGATAGTTTTAACTACGATCCTGATGCTTCTGACCTTGTTTATGCAAAGAAAATCACTGTTGTAAGGAAACCATCATCAAAATGAAGAACGGGATGTACAACATAGGCAGACTTCCAAAAGGAGAATACAACTTGCCAAGGGCCAGACAACGCCCATACACTTCTAACTGGCAGTTCAGGAAATGCAGAATGTGAGAAATGATTCTACGATGCACTCACTCGACAATCTCAGCAACGCTGTTGTTATACAACATTCCCCAGAATAGTGAAGCAACTGGTACCCTGCCCCTTTGGTCGGTGCACATGATACAGCTTTGAAAACTGACAGGATCTTTCTCTGAGAAAAAGATAACAACATCCAGCCACTCACCGGTACAACAAAAGGTTCTTTCTTATGTCAGTCACAACTCATGAATATGAGAATATGAATGAAACTGGATGAATATTATTGTACTTTTATTGCTTTATCAAGATCTCACATGGCGGCCAAAAGGAGGAATAGCCTATGATTTTATACGGGTAAGAAATAAGTTACAAAAACTATAGTCACACTAGTAGGAAATTATTATCCACATTGGCATTTATCAATCAATAATCAATCAATCAACCTTTCAATATGAGTCATAAGTCCAAACAGCCACTCTTGCATTTATGGAGATCTTCATAAAGAACCTTGCACATTGCAAATAAGCAGGTACAGGTGGTACATGCACCTTAATCATTTCTTGCCTTAATAATGTCGCATTTCATGAGGATGCACAGTTTAGTGAAGCAGGAAAAGAAAGAGCTTAATTTGCTCTTTTACATGCAAATTTAAAAAAAAAAAAATTTAATGACTATAATAGCCTTAACCCTAAATGAGCCGGGAAAGGGTACATTCCACCCCTTGACATTTTTACCCCTAGTGCTGCCGTGTATTTTTTCATGAGCTTAGCCTTAAAAGTTCTTAAAGTAACTCTTTGCGGTCACTTTGACACAACTTTTGTGAAAATCGAGTATCTTCTGTTCTTGTGCAGCTCCCATTTTTGCGAGACAGCTCAAACAAAACCATATGTCTGATTGAGTTCAAATGTGACACTTGTAATGATAGAGAGTTTCTTCACATGCATGCCAAGTTGCAGCAAAATTAAGCCTGGCACAGCTTAGTTCTTAAGAGAGAGCCTTCCCTCTGGCTGTGATGAGATTAGTCTTGGCCCAAGACGTCAGTGACTGATAGCGGGTCACCGCTCATGCCAATTTTTTTGGTGAATTGGGACGCCCTCTAGCGCAACGGTAGACTAACCCAGCCAGCTCACGCTAACGTCTTGGAAATTTTGCAGCACTGGCTAATATTATCCTTTGTTTTTTTTCAACCAGCTTTTCCTGGGGAACCAAACTGCAACTTTGTTGTTGATCATTTACCCTAAAATTTCCAGTTTTGGAAGAAAAATAGGCCAAATTCGCAGTGCTAAAGCGACCAGCGACATCACATCGTGACTGTCGGTGTTCGGTAGTTCCCTGTAACGGTGCATACAATGTGCATGTGATGATTCACAGACTTAACTACTGTAAGGTCTTGGAACTACAAGAAAGCTGTAAAAATTATCTGTTGACGTATCTCACAGGCATGTTACAACCACCTAAACACGGCATTTTATGCAGAAATTTTCAGGCCTCTAAATCAGGACGCCATTCTTATTTTCAATTCTCGTCAATGACGAATTGAACTCATAAGCATAATTCATTATAAGGCTCAAAGGAAGTTAGCTGTTGATTGGTTTCCTAGGAAAAGCTGGGGAAAAAACATAAGCCAGTGTAGTGCTACAAAATTCCCAAGACGTTAGTGTGAGCTAACTTTGGGCTTTGGCTACTGGTGCAATAGTGGGCGTCCCAATTTACAAACAAAATCACGAGTGAGCGGCGATCTGCTATCGGTCACTGACGTCCTGGGCCAAGACTATGATCCTGTAACACTCTATTTGTTCAAACTCACCTTCAAAGATTTTACAAAATGAGGCGTTCATGTTGACTGCGGCATAGTGCAGTGGAGTACAGCCCCTGTAGTCAGTGGCAAATAGCTTGACACCATTGTCAAGGAGAAACAAGACAGTCTGAAGAGACAGAAAAGCACGAAATCAAATTGAAACAACATCTGTGGTTCAGCAAAATGATTACAAAAATCGAGTTGAATTATTTTAAGCACTGCCTTGAATTTGAGACAAGCAAAAAAAAAGAATATGCTCAAGATGAAATTGCTAATACATTTCACTATTAAAATGGTGAATAAGTGTTGGCCTAGTATTAACAATTAACATATAAAAAGAGAGATAGAAGAAACTCCATTAACAATAGCAGAGCTACTGCTAGTTTGTCACGTCACCTTATCCTGAATGTCGGATCCCCCCACTGCATGAATGGCCAATAGGTGCAGTAGATTCTGACCCTTGTCGTTGGTCATCTGCAACTTGTCTGGCTTTGGCAGCTTATAAATCAAGTCATCAGCCAGCTGGAACTTCTGTCCTTCCAGGATGTCCTGACATGACAGATAAGAATGACGATGTGTGCAGTACTTTATGACCATGGTATTTTTTCAAATTGCTAAAAACTGTTAAACAAGCTAGCAGGGTTATTGGCCATCAGCAGGAACATGTCGTGTTGCATGCAGACTCTAAACCAACAGGAATGGATCAAACTCTCTCGTATCCAGGTGCCAGCAGATATTATTAAATGTTAATACACAGTCACATTGCGCATTGTTGAATAGAAAATTGACGGCGGTATTTATGAATAATTGTTTAAGACCAGCCACATGACAGGCTCTCGACCGACCAGAGTGGCTAAACTGTCAGAGATATTTATGAATGTGACATAGGACCATTCACAAGTGGTTTATAGGGTAGTCAGTATCTGGCTATTATGTGGAAATTGTACCTCCAGGGCATCAAGGTAGGAAATTCCAGGTACCCCTCCTGAGGCTATCTTGTCCATGATAGCCAGTATAATAAAGTGCCAGTCCTCACGCACCACCTCCTTCAAGACGGTAGTCCTGGCACGTTTGTCTGCCTTTCCATAACAAAAAAACACCTCCTGGTTGATGTTGGCACCTTTGTCGATCAACCACTTCGCCACCCTGAAAATATGAGTGGGTGGTGAAATGAGGTAAAGTGAATTAACTTTCAAGAGCTGGTAAGTACCAAAGAGGAACTGGTGATGCTGATGTTTGAGGTGTTCATACTCAGCAGATTAATCAGGCCGCATCAGTTTTCATGTTTGACATCATAAAATGCACTGTGATAATGTCGGTGGAAGGGTACTGTGAGAGTAAGGGATCGGCCACTCCTTATTTGGGGGAAGCCAAGAAAACTATAACTCTAAATCAACCCAATCGAATGTTAAGTCGGAGTCTGGAACAATAACGACACATCTATTAAACTCAGGTTTTGACTGTGAAACCTCTCTTTGATATAACGGGTTTTTCCCTTACCCAACGTATGTATTATTAATAAACACTGTATGCTCAGTGCTTGTCTGAGAGCTTGCGAAAAAAATCACAAGCTTACTCGGGTGGGACTCGAACCCACGACCTCCCGCTTACTAGTGCAGACGTCTTGACCACTCGACCACCGAGGTTGCTGGGGTCGGCTGGCCGGTCCGAGTCAGGTGGAGCAGCAGGTACCGCGAACTATTTTCAAGATGTATTTTTTGCATTGGGGAGATGTTAATTTATATAATGGGTTTTGCCCTATATATGTTGGGTAAGGGCAAAACCCATTATATAAATTAACATCTCCCCAACGCAAAAATACATCTTGAAAAAAGAAACCTCTCTTGATGTCATTTCGGATTTATGCAAGCCAGAGACTAAATCCTGAAAAGCATGTGCTGCTTAGCTTACGCAGAGCATCACACAATGGCACACCTAATTCCCCCAAAATTGCTGTGAGATGTCAAGAAAACTTTTGCAGTTATCACTCTGCATCAGTACCTACCCCTACCTTTCTCGTGAACAAACCATTGCCATTGACAGCGGTGTACATCCGTCCTTGTCCTTGATATCGAGATCATCTATTCCCTGAAGGTGGAAAATTGGGGTGACGGAATGAATAGGTCTGTTTTGAGACGAAGGATTCTATTTTATGAAGTACATTTACAGACATAAATCCCTTGCATTCCTTTGCGAATGAAATCCAGAAAATCTCTATAGTCTCTGCACCAATAAAAACTGTGGGTATCATTTCCTACACAACAGTTGGCTATTCTTATCTCTGCAAGAATATCTCTCAAAAGAAATCCATGTAAGTTACACTGCTGTGCTACCCTCGTAAGAGACAAAATAAACCAGTCAGTCATTTTAAAAACATGCTTGAAACAATGTAATGTTTAGGGAATTTGCTTAGGTTTCAAATGGCAAAAATGACATGCACCATATTCAGTCACGTATCTACCACAGTGACCAGTAACTAGAGCCCATGAATACTCACCTCAAAGATGGATGGAATGGAGTCAAGGGCCCCAACTTCAGCAGCGTGATGGAGCGGTGTGCGGCCCAGCTTGTCCTGCTGGTTCAGTTTTTTGCCTTGCATGGCTGTGGCCAGCAAGGAAACAGCCTCCTTTGGATCAAAACTTTGGGTGGTGCTGTCCATGACTGGTTTGTCCATGCCAAAAGCTCTGGCAGGAGGAAAAATGTATGACGGAGATGAGCTCACCCATTGAAGCCAGAGAATAATAGCTGAATATCAATTAAGAAAAAAAGTTCTTCTTTTTCGTAGAGGGTGCAAACTGGAAAAGTAAGTTTATATCCATGTGAATTCTCTCCTTCAAAAATGTTAGATATTCTCCCCAACACAAACGGTCTAAAAGTTATTTTTGAAAGATAATTTTTACCTAGCCAGCCCACTGTCTCACTCAACACAATTTTCGTTCAGGTTCCGGTGTGCACAAATTCCATCGCCGTCTCTACCGATTGTGACAAAATATGGTCTTTCTTCCATATAACATACCCATATTTGGTGAATGCATAATGGATGGGCAATCTGCCTAACTCGTCGGCAGCAAAGACGTCCAGTTTGTGGTCCAGGAGGAACTCCACGAACGTGGTGGACCCTTTGCGGTCGATCTTGTTGACAGCGGCATGCAAGACATTCCTCATTTGGTCATCCACCGTATGCAGAGAAGCTCCTGCTGAAACAAGCTGTTCGGCTACAGAGACTTGGGCCTCAGAGTCCTCTTGAGAATTAAGAAAAGATGCATGCTCTCTTCAGATGAACATTATGTACGAGAGCGGCACGAAGTTGTAATCTCTATGACAAATGCTGATGAAACACACTGGACAGCAAAAGAAACTTGCCACTTCTGTCAAAGGCCACATATAAAAATCAGTCCAAAGAAATAAACAATTTTTGTACACAGGTATGCTGCAATACCCCTTACTAATCACATGCCCAGAAGCGAGTGATCATCTTTATAACGGAAGAAATTGACCTGCACAGCAACTTGGTTACTGAATCAAAAGTCACACACAAAAAGCACTCTCCACCAAGCAAAAATGACCAATGAATGGACATTTTAAAAAACCAATGACAAAGTGAACACCTGTTTTGTCAAAATGATGTGCATGAGTGGTTTCTGAATCTGCCATCCTTACTGACTATGCATACACATTATTGAAACGTAATGATTGTGACTTCTTTATTTCGTCCTGTGACATTGATTTCTGTGTAAAACTTACTGCTCATTCTGTTACATTCTGTGACTTTTGATTCAGTAACCAAGTTGTTGTGCCTGTCAATTTCTTCTTTGTTATGAAGATAATCACTTCCTTTTGGGCATGTGATTAGTAAGGGGTATTGCAGCATACCTGTGTACAAATATTGTTTACTTCTATGGAGTGAATTTTTATGTGTGGCCTTTGACAGAAGTGGCAAGTTTCTTTTGCTGTCCAGTTTAATTCCATGATTTATATGTACTCCAGCATTACGCACAGAAAGCAGTGATACATTTCAACTCGTTTCTAAACCCTGCCCCCGAATGACCAGAGACTGGAATTTTGGAATCAATAGCTCTTTTCATAACCAAGTACACAGTACAAAGTGATCCATAAATGTAAAGAGAGTGACAACCATTGCCGATAAAATGGAATGATAAGATTAGCAGAATGGTTCAAGTAGGGTCGTTCGATTAGGATGGTGTTGCACAAGTGCACTAGTAGCCGACAGTTGGCCGGTGGTAAAATGGTAGTCATTCCTCAACCTTGTCCTTGTTTGAGCTATACACACGTTCTCACTCTGAATACCCGTGAGTAGAATTACGATTGCCACTTACTGATGTAGACTGGGATGTGATGCATAATGCTGGGTTGTTTGTTCTCAAACACGGACCCATGGATGTCAGCACCTTTAGCGAGGAGGTCTGGCACAATACCTGGCATGTTGTTTCTGCAGAAGAAAAAAAAGATACACACACAGCTTCAATGACTTCACAGACACATGACCAGCTACATGTATTCCACACCATTTCATTGAAAAGCTCAGCCAGGTATAGACTCACTGATACATATGGTAATAACCCTGTTTCCTTTTTCCATTTTTACAAGTGAATAAATTGACCATTTCGAAGTGACACATAATCATAATGTCTGAAAAATTTACCAGATGTTGAGAAAATTTTTTCAAACTTCATCAATACTCATTTTTACATTTACTGCTCACCTTCCATTCCCCAAAATGAACATCTGTAAAGAACTCAATTGATGCAAACACTGAATCAAGCAAATGTATAGTTACAGATGAATGAGTCTCTTCAATGTCATTGTACATGCAGCTGATACATGTACTTACTTAATTGCCAGAAGCAGCGCATTGTGTTTGTCTGAACAGTTAGGGTCAGCACCTGCCGCGAGCTGAAAGGAATGGAAAACACCCCTCCGTTACCACAGTAACATGATAATCGATTTTCAAGTCAGTTTGGTATTCAAACAGCGCATACCCAAAATGAAGAGTGCCAGTGGTCATTCAGGAACAGCAACATGCAATGCACGGTCTGCTCTATCAGCCTGAGCTGACCATGAGCCCACTTGCATGCATGCTTTGTTCCTAGAAGACCTTGCCTATTTGAAATACCAACCTGGCTTCCTAACATTTCAGGTTTTCATGGTCTAAATCTAGGTCTAATATTAATACAGTCGAAGAAAAGATGCTCATTTAAGGAGTGAATGGAATTCACAATAATCACAATAAACAAAAATGTACGAATCTCCAAAAGATTTCAACACTTTATTGGAATCAATTCTTCATGTTACTTTCTGTTCTCACATTAATGTAAGCCTAGTACATACCAGTGTTATCACATTTTGAGCTTGTTGACCAACAATGGCACACAACAAGGGCGTGTATCCTTCGGCATTCACTACATCCAGTTTGGGCTTCATCGCCATGATTGTTGAAAAGACGTTGCTTGGTTCCTTAGACGCAAGCATGTGTAGAGCACACGAGTTTCCTGTGAATTCATTTCCCAACATAAATGGGGTTTAATCACTGATCCCTTACACAAGAGGCCTGTTTGCTTCATGCACATCTGGATTTCGATCAGTGATCCCAAACGCTAGTTTGCTCCATCCATGAGGTGGGTTCTGGTGTCAGTGATCCAACCTCGGATCACTGATTGCCATCTGGATCCAACAGAAACAACAGACCCTGACTGGATGGCACATCTAGATTGAGGCTGAAGTCACTAGGTACCATCTTTAGAGGACCTAACTGTGCTTGGAACCAGAGTTAGCATCCTCTCCACACCTCACTGCCCTCTACACACAATACAAGCTGCCTCACCACTAGACTCCCTGCAATCTCCTGACGATGGACAGAGCATACTGTCCAAAATGGTGAGTACCACCGGTTCTTTTCAGAACCCCATATACTCAAAAAAAGAGATATATCCATGGTGATACCGCAAACCCATCTAGTTTACTTCTTAAGATCTCCATCATGATTGGCTGTCGCATCATGACCGTTTCAGGTTGCACTGCATGGACTTGATTGTTCATGTATAACCTTTCATAATACATCGTGAGTGTTCAGGTAAATTTCCATATATCTTTAACCCACAAATTATTTCATAATACCGGCATTTCACAATAGTGCGCCTCCAAGAGTTTGCAAACCAATGACTAATCACAGTGCGCAAAATCTGTCAACCCAATGCACGTTTGGAAAGGGTCAACAGATTTCGTGGCTTGTGATTGGTCGACGCATTGCAAACTCTTCGAGGCGCACTACTGATTATTGCCCGTATTGTTCAAAAACTTGGGAAAATAAAGAGCGCATGATGCCACATCAAATGTGGTGGCAGTTACCTTGGGAGGTAAAAAAAAAACGGTTGCAATGGTTTCTTTTGTTTGCGCACAATGATGGGCATGGGTACAATCTAGTCAGTAAACAGTGATCGGTTGGTTTAACACAAGCTCGTATTCAAGACTACCTTCCTGCACGGTAACGTCTACAATGTAGTTTTCAGCTATAATATAAAAACAAATCTATTCTTATCTGATCTCGTTTGAAGACTACTCAGAAGAACCATAAAAGATATTTTAGAGCTTTGTACTGACAGCAAGCCTAGAGTTAGAGTGCGTTCATAATTATTCACATGAAAATTGGAAACGTCAAGTGTTAAAGTCGCCAGGTGAATTGAAAGCTGAACACGTACAAAGTCCATCCAATCCAATAAATGTTTCATAATGTATGAACTAGTCTGTATGTGATAAGGTTTCCGTACTTACGTGGCACATTTCTAAGGTCCTTTTCCACAACTGCATTGATGTCTGATTCGCAAAGATTTATCAATGCCTATGAGCAATGTTAGGAGATACAGCAATACCAGAAGAGGGGGAAGATCAGAAAATAAAAAGAAGAAAATTTAAAATATTAAACTCCCAAAAAGCTATAAAACATCACAAACTAGTAACGTTTCAACTTTTGAGTATGAATTATTGTTCACCACATCTTCAGGCATTACATCAGAACACTTGAATGACATACACTATTCCATGTATTTGGAACCAACATGGTTGCTTTCAACAGCCTTGTTACTTGTCAACTGTTGAGGCAACTTGAAACCGAAAAAAAGAAGTTGGAGTAGGACCGTATCACGTATTCACATACGAAAATGACTGGAAATCGGATCAGAATTCGCATTCAAACTTGTTTCACTTGACGTTTCAATCCTAGCGGAATCTTTCTCAAAGATTTTGAGAAAGATTCTGCTAGGATTGAAACGTCAGGCCCTCCTTATTGTGATTTGTATTTCAGGTCATTGTAGTCAGCAAGCAGTTTGCAGCAGATTGGTATTACATATCTTTGTTTTACTTGATTATAATATGCTTTAATTATGATATCAAAGTTACTAACCTTTACTACAGCATTCCATATGGGACATTCGATACTCTTGTGCCGACCACAGAATTTCTTCAGGGAAGGTGGGAAATAAACAATATATTAATATGCCACCTGAAAAAAATTGCTGCAACAAAAGGTCTCGTCTCCTTTCTAACGACAGTGAAATTAATAATTCATCTTAGATATCAAAGTCTGTAAAATGGTTGGCCTTGAAGGACTCTGAGGAATACTCATCATAGGAGTTTAAGCACAACTAAAAAATGTCACAATTCCCTCTGCAGTTTTACAAAAATATTTAGACCGACACTTTCTTTGGACACACTGTGGCATTTGCCTGTGCTCATCTAGACATCGTTTTCTGGCACTTCATAGAGGGCTAAGTATAGTGTGTTATGCTCAATACCCAGTTTAAGTGATCAGTGATGCATTTGAGTAATGGGGTGCATCCTTCATTGTTCTTCCTCCGGGCAGCTTCCTTCAGAGTTGTAACCTTTGACCCTTTACTCCTCTGCGTCCGCTTGCCACCTTTACAGTCTCTGGTCTTTTCCTGAACGAAATAAAAATATCTATTAGATGTAATGTTGACTGGTTGTCTCGGCCTTCACTCATGCATGTTAAAAACACTGTATACTTGGTGCTATCAGAAGACCTGTTAAAAAACCATAAGATTATAAATTGAGATTGAACCCATTGCGAACTCTTGGTAAAACTGTGTGACAAACAGATCGAGAGCACTGGAAGCCACCTTGGAAAATCGTCCTGTCATTCCATATGGATATGCATGAGTAGACCAGGAACACTTCCAAGATGGCCGTTGCACTCTACACATACAGCTACATGTAATCTACCTCAAAACTGTCAAGATTAATCATTTTAACTGAAGAGAAAATGCACAAATACATAGCCCAAGAACACATCACTGATTCTTAGTAACTTGGGTACCAGGACAGGAAGTAACTCAAAATGACGACATTTAAGACTTAAGGTTAGGGTAGCTGTTGATGTAAAACATCATGCATTCCTGACACAAAAAAGGGGAAAGGGGTAGGGGAAAGTATGTACCGTGCATGCATATGGTTTGAACCAGTATTAGGTGTTAGGGCAAAACCCATATTAGAATTAACATCTCACGATACAAAGTACATCTGGTTATAGTTTGTGGTATCCCTTGCTACATCTGACTCGGACCAGCCAGCTGAGCCTGGCAAGCTCGGTGGTTGAGTGGTTCAGAGGTTTGCGCTAGTTGCAGGAGGTCATGGATAAAGGGTGTTGTCATCCAACTTTTTACAGTGTCGTCGTCCCGTGATAAATTATCTCAGGATGTTCACATCTTGCCTTATTATGTCATCATCCCAAAAATAATCTCAAAAAATCTGATGGCACTTCAAGAGCTCCGTACTATCCCACGGCTCTTTCCATAATTTTGCTTTGCTGTCGCATGTGATGCTCAGGGCTCTCATTGTTTGGTGTGTCCGTATGTAACACATGACCAGCCAACAGTCCATTTAATGCACATTGCCACTGACAGGTGTGCGGCTACTTTTTATGTTAAGCATGTTATCAAAAGTTGCTAAGCAATATTCTCTTGTTGTATGAAGCAGTTTCTGGAATGCGGCAAGGGGAAGGGAGATTGGACTCACATTCTCAATTAGCAACTTGAAGATTTCATCGTAGGCGTCAATACGAGACCCAGCAATAAAGTGCAGTAAATTGTCACCAGCAATGTCTTCATCCAATGGTATGTTGGCGTTCTTACTCAGAAAAAACTTCAGCAAGTCGATCATACCCTACAAACAGAATATCATATGATTGAAATGTAGGTACAGTAGGATTTTAAAAAATCCTTTAACCTAGCTGGATTCACAATTACAGGTGAATCCAACAGCAGAATGAGAACCATATTTGGGGGGGGGGCATTTTGGGGGGAGAGGAGCTGAAGAAATTTTTGAAATCTCTTGATTCCACATTTTATGGCCTTTCTCAGGGGCGAGGCTATATTTAGGGGCTTTCTACATGCTTTGTGAAGGAAAGGCGAGGATGAAGTTCCCAAAAAATCATCTTTCCCTTCTAAAAGAATTTAAAAATTGCTCCCCCCCTTTTCAGCAGGGGGACACAGCCCCCATTGGACCCCAGGATTCACAAATGGCAGGGTCAAATGAAAACCATGAGATCCTTACATTTTTTAATGCAACTCTGAAGGGTGTCCTTCCATGCAGGTCTGATGCGTGGATGTCAGCTCCATTCTCAACGAACAGCTTCAGCTGTCTAAGTGACTCCTCAGTTGTGGACTTTGAGCATGCCGTCAGCAGCAGCGTCTCACACTCGTCGTTTCGGCGGTTGATGTTTATCCCAGGGTGGCCCAGCAGGAGCTCTGCGCACCCAAAGTGGCCCTTCATGTAGGCAGCACCCAGGGGAGTTATCTGGGTATTGTACAACTGGAGCGGAACGACATCTCTGCATCAGGTTACTGCAAACTGGCCTCATTTACAATTTAGCACTCTTGAAAATGTTGGCAATCTGTAAAAATGTTCTAAAACTTGATTCATGTTGGGAACAAAGATGACACAATGGGGCAGACTGCAGACAACTATCCTTGTGTTACCATGGATACTTCTGAATAATGAAGTTATGTCACTTTCAATTTCCAAGTGACTGAAAGTTTAAAAGTGAGGCTTTACATGTAATTATAGCAAAGTAGGCTCCTTCCTGTTTCAGAGTGTTCACGAAATGATGTGAGTTCAGGTAGTACAATAAGAAATGGCCATCTTGTGACCAAAGCCTCAATGTCCGTTGGTTTTCAAGCGCATAGAAAGTACGGGGCATTCAGTAATTTCAATGAGTTATTGTTAGTGAATTGCCATAACCTGAGCCAAACTCATATTGAATTGGGGAAACCCCGAATAAATTGAGCATAAGAAATTTCCAAATTAATACAAAGTGATTTTAGTTTATTTATTTTCCAATTCATGCTCATCTTATAGTGTGCAAGTGCAAATTACAGGGGGGTTATGACTGACAATGAAGACGGCGTTACAAGTCTGCCGCAAATTTCGAATCTTAAATCACATTATTCCAAAAACGCAACACTTCAGAGTTGTCGCAATGTAAAAATTGCCACATTACGACCCAAACTATGATGACAAAAGTCTGATTAGTGGTACCAATACCTCGTCTGTATTTAAGATGTTTGGATCCCCACCAGCTTGGAGGAGTAGTTTGAGGCAGTGCCACCAGCCATAAGCAGCAGCATAGTGGACTGGAGAGTTTCCTGAGGAGTCCTTGGCGTTAGGATTAGCTCCTTTCCTCAGGAGTAGAGTAGCCACTGGGTAGTGACCGTTCATGCAGGCCAGCATCAGAGAGGTGCGCTTGAACCTATCTGGTTAGTCAAATTAGTGAAGATGTTTTTTAACTTTCCAAATTTTTATTATTATTATTATTATTGCTGGTTTATTTAATTCAAACTGCCAATAGAAGCCCAAGGGCTGAATTGCTGAAATACAACAGAATTAAAAAAAAAAGGGTGACATAGATAGGATTAATCAGTATACACAGGTAAGCTTACATTTCAATTTACATAATAATATAAAAGACAATTAAAACAAAAAAGAAAAAAACATATAAGGTGATTGTATGGTGGAATTTACATAACAAACGTAAACTTACACGTTTGTTCAACATGACAGGGGTTATAGACAATACATAGGAGACAGAATTTTAATTGGAAATGTAAACTTAAGGACCCTTACATTTACACACTTAACAAATACAAATAATTCTTGCATAAGGTCTTTAAAGAAAATCAGGAGCAGAAGGCCAGGATTTTCAAAAAGTGTCCCATTCCTTGATGAGGTCAGCTTCCAACATTTACAACTGACAAACATGAGCCTGCAAACATAGTGGCCTTGTCCCTAGTGTGTGGTCTGGCAATCTCCTGGAGGGTTTTTAAAGTTTGGATTCAAGGCCGCCTGACATGCCATCGCAGACTTCCACAGACACAATTTTTTTAGAACAAAAAATTCAAAATTTTGGCCTTTTATAATTCATCCGATACCAATATAGTGAAGGCACAGTGATGCCCTTGAAAAGTTAAAAGCATCAACCTCTTTTCTCAATCTCCGCATCCAGCTCCTCAATGAGGACTTTGGCCAGCTGGAGGTGTCCCCGTTCGGCAGCAATCATGAGTGGTGTCAGCTTGTTGTTCTTGTGTGACGTCTTCATGTCAACCGCGTCTCCATATTTGACTAGGCTCCTGACACAGTCCTGGAATTCCACAGATATGCAGAGGAATTACAATGTAGTAACCCACTGGTTGAGCACTCTACCAATTACAACCACAGCTGTCTGGTTTGCCTTTAATTATCTCCTTTGTTATGTTCATCATTCAACAATCCTGAATTTACCCCCACTGTTCAATATTTTTAAGTACATGTAGAGTGCACAAAAAATGTGCTAGTTAGTCGAAATAATTAACAATACCACAGGCTGCCGGGTGCTTTTAAAACTGCATTGCACACGAACGGGCGATTTTCAAGATTTTCAGTTTTCAAAATTCTTCAAAAATTCATAATTTCATTTAATGGACGTTTACACCCGCACGAATGACTCTTTCGAGGATACTCTAAGCTGACAGGTGACCTTCATTGACCCCTGAACATTTCAGTCAGGGCTGCCACCCTGTAAATAGAGCCAGAACTGTGAGATGTTGCGTAATTTCCTTTGTCCCCAGGGAATGGAAGTGGCGTCTTTTCAAACATGGCTGGATTAGCATGCAGCGATGCTGTGTTGCTCATCAATGGGGGCCCTGGAGTACTTCTGTCTGCGGTACTAATCCGCGGGCACGCTATGCCCATAACAATGGTATACTGATTAAAAACAGTGGTGGATTACCTTCAAAAAATGCAAGCCGAAAAATGATGGCCTTTCCCAGCAGCAGGTCTTTTGTTCAAAGTACGGTCTTTATGTTGCACGGACCAGCTCTTTTGTCCCAATTTGGGCACCCCAGCTCTGCGTATAAACACAGGGTGCTCAAAACAGGGCTCCGCGGCAGCAAGTGGTTAAAAGTGAATTTTTGCCCCAAACTGGTTGGTAAAAATGCTTATGTCTTTTGACATAAGTTCAGGGCATAGACCAGGAACATAATGTCGAGCTTTGTTATGCATGCTTTCCTGTAGCATTGACGCGGGACACAATCCACTGATCCCCCATAAGAAAGCACACATGTGAACAAAGCACGATGCCATCATGTTTTGGATCTACTGGGAATGTAAGGGAAATTGAAAAAATTTCTCAACAAATATCTTTCCTGCCTCATTTTTCATCACATAAAGTGCAAAAACCCCAGCAAATATGATTTGAAGGTTTGAATTCTGGACATAGACACTGCAATGAGACAAAGGTCCCTAAGGGTAACAGGAAATGCCTTTTGTAAGGACAAGGAGGATTCAGGTTTCCAGACAGTAAGTTCTGTCCATCGTGTCCTGAGAGATTCCACCTTGAGCAGAAGTACCCCTCAGCAGTTGACAAGAGTCACGTTGGTGGGCAGTCTTCATTTTGTTGGTAGCAATGCGACTGCAACACTTGTTGTAAACAGCAATATGCAGTTACCACCAGAGGAGCCTTCGTGGCAAGAAAAATTGTGCCCTCTCTTGGTCCAGCTCGGGGCCCTTAATTACGTGGTGCTACCAACAACCTCTGTCTCAGAGCAACATGCAGCCCCTGGTATGGACGACTAAATTTGTCATTAGCAAATGACATACCACATGTCCACCCTCTGCAGCATAATGGATGGCAAAGTGCTTGCTCTTGATGATCCTGGTCACCCCCAACCTCTTTGGTGGTGTCGGGTGAGGGTCAGAAGCTGAAACTGGTACAAAATACGAAATAGAACACAACCTGAAACTGACCTATAATGATGCTGACAATAAATGACATCGAGCATCGGATTAAGCTCATAAGGGTTTGACTTCCTGGCTAGAACCCTTTTAGCATAATGACGGCGTCACCGCTGAGTCAAAGTGTGTAAAGAATATCTATTAACCATCCAAATAATTTCCGTTGATAGTTTCTCCACTTTCTCCAAAAAGGAAAAGGTGGCCATATCCAAATTTAATAACAAGGCAGCAATGCAAGATCTCCTTTTCTTCCTACTTCCATCCCCTATTCCCCGCCCCCTTTACCAGTTTTTGGACAGGTGCCTTGCAATGTTATGCTAAGCATTTTTGTGTGTAATATTAGGGTTTAAGACGGTTGTCATTAATGTCTGAACGCACTAGGTTTTCTTTTCTTGAGAAGAACTTCAACGTTCTTAGTCCGGCCATGCTTTGCAGCTATCATTAGTGGGGTTACCAGTTTCTTGGGTTGTGGCGTTTCAGCGTCCACACCACTGAAAAGAAAAGGCAAGAACAAAGGTCAAGCACAGGCATCGGTGTTGAGCCATCAAAACGTTTGTGTGCATTGTTCTTGTTGTTCAAAAGTTTGTTGGAAAATATCAGCACAGACTCTTGTAATGACAACATTCTCTCTGCACTTATTAAACACGAAAGTAAAACGGTGGAAGAAATTTGCAAGCAGAGACAACTTTAATCGATGATCATTAGCTAACCTGGTACTGTAGCATTCAGCTGGTAATCTATGTACAATTGGCAAAATTAACAGTAGTTGACTATTAAACATTTAACCATTGGCTAATGGTCACTGGTGGCAGCAGGGCACCAGGGCACCACTGCCCCCCCCCAACCTTTTCAAAGTGGGGTAATGCCCCTCCCTACTTTTGGCAGGTCCATCAATGGCTGATGCCTGATATCTCACAAAAGCCCCCCCCCTTAAAAATTTGTTCTGCTACCATTGTTAATGGTCACTTACCAAACCTTTCCTTGTTATTAACCCTATCTGTCCTCAATCCTCTTATCTTAATATGATTTTACATACACCCTAGGGGGTTCTATCCTGCAATTTGATTGATACCTTTTCAGCAGGAGTTCCAAGGGACCACTGCTCTTGCATGCTGCGGCATAGTGGATGGGAGTGAAGCCTGCTTGGTCGGGAAACGATACGTCTGGTGACACTGTCAACAACTTGGCAATGATCTTAGGGTTGGGGTTGATGGCTGCACAGTGCAGAGGAGTTATCTATGAACAATTTGTACAATAGAAAGTATCATCTCCCTGGTAACACATGTTGGTGTGTTAATTGCTCAAATAAGAGAGGATTATTTTTATGCCATGCTTAAAACTTTATCATTGGATTGGAAGGCAACCAACTGTAGGTACAACTATTTTGACAATTTTGATAATTTACAACTACTTTGGCCACTAAACAATAAGCAATTAAGGTTTTACACTTTCTGCTTCTATATGTATTTGATTTCCTTCATTATATTCAATTCAAATGCATGACTGTGATATACATGTGTACATTTCAGAAGTTAAAAATATATTAGTACTAAACGTAAGATTTACTCTCCTTCTTTGATCTGTCACTGCATTCAATTTTTTTATTGTAAGGCAAGTTTCAAGCAGTTTTCCAAATCCTTCAAAACATTTCCCAATTTGGTCCGTGACCACTTTGGACACTGTTAATAACTCATTCCAAATCACTTCAAACATTTTACTGCAGGAACCTTCCCCAATCTTCCAAAATCCTCCATCTTGTTTAGAACTCGCAAGGGACAGCAAGCTCCAAGCACTGAACATGTAAGCAGTCTCTGCCTTCCTCAATCCGGTATAATCCACTGAAATCTCCCAGTGGCTATTTCATGGGTCTGGGAGGGTCAGGGCTAATGAATGTACATGTATACTTGCCCTCTGGTTCTTGTAGGATTTCTTGGTGACTACTTCAGCTTTAAAAGAAGTCAGCTGTTCAGGTTTTGTGGCTGACAAAACCTATTAGCAAAACAAAACGTTACAGAAGGAGCATCAACACCAGAAATACTTCAAAAGCATTGAGACTGTTTTGAATTCTTATCACATTCTTCGTTTTTGTCTGTTTGTGTTGAGTCAGTTGAGTTTATCCCATGTTTAACAAATACCCATAAATACCTGGGACAGCTTTTCTATTACTATTGGTCAAAACGTTTCATGTGACTGCGTATTAACATGTGAAAATGCCCAGTGAGAAGTGATAATGCCTGCTGCGTAAATCACGTACTGGCACATGGATATGAGACAGTTTAATGGGTTCTGATTGGTCAGGAGTCTGTGAGCACGAGACGCACCAAGCGCGCGCCAAGTTCATTGAAGGGGGTTCTATTGGACAACTTTCAAAAGTAATACACCATAAAATGGACAGGGGTGTTCAGGAAAATGAAAGTAAAGTTTTAGAATAAAATTGTTAGAAATCCATCATTTGTTGACTTCTTTTGACTCTCGGAATAAAAAGGTATTTATGAATGGGAATCTTAAACTAATGTTTAAGACCTTACTCAGGAGACTGAATGCTGATAATGCCCTCACCTGCGGCTTGGGCATTAGTCTGGTCCATTCTCCTGAGGTGGCCTTTAACATGCGTTTAAGACCGGCCAAGCACATATTTATTCCCTTATTTAATCTTCTGAAATGGCACTAATTTAAAAAGAAAGATTTCAAATATAGCAAAATACTTGACCAAAGAAAAACAGTTCAAAGGGAGGCCAGTGTGATCTAAGCAGCACACAAGGGAATGTATTGTATACCAAATTGTACCAGCATAAAATTTCATGACCTCTTCACACGATCTTTGTGCGAACCTCTCCCCTTTTTCAATGTATGCCCATCAAGATAAGACAACAACACTTCCGAAGGAGCCCGGCAACCCACAGGATACACAAAATACAGCAGTTCTTTTATTTTTGCTAGCTGCTCAAATAATATGGCCATCAAGTTAAGCAAGGAAGCGTCTCACCTTAAAATGGTTGGGACAATTTTGCACATTGATTAAACTTCAACTGAACTATGTGAAATTTCCGCGGGAGGGGGTTCCGCATGCAAAGAATATTTATAACTATCATTCTACCTCCTCGTGAAGTTTGATGAAGCCGTTCCCTCTACGACCTTTGACTTTTTTCATCATTTGTGAGGCCAACTTGTGGTGGCCTGCTCTCACAGCGCGATGAATCATGCCTGTACAGTCACAGCCTGAACCCTTCAACAAAACGTCACCAAAAATTATTATACTACGCTATGACTTGAACTGTCAAATTTTTCCTAAAAAAGATTCTTCTCAGAACCATATCCTTGAACCAGAAATCTTTCCACTGTGTTGCAGAAAGCCTTTCAAATACAAGCTTTCTCATCATCCTGAGCTTGCAAGTTTCCTGTATTCACAATAGGCATTCTATGCCTTTCTGTAAACTGGCAAACAATTTTTTTCCATTTTCAGCAACTAACATAGCAGTTTATGTGTGTCTGATGTCTTTAACCATTTTGTAATATCAGATTTCCAGTATCTTACAAGGCTGCTTCTTTTTCAAACTTTTCAAGTGAATTTGCTTCTGGGCGAAAGTGAAGAGTCAGATATTTTCCAAGGTGAGCATTGCACAAAACCTCAGCATAAATGCATCTTTCACTGGTTTGACGCTTAGAAGGAAAGTCCGTGAACTAGCCAAGATACAGGAAAGACCTGTACATATTTTTACATTTTCAGTGCAACAATTCTCATACATTCCCACCCCAATAAAAAAACTCACCTCGGCTAAGAGAGAGATGGCATCAATCGACACACCATGGTTCAAAGCTTTATCAAATCGTACAATATTTTGGATGTCATCTTCACATTCAGTGTCCTGAATAAAAAGATTTAAGACACATTTAAACAATTTTTGAACTGATCTCAGTAAAACCATATACATTGTACAACATTAACAGATATACATGTATTCTGCACATAGAAATGGTCATTGTGTCGAAAGAAATGATTACTTCTAAATATAATCCCCACTTTGCTCTTCTGACTCTTTGAATCAAATTTGCTCATACTTGCAACTTGAAATGGAGGCAAAATGTTCAGGTGGAGGGGGGGGTTTGGTCATCAAAAGTTTATTTTTCAGGGAGCAATTCTGGGCTGGGGCTGGTGAGGTAGGCATAAAGCTAAAAATGCAGAAAACATAGAACAATGTAGTGCGTCTGTGTTTCACGAGTACGAGCATGATTTTTTTCTCTTCAAGTAAACTTGATGAACAGTAAAAATGTCATAAGGGCCTCAGTGCGCTAACACACCGCCTTTGAATTAACAGTAAATTTTGCAGTTGTGTGTTTTGCTTTTAGCGCAAAAATTGCGCATTGTGTTGAGTTTGAATAACGCATTATGTAGCGTTTGTAATGGACCGCGCAATTTTCATTTATATGTCACAATGGCTGTTGCCGTGGATCGACCAATCAGAACTGAGAATTTAATCTGCCTGATGATAATCACAAAAACTCTTGAGTTGTTACCTTGGTTAAAGCACCATTTCCTTCTTTACAGGGTCTGTTGCATGGGATGCCATCACAGCACATCATCCAAACATGGCATTATGTCAAAAGCACACAAAAAAGACAAACATTAAGCAATATCCAAATGCCTTTGTAGAAGGGACAGATAAAATTTTAAGAAATCAATTAATAATGATCATATTATGAATGGGTACCAAGTGATACGTTCTTTGGAAATATATGTACTAATGCCTTGAATACCGATTGCCAAAGGTAGGAACAAGACATAATTCAGTGCAAAAGAGACGTCCTTTTGTTGCATGAAGCAGAGCAACCAGGAAGGGGTGCTGATGCGGTGCTTGTATACATCAATTGAATATTTCATGATGAAAATTTGAGTTTGTTTATTGACCCCCGATGAATCTTTCTCCAAAACAGACAGATTTCAGAAAGGTTCTGACGGGCTCAAACCTAAATGTCCAGTCTTCAAACTTGAGTGATTTCCAGTTGAACCCACTTTGAATATCCTGTGAAGTCCGATGGATATGGTTGGTCAGGCATTGCTTTGCGTGGCTTGTCATGGTTGTAATATTTCTCTGCGATAAGCAGCTTGAGGGCGTCGGTGTTCTCCGTCTTGAGGGCATAGTCCAGGGCGTCATCCTGCAGACACACACTTCTCCTGACGAACAAAGAAGGGATCTCCTTGGTGTTATTGATCAATTTCTTCAAGAGGGCGTTGTCCTTGGTCAAGACGGCGCGGATAGCCCGCTTGCAGTTGACGTAATCCGACACTTTGGGAATTTCCTTCTCATTCCTATGACAAATACACAAAAAGTCTGCTTTTATCCTCTGAAATATTCACTTGCAATGACAAACAGACTGACTTGATAAACATTCAACCCCAAATGGCAGCAGGCTCTGTAATTCAACATGACAAGTTCTTTAACTCTCATTTTCAAGAAACACTTACTTATAACCTTCAAAAATCTGCATTACCCTCCTGGGAGGTCATGCCAATCAGACACTGCATTTTACTATTTTGAAATTCAGAACTCACAGTCACCATTAGGATGTACGTGTATACGTGTCAACTGGCAACTCAGCCTTGGATAGGCTCATTGGGCACAGGCTTCATAATCCGTTTCCACACCTGGGGACTCCAAAGTGAGTCTTTCAGAAATGCTTAACACAGACATAGGTTGACTTTAATCTACAACTAGGACATACTTGACTTCAAACATCGGATCCTTGTCCACTACTTTAATGTTCAGGTTTGGTGTCAGTCTGCTGTTGGGATGTTTAGCCACTTTCTTCCCCTTCACCTGAAGCCCACTCTTGTTGGTTGCCTTCTTTGGCTTGTCCACCAGCTTCCCTTTTTGTTTTGCCTCCCCAGTGACGGTCCTTTTCTTGGTGTTGGACGTTTTTGGTTCGACCATCAGCTTCCCCTTTCCTTTCAGGTCCCCTGCAACAGTCTTTTTCTTGGTGTTGGATGTGGCCACCATCTGCCGACTACTAAGCTTTCCAAAGCTGACCTTCTTGGTCTTGACAACCTTTGTGTCCTTTATGCCAGTAGCTTTCTCAGATCTTGCTTTTTCCCCCTTCCTACCTCCCCTTTGAAGTTTACCAGCCCCTCCCTTTTTAGTGGAGGTCTTGACTTTGCTCTTTGCATTTTGCCTCGTGGTGAACTTCTTAACTGAAATACAATTGTAAAGGTTTAAATTCATTGACAGAAAGAATGCCAAAAGCAGCTGTTCACTATTCAGGGTTCCTGTGACAAGTTGCCACTGTCACAAAATGTCACCACTTTAACACGTCATGTCCTGAAAATTTGTGAAAAAAAGGTACTGGTATTTAGCACTGTATATGAAAAGAAAGTGGCTACAAGAATGTGCCTGCAGCTAATACTTTGGCTATTTTTTTTACTGTTTGCCCGCTAAAAACCTACTATTACATGTAGGTAAACTTAACGTGAATCTGACATTGAAGCAGAGTAAGAGTCCCCACCAAGACATCTTCTCTTTCATGGAGACTTAACTCTAACTGAGGCAGGGGATTTGGTCCAGTGCCACAAATGATCCCTGTGTAAAAAACCACAGCCCAGACCATTGCCTAGGCATATTAATTCAGACACAAACATAGAGGTCACAGTTTATAGAAACATTAAACAATGATTCTCAAAATATCTGGCAAGGAATGGAAATAGCCATGTACTGGAGTCTCCCGTAATTGGCTACAGATCCATAAGCAATTATACACATCTTGGAATACAGTAGTGAAAAAGTGTGCTTTACATGGTAACAAAAATATAAATAAGAAATACAACGTAAAGGGAATTATCATGGATAGAACTAGATACAATTCTCGAAATACATTTTGTAATGCAGTTTTGTGTTACACTGTAAGACTACAAGTAATAAAAGCATGTTACAACTCAGTGGCATAACTATCAGGTGTATATCCTGCCCCTGAGTGGCCCCTTCCATTTGAGATCCTCAAATGCATAAGCTGAAGGGTATTAGCTTTCAGTGCATCCCAAAAAATCTGTGCCCCCAATCCAAGTTTAACCCTAGATACATGTACGTCACTATTACTACAATCGATGTAGGTATGTGATCAAAGTACAATGAGAAAGCCCCTACACCCAGCTGTCAGTTAGCATAGTGCCAGTTGCTGCTAATAAAATCGACCAATAGCTAGAACAGTACTTGCAACATTACTGAGGGCCTTCCAGAGAGCACTGTGGATGAATGTGCCCGGATCAATCTGCCAATAAATTCATACACACCTTGGTTTGTAGTCACAGCTTGCCCTTTTAGTTTAGGCTTGTTGGAAACCACTCGGATGACAGTAGTCTTGGCTTTGGACTTGGACTTCTTGGCCGGCATTCTCACTGCTTTCTTGTCAGGAGGTTTAGATTTAGATTTAGATTTAGGAGCCTTTGTTGAGGTCTTCTTTGTGACTCTCTGGGGGTTAGGTTTAACAACCTTCCTGATCTTAGCAGGTACATGTCGCTCCGTCTTCTCTCCACTTGAGGAACGTTTCGTTGCCTTCTGATTCTTGTTTCTCAAGTCGCTCTGTCCCTTTGAACCTTGTTTTTGACATTTGAATAGAAAAAAAGTCATGTGGCTAGTTTCACACAAGATTCAGTGCATACATAAAAGTCGTTTTTTAAATAAGTGCATTTCAGTCTGTTATGTGAACCCTGCATAAGTGAGCCTGGAATGATCTACACACCCCAGGTTTAAAGGAACTAAGCAAAACAATCATTTTATTACAAATATTGAAAGTACTTTGTACAAGTATATGTGTACATGTACCCCTTTGTGTTTCAATTAACCTTCCTTTGAAATCTTTGTTTCGTTAGTCTAATCTGTATTTTGGAGCTGTTTTGATTGTCGTACTATGGCAAATTTATACATCCATGAGCAAAACCGTGACGTCATCTAAGACGCTTGACCTCAATCACGTCAATGTTATATTGATTTGTGCACAAAAAATGCTGGCATCTTTTTATTTCACTGCTTTAATTTGCCATTTTTTTTAGCAATTGTTTGCTTTGTAAGAATTGCTCTTTGAACACAATTCTGAAAAAAGGCTACTTACTGGTTTACAAAAGATCGAAATTTGAGTGCCGTAACTGATTTACATTATAGCAACAGTGCCCTCACTTGTCTGGAAATGCATGGACAATTTCCAATACACTTAACTCACAAAAGATTTGAAACAGTTTTATACATTGAAGGAGAGAACATGCACAAAAAGTGAGTCTAAAAAAATTCATTGCACGGGTCCTTTTGCTATGTATTAGACAGGAAACAAACCAGAAATGCACTTACTAGAAAGCAGCTTTCATAAAAGCTATCCGTGTAGACCAACAAGTCAATGAAACTAACTCAATCAAATTTCAGTCATTAAGTTTTCTGACGACATAAGGTGGAGCATTGCAGCCAATTTCACAAAATGTGGCCAAACTTTGCACCGTATGTAAGCTGTAAAGTTTTGGCAAAGATATGCAATATACTTTACATTCAATTTTGCTCAGTTGGGTACCCTGTGGCTAGGTAAGGTGCTATCTAAACATCTTAAATGATGAAAATCTCAGCTCTTACAAAAGCTGTTTCTTTGTAATATTGTAACGTTAAGCAATGGTGAGCCTTCGAATGACATCAGTTTGTAAAATCGTCCATTTTCAATTTGCTTGGTACAACTTACATCACATAAGATGAATGCATAAAATATGCCATATAATGTTGTGCAAGTCACAGCTTTACTAGGTGTGTAAACTTTGCAAAATGTGTCATCATTTGTTGCACAACTTACTCAAAACAATGTGGCATGAATAAAGTTATGCCATAGCAAAATGATTTGAGAAATCGGCTACTGGGCTCTTTGAATTAAAAAATCTTCAATTCTTGTTTATAAATGCAGACTTAAAGCGTCCACTACTTCTTGTAATTAAATAGCAACTTTTGGAATTAATTGCTACAAACCTCGTTTCGTAGTTGTCTGCTTGGTTTGAGAGGTCATCGTTCCACCCTTCATCAGCTGCTTGGATACATGTACCTCTCGATTTGCAGGAGTCTTGACTCTAGTCTTGGGCTTCTTAGCGAGCACTCCAACATCATCCTGGTTTTTACCTGTCCTACGAGATTTCACCACTCTGGCCTCTGGAGATTCAACTTGGGAAGGTCTTTTCAGGGTCTCTCTGGTGCCTCTCTGGGTGTTAGGCTTAACGCCCTTGCTGAGCTTTGTGGGTGGTTCAGTCATCACTTGGCCTGAAGTATTCTTGCTGGTCTTACGAGTTTTGTCTCTGACATGCACATCAACATCTTCATGACCTAATCCTGAAGGAAAATGAATATTTGTGAAAAATGCAAAAGTAATCATTCATGGGTGAACAACGCAAAGCAGTTAATTTAGTATAAAATATCCTAGACACTCAGATCTACATGTAACCCTCCCCATCAAATAAACTCAAAGATAACCACAAATCATCATTAGGTTCAGTGTTCAGTTTATTTTTCTAACAAGTCCATCCACCACTTAGCCTGTAGAGTAGCAATTAACAAGATCAAAATGAAACTAAAAATGTTGAAATCCCAATAATCCCTGTTCATATCATCTTTCTTACGATCCACACTCCGCGTCTTAGATGCAGGAGACAGCCTTGAGACTCTACCCATTGGAGAAGGGATGCTGCGAAGAGACTCTGCAACCTTCTGCTTTCTGGCCTGTACAAAGCAGAAAAGTTTGCTAGAGGTCATTTTGTTATTTTATAATCTACTGATAATATGGCACGGTAAAAGTCTGCGCTCTAAAAATATCGGGGGTTTTAGGTAACAACACTCTATGTGCATTGGGACTCTGCAACAATTCTTTATACGCCAGTTCCAGGCCTGTTTCAGGTCTACTTCTCAAAACTAGAAGGTGGGTAGGTGCGACCCAGTTTCTTGCTGTAGCATCTTTCCTAACTACACTTACGAGTACCCTAACTTATCAGCACTCTGAGAACAGCCAACTGTAACGTTAGCTGTGATCAAACGCATAGATTCATGTGCAACTGGTTCACAAATATCCACTGCCTTTGTTTTGTAGAAGACATGTAATCTGACGTTCTTACACTTTTTGGCAGTTGACAGAGTCAAATCAAGGGGAAACAAGTAAAAAAGGATTGCCACCACATGGACACCTTAAACTACAAGATCAAAGCAATTACACAGACATGACAGAGAATGGCCAATTCTGTATCTGCAGCATGGGATTAATCCATGGTACTAGACACTAGCAGATTTGTTTAATTCAAACTCAACACCGTGACCATGCTGGGTGCAATTGGTTTGCACGGCTGTGCAATCTGTTGTTGTAGGCCCTACCGTTTGCCTATCATCTGCCATTAGCCAAGCAGGTGTTTGATTCATTGCTGTGGAAGACTGTTTTTAAAAAAAGGGACAATTTCATGCAGGCATGTGACCTGATGACTGGGTTGACTGACTAGCTGATCGACTGATCATGTCTAATAACCATTTATTACTGACATTACTACCGTCAACAAGTAGGCCTACCCCCAGAACTGAGGGGTTCAATGGAGCTGATGTCGGACCCCACAGTTCTAGAG
>NW_019091418.1:1375778-1404031 GCF_001949145.1 Acanthaster planci
CCCCCCCCCCCCCCCCGGTAATTGCGTTTTCACAATTGCGGTGGCGTCTACAAAACGATTCTGTCCGGACTCAACAAATATGTTTGAACATAATTGGATCCAAATTCTGGCACCCTTTTTTATATTTTTACTGCATATTATTAAACTAACTTGCACCCTTGACTCAGCAGGGGCCCAACTTAATGAAATAGAATCCTACACCTACAGGCGGCAAAACCGACGTTTATAAAACCCTCATTAGTGAGTAGTGCAAACTCTTGATGGCGCCCTATACTATCGCATGCACGCGGTCAATCGCGAAGGGCTGTAGTCTTGAGCATGTTGGGAGAGGCTGAGCGAGGGAAAATCGAATTTTAAATTGCCGATTGTCCACCGGAATACATGTAGTTCTCCATTTCTTACTTAGTGACAGCAACTTGGAAAGAGCGTGAGTCAATCTGGAAAAATTGTGGCAGAATGTAATTGAATAAGTCTGCAACTCAAGGTGAGGCTAATAATTTTTTGAATTATTTTTATCCTGTTTTATTTTTTAATGTTATTTTGAAGAGATTGTCTTCAGGGTCGTAAGAAATATTTTGATAAAAATTTGGATTCCATCTGACTCTGCCGAGCAAAGCAAAAGTGATTTGAAGTGGGGATGATTTGAGATTTTTTTTTTACAAGTGTAACACAGAGCAAACTGTGATTATTTTGTACACAAAAATGAGTGTGGATTTTAACTGAAAAGTTTAAAATTTATATTTTTGTAAAATCTTTGTTCTTATTCGTGCTTTATGTCAATGAATCAAATGCAGGCTTTACTTGTAATTTCTAAAATTTACCCACCATGCTATTCAATAATGAACAATTTACTATTCATATTAAATTTCCAGTATGTCCAACTGCCAGAATAGGCCTAATATTAAATTTAGGCCCAATTTTATTTTGTGCAAGGCCCATAATCTTAGTCCTGTGTCGTGACATGAGTCAGGTTATTTTGCCGGGGGGGTGGGGGACAGAACTCGGCTGGGAAAAATGTTGCATCCTGACTCCGCTTCAGCAGTTGTGTACAAAGTCTATGGGGAGTGAAGAGAATTTTCAAAGTATTTCCCAACATCATCAGTAAAAGTTTCTCAGCCCAGAATTCGTGTTTTCCATCATTTCTGTAATGACCGACTTTTATTGAGATGACATATGATGAGAAAAGTGGAGTCAGGATGCAACATTTTTTCCCTCAGCTGTGCCAAGTTCGATTTTTTTAACTTCGCATGCATGTAGACTTGGTGACACCCTTATCATAAATGTGAAGTTCAAATTAATCAGACATACAGTACATGTACTCCTAGGTCTAATCGTATGTTGCCGTTTGTAAATTTCGGGACCCCTTTCCTATACATAGGCCCTGTAGGAAGAATTAGATTGAAGTTTTCAAACTCATCTGGTCGATCAGATGACAATGACATTATTTTGTCAAACTGCAGGGTTAATTTTGTAGAAAGAGGGCAGGGTTTGATTTTTGAGGGAAGTTACAGGATAAAAATGACAACATTGACACAGACTGTGCACGCACACATCCGCTGAAAAATTTACGTGGCAATAATGTCAAAAAGTGCTTCGTAGATTGTCTCTGATTGGTAGCAGAAAGGTTTCATTAGAATGCTGATCTCTGATTTATCAAGATGAGCCAATTAGGGACTAAGAGTATTGAAAATAACAGCCAGATCATGAGCACATGCATCCACATAGTGGTATTGTAAAAACCTGCTTGGTATCGTGTCTCTGATTGGTCACTGGAAAGTTTCCTCAGAGAGTGGATCCCTGATTGGTTGTGAAGGTAGATTAGGGAGTAAGAGAACAGCCAAACATTGCCAAAGGTCACGCAGTCTGGTGTGTGTGCATTTGTCCAGTTGACCCTGCATTTACATGTATGTTGGCAGACATAAATACTACTAAGAAAGTCGTATTGTTTCTCCTGATTTACTCTTCCAAATGTAACCTAAAAAGGGTCATGACAATCAAGAGGCATTGCCCGAGTAACACACTTTTTCGGGGCCGACCTTTACCAGTAAAAGTAACCAAAAAAAGGGTGTCCTGAAATTGACAAACCCATGTGTTTTGGTGCTACAGCCATTTGAATTTTAAGGGGTAAGAGTTCTATAAACGGCAACACTAATATTCCCTTAATAATGCTTATAACAGCTATCGAAAAGTGATAACATGTCCTAAAAAGTGAAATTTAGCTGAGAAAAGTCTGAAGCATTTACTTGAAAAATACCGAGGCTAGGTTTTTCAGACAAGTCTCATACCGGTACATGTTGGTTTGTGCACAGGGCCATCAAGTGGACATTCCGTATAACTTCTCGTTCAAGGCTACTATGTATATAATGCTTGCCAGCCCGTATGCATTGAGCATTGCAGTGGAAAAAGTATACACATGTACTTTTTTGGCTGACCTGTCTCGGACAAATGCATGCTGTGCAAGAATGTTAGGCGTACATGTACATGTATGTTCCATTTTTGCCAAATTGGTTTCGAAAGGAGTACAAAGAGTTACTTTTCATGCTCCAAATGTGCTAAACACCTGAAAAAATTCACTGCAGAGATATCAGAAAAAAATGTCAAGGGGGTGGATTCTCCCATCAAAGTCTTGATGGGAGGGGGTTAATATGAAAAATGAAGGCATCATCGGTGTAAAGGAAGTCCTTCAAGGGATAGAGGAGGCTTCTTTATTATAGGCATGCAAGAATTTTTGCTGTCAGTCTCAAAGGCTCAACTTGAGAGTTGATGGAAAACATTTATCAAGTAGCAAGGTGTACACGTACGCGTAGCTTGGAAAACCAGCACTGTGTCTAATGTTACAGGGAATTTCATAACTGACTAATCTCATCGGGCCATGAGCCATAGACCAGGGGTTTTCCAAGCTGAGCAGAGTCTTAGGTCTCACAAGTATTTCCTACTCCAGTCCAGATCTTCTAGGAATTTTAAAATAATTTCATCAACTTCACTCCAAGTATTTCTTCATACATCTTTTCAGTGGTCCTGGAAGAACTTCAAAGATGAGAGCATTTGGACATCAAAGTCAATTTAACTTCCACAAAAAGAGTGCACGTCCACAAGTCTTGGAATAATTTTCATTGTCAGACACCAAGCATGAACACTCTGTTTTCAAGAGTCTTCTGTCATCACTTCATGCAGGAGCCCATAAGGCATACAATTTACATGTACTTAAAATTTAGCAGTTACAGTCAATGCAGCTTTCAAAGTTCAAATTATCCCAAAACTAGCTCCTGTGTCATAAACAGTGCTGTGATCTCACCAACAAAGTTTCCACATTATGGAAGTGTGCACCTGTCCACCCATCCTTGCCGATTGCAGCTCCACAAGTCTGCTTCATATGAGGTACCAGCTTGTCTCAGAAACATTTCCCGGCCAGCAACGATGGCCCCTCTGGAATCCATGCCAGTGCTCCAAAGTTGCAAAAGCGTTGCCAGTAAACGCCACGTTATCTCCAGGCCCCACTCTGCCAATGACAAAAGCAACAAAGGTGCTGTTCCCCATCATGATACGGTGTTACTGCGCATGCAGAGACTGGAGAACTCTCTTCGTTACCATGGATATTCAACCATCCGAATTGGGTTGGTTCTTGTTGTTGTTATTGGTAAGTTTTGGGCTTGTGCAGAAAGTTCTTCCAATGAAAAGGGGAAAATTTTTTCCATTTATCCATTATGTTTACCGGTACATGTACGTGTGTGGTAACTTTAGATTTAACTATTGTAGCGATCTGACATGGTTGCCCAGAGTTTGTGATACAAAATTGGAAACTCAAAACGTTAACTTTCTCTGAGTACGTCTGACATCAAGATGTTTTGAATCTGTTTCTTCAATGGTAATAATGCTGAGTAGGTAATTGTTTTACTAAATCAATGTACCAACTAGCTGATGCCTTTTAACAAAATGAAAATCTGCTTGAGGATTATAAGTCTCTTAATTGACACCGTTGAAGTGTCTGAAATGTACATCCAGCACCATGGCATAGTCCAAAAGTGACTTTTGCAATTGAATCTTCCATGTAAGAATTTACTGAGAATTAATTGCCAAAATGCCAGTTTCAGCTCACTTATTTAAAAACAGGGAAAATTTGTACAGGAGCTAAGTGTACACGTATATGCAGATTGAAATGAGCTGCTGTTTGCATTTACTTTCACTTTGGGGGCATGTGGCCTGTGGTTAGGGTTTATAGCTTCTGATCATTGGGTCATGGGTTCGAATCCAGGTGGTGGCAGCATGTTGTGATCCTGGGCAAGTCACTTTACCCCTATGTGCCTCTCTCCACCAAGGAGTAAATGGGTACCTGTGAGGACTGACATGGTTATGTTAAGCCGTTTGCGCCGAAATGGCAGCACCAGGCTAGTATACTCCTCAGAGAGCTCAGATGGTTTAAGGAATGTTCAGATGATGTGCAGAGATGATAACAATTAGCACCTTGGAATGGTTTTCTAGATAGATGGCATTTTACAAGTGTGTTGTTATTATTATGGTTATTTACATGTATTTCCTGATTAAATTGTAAGTCCACAGGAAATCTGCTTCCTCATATAGTGTGACATTCTTTGGTGAGGGTTTGGTAATTATGAAATTATTCCCAGATATTTACTGTGAATTACAATGTCATGAATGTACTCGTAGCAAGTACAGTACTAGCAGCATAACTTTTAGTCTAATTGTCTTTATCAACCCGTTTCAGGAATTGCTGTCTACATCTTCCGGGAGGCCATCCGTGAAAACGTGGCGGAGGAGGTGTCCCAGGTTGCCACGCGCTCCCTGGAGGACCGACTCGTTGCGGAGAGAGCCGAGGAGTTTGCCAAGGGCCTCTTGAATGCCCTGCTGAAGGATGAGCCCATGCATCAGTTAGCGAGCCAATTTGTCGTGGAGGTGCTGCAGCGTGCGGAGACCAAGCAAGCAATGAACACCTTAGTGATGGACGTGCTTAAAGACCCTAACACCAAAGCACAGTTAACAGCCACAGTTAAGCAGGTACGCACAGATGCACTGTATTGAAAGTATTTCAAAAACAAGATCTCACAAAAAAAATCTATCAGAATGAAAATTTTCAGAATATCATGAATTCTTTCCCCTTCCTGCCATCAAAGTGTTGAATAAAATTTCATTTTGAACTTACACACTGCACTGTCTGAAATCTTCCAAAAACGAATGTTTTCATAGTGTGACATGGACAAAGGTAAACAAAATTTGTTGCTGATGTAGATTGTAAGATTTATGTCTGTCTCAGAATTGAGCGTTCAATCTGTCACCTCGTGAAATTATCCTTACCGTTGTACTATTGTAAATCATTCTTTATTTGTGTACTATTTGCTTCGGAACAAAACTTTTACTTTGGCAATGCAGCCGTGCTGTGCACTTGGATGAATGATTTCATGGACCACCATCAATGAGATACTGGGGATTTACTCAGGTGTTGAATGAAACATTGTAATCATGGTTAATATGGCCATTTGTGTCTCAACAGGTAATAGTAACAGCACTGAATGATGAGGACTCCCAGGCCTACATTAAATCAGTGCTGAGTACCATACTCTCCGACAAGGAGACCAGACGTGCTGTCGTAAACCTGCTAGGCTACGTGTTCCGAGAGAGGGAAGTCAAAGAGCAAACGGCAGCTTTCTTCCAGGAGGTGCTGAAGTCAGAGACAGTAGTGGACCAGGCAACACAGCTAGGTAATGCTGGGGCCAGTCACACGGATAGAGAGATTGGTTTCATTTGGAGATAGAGAAAGTACAAATTAATATTACTGGCTCCACCATCATTATCATTGTAGTCCTTCGTAGGGCTTTGACTAGAAAGTTTAAGACAGTGCATCAAAGTTGCCATTTCTGGTGAAAAGGCTTGTAAATTTTCCCAGGATGTGAAAAGATGCTTAGGCAACCTTCATGTTAAATCCAGTGGACTGTGAATTGTGCAATTTTGAAAATTTTGCCAAGGAGTCATCACCTGCTAAAGCTTTTAGTTCAATCCCCCTTAAAATGAAATCGTATGATTCTATAAATAATGTTGATTGTGGCCTGAAATGAGCCCCACGTAGGGATCAAATTTTGCATCAGGCTGTAACAAAGACATCTGATGAGCAAGAGGTTGTGGGTTCAAGTCACACGCGAATAATCTCATGAAAGCAGTAATCATTTGCAGATGACGAAATCCAATTTAAACATGCAAATAATTTGCCTTGTTGAACAGGGAAGCAAGTCACAAACAGCGTCATCAGTGATCCAGTTCTCCAGGAAAAGACAGGAGACTCGCTGTGGACAGCCCTGGTTTATTCTGTTACTCCCAGATGGTTTAGTGGGTCATCTACACCATCATCGTCGCCATCTGCTCCACCTGACAGTAGTCATGTAACACAGGATAAGATACCGCAGACCGATAGGGTACGGCAGGATTCTGACGAGGAGTCTGTGCTTGGTGGCTAGTCTCTTGAAATATGACTCACTTGCACTGACATCTGTCTTTATGCAATTCAAGGAGTTTCAACTGCGTACTTGTACACTCACTCACCATTCTGTGTTGTGACAAAATGTATCAACTTTATTTGAATGATTTTATTTATTATATTTTTAGAACCAGAAAAGAAATATTGTAGGACCTGTTGATTTACCGTTTATGCAAAATACATTCTCTTTATTGAAAAGTCTGAGAAAATGTACTAGTATTTGTTTTAATACTGCAATAAATTCTAAATGCCATTGTTATTTGTACATATTTTTACTAAACACAACACTTCTTGTTATATTAAATGAATAAAAACCAGAAGGAAAAAAACCTAAAGATCCAATTTAGTCAAGCAGTATGTACTTGTAACATTTCCTTGTCACTGTTTTATTCAAACAAAATCGTCTACGTTTGTTTGGCACATAATGCTTATTAACCATTACTGTGGTCCTTTCACAAGTCTCTTCACAAAGTTTTGCAAGACCAATCAGAAGTTACAGGTGAACAATGACAAAGAACGCTTTCGTCACGGTTGATTTAAATCGCTTGTGAATTGGCTTATTAGACCTTATAAACTTGTGATGGACTTACAGGGACTTGAGGTGGACTTCCCTACAACACACTGTTTCTACCTAATTAATAAATTTACAAAAAGAAATTAAATTAAGGATGAAACTCTTCCATGTTTGAGATTCACACGGAAGTTGGTTTTAAACTACATTTTTAAGTTGAAGGTACGTGTAGTTCGTGTTGAAACCTTCAGCCTTAAGGAGCCATTGACATGTATGACTCGTTTACCTTCATGCTCATTAAATTTGATTGGAGTTGAACCAGGGACGTTCAGGTACAATGGATGACATAAAGCTTTTCACTTTACCATGAAATTTCTCTACACTCACTATTTCGAATAAGAATTGTGATTTGCGGACGTTTATAAAAATCTCAATGAAATGAAATTCAAACGAAAATCAGGGGATCAGCTTGATATGAATCAGGAAAATCTGGGCCGTTATCAGAGTGGATTTTTGTGAAATTGTATCTAGTGAGAGAACAAAATCCGTAAAAATCACATGCGATGTCCAGCACGCGGAGGGGATTATAGTCGGCATAACAAAGAGACGCTTGAGGAATTTATGGAAGAGGCAAGTTTACATCTGACGCCAGCTGTATGGCAAACTTACTTTTGGTCGTCTGGAGGTCAAAGGTCGTTTTTCTTTTGATAATAACTACTCCAGTGATTCTGACGTCTTACTGATCGGCAAAACGTGGGTTTGATTGAATCCCGCTTATGCTAGCCTAATTTACGTACATTTTTTTACATTATGTACCTTTTTTGGTAAACTTTCAGAAAGTTCTGGGCATTGTACAGTGCTGTGCGGTGAAGGAAAGACACTCAACGTCAGCTAAGAGTGGCTGAGGTTTCACGATATCATACCAACTTTCACAAAGCTAAACGAATTTTGTAGTTAGTGGCCGCCAAGGCTCATCAGATCCAAATGGTTGGTACAGAATTTTCATTAACTTTTCCAGTGGGCTTAAATCGAGGGACATTCGGATAATATTCCCTTCCCCAACTTTGGGTCGGGGGATTAGCCTGGGCATTAACCCCCCCCCCACATAGCACCCTTTGCTTGTAGGAAACATAAATAAATTGTGGGTTTAAGGGGGTTTCGTTTTTACTTCCAGCCTTTGAAATGCAGAAAACGAAAGTGGACAAGAAATTGCTCAGAAACTGAAAAATAACTCTCGTCACGCATGAGGAATGTGCGTTCAGTCACCACTCCACGGCAAGTTTAATTTATTGTCATCCCCCAAACATACCCCTCTCCCCGCCCCCTACTCGAGCGTCGGGCACTGACAATGAATGGATTGGTGCCGCCACGCTGCAACTGGCCACTGAAGAAGTCGGTGTTTTGGTGTTTCCACAGCAGAAATGTGTTGGATTTTGTACAATTTCTAAGTTTTGAGCAAGATTGAAATGCATGCGCTCTTACAACACCGACAGACAAATGTTCAGAGCTGAGGAAAAAAATCGGGATAGGAATTTTCGAGGGGGGGATTGGGGGTCACGGCTAACTATTTTCGATATGAGAAGAAATGAGGGTAAATTTTAGAACAATGTCCTGTTCGGCTGAAAAATGTTAATTTTTCAGTTTCAGCGTTAACAAATGTAATTTGTTAACACTGAAAAAACGAATTTGGGTTGTTCCATTTCGACTTTGGGTATTGTTAGACTGTTCCTTTTTATGAACAACTGCCTTGCCAAAATTTAAATATCAATATCTGTATATTCTTACTGCCAGTGTATGGTTGTCTTTTGTGTGTGAAGGTTTTTATTTTTGGTGTTTTGTAGCTAAAGATTGTTTGACAAAATTTTACTTTTAATTAATATTGAAACGGTAGGCCAACACGCAATTTGGCCTTCAGGCTATTATTTGCGGATAATAACCCACCCATCTAGTTATCAGGCAAAATACCAGATTGGACATAATCATATGTACCTCTTTCGTTTTGTAAAAGTCACCCGTAAGTCACAGTTATACCATTGCTTGACTGATCACCATATTGTTTGAATAACATATGATCCAAAGATTCATGTTGGGACTACAGTATTTTGGGAAAAAGTCGAAAAACCATCCTAAACGAACAAACAGCATGTGACAAGTTCCACATTACTGGGCGACCGACTTGACGTACTCCGAGTGATCTACTGTGTAAACAAATTTTGAAATGATTAGGCCTATCGTTTCCTTTTCTTTCGTAATGGATTTTATTTTTGCGATTTTCATGGTAGAAAGATATCTACTCCCGCCGTAAACGGTGCTTATGCAATTTTTCGTAATACGGTATGGCATCTTGGATCAACTGCTGAATTTCAGGGGAGGGGATCAGTCTCCTTTGCTGCACCAGATGTCTCCTTGTTGGCATGGAAGCCTGTGCTTTCAAATGCAGACTAAATCATCCCTACTGCCTTGTTGTTGCTCCACGTTAACATCGGCATCAGCCAGTTGGAGGGGGGTTCCTCTTTGACTTGCTCCCAGCAAAGTAGCTGCTGACTGAACGGCAACCCGATGGCCTCACATAGCAGATGCAAGGTTTTGGCGGGGTTGGCCAGAAGGTCGTCGGCATCTAGCACTACGGGCTCCTGTTGGCTGAGCGTTGTTATGACGTAGTCGTACGGGCTAGCCAAGGATTGGAAGAAGTTGACTTTTATTGTGAAGAATATGTCTTCAGGTGGAAGAGAGAAGACCGATTTTCATGAGACGTAATTGACTTGAAAGGATGGTGAGTAACAATTCTTTGCCAAGAACGAACGACTTTCCAGGGTATGGTTGCTCATACACCTCCTTCCATAACTTGATGTTGAAGCTGGGCTCTCCAGCTCAGTCTCCTGCCTTTCATGACATCGTGGATCTCATTAAAATACACAAACAGCAGGTACATGTATTTATGGAGGACCAGGGAATTAGGAAGCTGTGATTGCGCTCTCATGAGTACGGTGGACAGACACCTTGGTGTACTCCAGATTAGAATTCTCTTTTGCGTTGCCATGGATATTTGAGGGACCTTTATCCAACTTTCAGTGCTTCGGTGATGAATACTGTAAACTTCTGAGCCTGTCCTCGCTAAGTAATATGAGAGGGTCCATGTGCAATAAAGGGGGGGAGGAAGAAGTGTTTATTAAGACGAAAAGCACAACGACTATTGAAGAAGATAATTCGACGCTTTTAGCGTCGGTTTGCGCACTTCCGCGTAGTGAAAACGAGGCTGTATGTGTCAGCTTCAATTCTACGATCAGACGATTGAAGGTAAGGAGTCAAGACACAAAATACATAAAGGTATGTTAAATTCAGACTTTTCAGGCTGCAAATCTTTGAAGAAGAGTCTTTCAGGGTGACTCGACACGTAAAATCAAAAGAAAAACTAACGGTAATTTACCGCGAACTAACGTACCTGCAATGGTCGTGTATCTGCATGTGCAGAGGGCGTGGTTTAAACTGAAGTGGCGTCACACTCACGAACCGGATACTGTATGTACAGTGTGGACTCCGCGGGCGCGCACGACGAAGTCCAACACAGGGAGCCTCGGTTTGGATGCGGATATGTACAGACGGCACTCATGTGAAATCCCTCTATAGGCCCAAAATGTTGGTATACGCCCGTCCTTGGCCCTGCCCGGGGAGACTGTCACGGTCACTAAATAGTATTTTTTCAAATGTAGAAAGCACACTCATTATAAACGACATTTAATTATTTTTAAAGGGAACACATTTTTATCTATAAATCCCAGTGCAGAGTGAACACATAGATTTAGCCCACAAGTAAAAGATAGACGCTTCCTACTTACGTTTTGACACTGTGTGTGTCAGGCCTGCAATATGCAAAAACGACGCTCACGTTGTACATGTACTAGGACTTCACAATCAACTTGGATTCGGTCCAATTGGTAACCACTATTTTTTACATACGGATGTATATCTTATGACGTGGGTTGATGAATATGCCTACGTGTCGGGTAACCAACTCTGAAGGAGGTCTGTGCTATGCGACAAGCTTTGCACGAGCTGATCACGAATTTGACTCACAGTCTATCAAAAAATCCACATTATTCCTATAGACCATAATACTTGTACATTGTGTAGCCTCCACAAACTCCAGAGTGTTCATGATTAGGGCATGACGGGTGTTACTACTAATGAAAACCAAAAGGCACCCCCTGTACCTTTCCGCTCTTTTACTTTACACGGAGTGTAATGCTATCTCTTTTCAGATATAGCTTCTTAGACTCAAATTATACTTTCTCAGTATTCCCTTTAGAGTAATTGCGAGGAACTCATAGCTCTTGAAAATTTTAAAACAGTGAATTTTAGCCATCAGATGGACCATTTGGGGGGAAAAGGAGTTTTGATAATTACATGTATATCAATCTCTTGTCCTTATACCAGGCAAGATATGGGACAGAGGGGTACCCCACTTACCTGCCCAATCCCTATACACACTCTAGACTATTTTTACCTAACACATCCCCCCTAGAAGTCTGTAAAGAATTCCTGAGATTCCGATTAAACAATGACCAAGAGAAAGGCGGGGGGGTCTCTCCGTCCCTTATCTTGCTTCAAATGCTTGTTCCCTATCCAGTTGTCGACTGCAGTTTAACGAGATGTCTGCCTTTGGTGGCATTAATGTGTTGCTTATCTAAGCACGTCAAAATGACCAAGTATGCCGTTTTCAAACAAAATATTGAAAAAAAACCGATATCACATTAAATGCCATTTGTATATTTCGGTTTCTTAGTACCCCCAGCGCTAGTCAATCCAAGTAGATGAACAATTAAATAAGGATTTAAGGCACAAAAATTGAATTAATTAAAATGACAATGCAATCGGCTACAGACATGGGATAAAAGTGAGAAAAATTGTGTTCTGAAGAGGTTAGAGAAATTGATTGTTGCAGTTTCGACTCCAAAGTCGAATTACATTATTTTAAAGAACCAACTTCCGTTGTTTTAGAAAGTTTCTTCCATTATTTTCAGTTGTGATTCACGCTGTACAATTTTAACAATTTTTAACAAGCGGTAACAAAGAAGAAAGAATTTCAAACCAATCAAAACAAACGTTGAAATAGAAAGACAATACACAGTTCTTTTATTCCGCAATAAAAGTGAAGCAGAAAAGGTCATTTAAAAAATGGGTTTATAACAACAGTGAAACAAAAACAATTACGATGGTAAAATTTGCCGGACGAGCAATTTGTTTTTAATTACCTAAGTGAGAGGACTGTTGTAATTTGTGAGACAAATGAATTTTGACTTCTCTGAAGGTTTGCTTTCTGGAGTTTTTCTCGCAATTAGGTCAGTCACTATACGCCAAAAATTTATGATCACTTGAACAGATCGATCAATTTAACTCAAATGCTACTGGCATGTAAGTTCCATGATATTTTATATTTGCGAGTGCCACCAATAAATGAATGCTCCAGCTTGATGTATAAACAAATAACATTAACACCGTTTCCATCAAAACATTGCAAATTACATTAACAGACTTACTGACTTTTACGTTAAAATTTCCGATATATAGATCAAAATGGCGTGCCTGGTTATAATGTATAAGAATCCTTAGTCTAAAATAGTTCAGTGGAGAAAATTTTAAAGGAATGTACTATTAATGTCTTTGTTGGCGAACAGCTTGCCTGAATGCTGAATATTTCAGATTAAATTCTAATTCTGTCCCAATTCTTCACCCACAGCTGCACCCCCTTTCACATCTTTTAGGTTTTACAGCGCTAGTTTCAAATATAAAGGACTTAAAAAGATATCTTATGCGCGTTCGTGTGATTCCTCGAGACTAATTCTACAACAGAGATTAGATAATACACTTAAGTGTAGCATTGTATTTGCATGCATAAATCGATGTTGAACGTGCCCTTGTAACATGGAAATAGTGCATAAAGTACATACATGCAAGTAGTTGCATCTTTCGACATGAAATTGTTTTGGAGTTAAATTTAGACGTGGGAAGACTAAGAAGCACGATTTGTAAGAACGATTTTATTTGTTCACTAACCACAGATTGCAGTTTTCGAAGACTCTTCTTTTGTTGACATGATCGGGTACGAACGCAGCATGAAAAACAGCAGTTTTCACTGTGGCATTTCGACACGTCTCCTTTTCCCAGTTGTAAAAAATCTTGCAGGTTGGAAAACTTTGAAATCCCAGAGATCTCACCTTTAGATCAGGACTGATCTTAGAGGAAAGGATATAATTGAGGACGTGCTGGTCTTGCCTAAGTTTTGGCTGCGTGTCCAGGACCCAAACCCAGAGACGCAGGAAGTACTCGGTACGGTTGGTTGGCCGGTAGAAACCCACGCCGGCATTGAAAACTCTACGTGAGTCCCTCATGAACGCCACATCATATTGGTCGCCTTGGAAATACGGAAAGGGGTCGTTGAACCAAAAGGTGTCCGAGTCCACAAAAAACACTTCGAAGCCCTGCTGGATAAACTCGTGCACGTACCCTGGCCTCCGGTTGATAAATTTCACGTAATCCGCCACGCCGAATGCAAGAGCATCCTTTTCGTCCGGAATTTCTGTAAAATCAGGAGGCTTTAAGACGTGCAGCCCGTAACTGTGGTTGAGTAGCGCCTTGTATGCGGCTACATCCTCGGCGATCACCACCACCTCCGGATGGATCCCAACCTTCTGAATACTAATTAACATGTTTTCGGTGAAATCCAGGAATCCCTTGTTGGTTGTGGTCATGACAATTCTCTTCTCGGGTAAGGACGTCGCTAAAGATCGGACAACAGCAGCAAATGATTGGTTGGACAAGGAGCTGTAACCCATTGCGTAGTCTTCTGTCGAGTTGTCACCGGCGTCTTCCTGTGCATCTACATTCGATCTCCTCTGAACTTCGCCCAAATTTTCTAGTGGTACGCCCTGCTTCAACTCAAGTGGTGTCTTGTTAATCCACAAAGCCACTGTAACAAAAAGTCGGACAGAAATCAGAATTTTGACCACAGATTGCAACATTCTCTAATGGTTTCCCCCAAGCCTAACATAGATCGTTTTAATCTTTCAATTATTCTGGTGCTATTAATTGGAACAAATTACCCGCTATGGTAATGTGCTTTTATTGATAGTTTAGAATATGTAGAGGAAAATGCACTTTAACGCATATCACGATATTTTAATTAACCTTTCTAGTTGCTGAATTTGTTTTCTAAACTGGTCTCGTTTTAAAGTTTTAATTTTCTTTTTTTGTGGGGGGGGGGCTTTAGACAGAAGACCATGATGTAAAACTGTATCTGAACTGTTTTTATCCTGTATTCAGATACTGTGGTAAATATAAAAAAATCCTAATGAGTTTTTGCCTTCCGCACGAGTTAACAAATAGGCCCTTCGTGGCTTTACAGGCTTGAGATCACAACCAACAGCGATCTGATGCACGAGTCCCCAACCTTAGAGGCCTTTCTATCTGAAGGCAAGAGGGCGAGTCCCTTACAGAAACTACTCCAAAAGAGCGAAAGCCACTCCAAAACGATTGACAGCACTCTAAACGAGTGAAAATTACCCCATAAGTGAAGCCATAGTTCCAATGGACTTCGAGTTGTCCCTTTAATGGCTCCTTGAAGTGGTTTTCATTCAGCAGTTTGAAAGAGAGTTTTTACTCTTTTGCATTAGAGAAATCAAAGCTTATTATTGCCAATTCCCTGGCCGGCCCTGAGCGACACAGAGGGAGGTTGTGGTCAATCAACTCCTATTGTGCTCCAGAGCTTGAAAAAAATACCACATCGCAATTTGACAGCATTGGTCCTTGAATGTATTAAAGAACTTACCACTGGCAATGGTGACAAAAAATATCATTCCCAAAGTGACACGGCAAAACGATCTCGGAGACAGCAGTCGCTCACAGAAAGTGTACAGGGAATTCTGAAAAGAAGAGAGAGAGAGAAATTGCATTTCAAAACTTAGTAGCGATTGGCTGGTTTGACTTTTCAGGAAACAGGTCTCTTTAGGGCTCCAATTTGCAATTCTATTTACCCCGAGATTACAACAATTCCGTCAAGAGAACATAATATTGTGTACATGAATACCTCTGTATTAACTCGAAGCGCCCTCTCGTTTAGGCCTTTCTCCATTTCCCTAGAAGTTTGTTCGGCCACTGCTGAAAAGGTCGCGAAAGTTTTCGTTAGTGATTTTCCATGTCCAACGCACTATCCTAGGGTGTTCTATAAACGACAAAATTGCGTCGCGTCGTGCAGTCGCCTTTTCTTGTCACCTTCATGCATTGCGTCGTCGAGGAGTCGTGTCGTGCTGTCACGTCGTACTCTCGCCGTCGCCTCTTTACTGATGGAACAGGGGGCTCCCTTTGAAACAGAGTTAAGTTTGATACCCATGATCACATCTTGTAGGCCCTATGCACGCACATTATTTTTCCAGGACTTGTGACATACACTCTCTGATGACCGTGATAATCGCCCGCCAGTTTTAGAAACAGTAAGGCAGATGCGACGGACGATGACACGACAGCACGACATCAGAACGCGACGGCAGGACGCGACGACGGCCTAACCCACCCTGTATGAAAACCATACAGTGACAGGCGGCGCAAAGGCGCCAAAGCACGACGCAACGCATTAAACAGCATAAAAGTAACGAGGAAGGAGTCGACGGCACAACGCGACGCAATATTGTCGGCTGTAGAACACCATACTATACACTGGCACTATATCCGCCAGCTTGTTTGATCATTGTAACCAGGGCACCAGCGCTGGCTCTGCCTGTGCCCGTATGACGAATAGAGGGATTTCACATCAGCGCCGTCTGCGCGTATCTGCATCGAAAACGAGGCTCTCTGTGTTGAACTTCCTCGCGCGCGCCCGCGGAGTCGACACCGTACATGCAGTATCCGGTTTNTGCAGATACACGATCATCGCAGGTACGTTAGTTCGCGGTAAATTGCCGTTATTTTTTCTTTTGATTTTACGTGTCGAGTCATCCTGAAAGACTCTTCCACAAAAATTTGCAGCTTGGAAAGTCTGAATTTAACATACCTTTATGTATTTTATGTCTTGACTCCTTACCTATCGTCTGATCGTATTGACACATACAGCCTCGTTTTCAAACGCGGAAGTGCGCTTGCAGATCGACGCTCAAAGCGTCGTATTGGGATCCCTCTACGAGCCCAATCGCTTTTGCTGGCCCAGATACAGCTCGTGTTACGTGCGGAGCAGCGCGTGCCATATGCCGATGCGAACTTGGGTGCAACATGACAAGAAATTTTGATTTGCTTCACACACTTCGACTCGTTTATATCATTCATGAGTCTCCTCAAGGTAAGACAATGTAAACATCAATATACGACGATTATATTTTTGACAGATAAATTACATTATTTGTAATCAATAAAGGACAATTTTTCAGATTTCCACAGACCAGCTGTCGGGAAGAGCAACACTGCATGCAGACAAATAATACAGGTCACACTTGATTGTTGAAAAATCGAGAACTTAAATTTGTGGTGAACTCGAAATATGGAAATTGGGAAATTTCCTCGGAGTTTCGACTTAGTGATAGCTTGGTACGGATTGGCGTGAGGACGTCAGGTGTGCTCCTTGCTTATTAGAAATTTCGAACTGGCTCATTTCCGGTATATTATATATCAGCATACACAAGGGCAGATCCAGAAACAAATTTCGGGGGGGGGGCTTGTTGGTTACGGCCAAAAATTCTGGGATTTTTTCCACTGTCTGCCTTGGGTTTGAAGCTACTTTTTTTGCTTTTTACACGCTTTGAAAAGAAAAAGAAATGACCTAGAGCCTTTCACTTATTTTTATTTTCAATTAGGGTGTTCTTTTGGCGGGGGTGAGGGCATGCCCTCTGTTGACCCCTCTTCTGGATCTTCCCTTGAGCATACAAACGCTATTCAATGTGCTTGGCTCAAGGTTATAATGAAGACAAGTTGGGACCCAATACAGGCCCGTATTGGAAGGGGGGTGACGGGATGCGTCTGCATCCCCCTCACGTGACTAAAAGGTCCGCTTTTGAGGCAAGAAAAGATTTTGAGCTATAGTAGAACATTGTGGGCAAAAAATGCCACGCGCCTCGGGAATTTTTCGCCTCGGCCAATCCCCTCTTCGGGAGTTTCCTTGTATAAACCGCCCTAAAACAATTATTCGTACGACCTAGTGAATTGTGCTGTTTTCAAAATGAAAAGCAAAAGATCTATGTTTGGTCCGCTTTGTTGAAAATTCGCCCCCCCCCACCACCACAAAAGGTCATTGTTACGGGCCTGCAATGTAGTCCAAGCCTGCTTACCGTTCCTGTATCAAATGTTTGGCCCTCGCGCTGCCCGTAGTAACTGGAAAAAACTTCATTTCTGGGAGCTAGGTTGGCTACCCATTTGGAGTGTACTGGTGAACGCATGACGTATCCAACGATTATAAGCTGTAAAAATTAAAAAGAAATAAATTAAAAATTAAAAAATTAAATTAAAAATTAATTAATTAAAAAAGATAAAAATTGTGAAAGGCCAAAATAGACCAGCGCGTTTCAGTACTTCCTCGCGGTAACCCGTGGTGTCGTGGCAGGTTAAGACGGGCATGCGCACACAAACGAACAATCGCGGGTTACTCGGGGTGCCCTAAAAGAGTTTGGGAGATATAGAGTTTTAAATAGGGCACGTTTAATGTCACGTGATTTGTCATCTGATGACGTCGTCATCACATGAAGCCAATATTCGTCAAAATCACTTTGCCTTTTGAAGTGTCCAAGCACACAAGGACCCGTCTATTGTTATCCAGACTGATCGGCATCCCTAGGCTAACGTTGAAACGCTCTAAAACTGTTGAAAGCGGCGAATGGACAAAAGTACACACCCATAATTCTAGCCATTATTGTCGAGAACTGACTTGACTTTTAGTCAATTTGACTACTTCTCTTCACTTCGTTCGTCTAAACGTACATTTAAGAACACATTTCTTATTCCTCCATGCTTAGTCTAAATGGCCATGTCGCACTGCATTGTGGGATACACTTCCTCAAGTAACTGGTTCAGTGGATCAGCTACTATTGCGCAGCAAGACCGCGAGGTGTCACATTAGTATCAAATCGTACACAGTCGGCCTGCAAGAGGTACGTAAAGTTTATGAAGGCCGCTTCATTATATCAGCGCGAAAGTAGACTTGAATCAAGTCGGACTTACTTGATTATCCCAAGGCAGCCGTCCCTTCGGCCTGTACGCACTACACTGTCGTCGCGCTCGGCCCGGCAGCTCGCATAACCCTTATAAGGCACCCTCATTTGAAAGCCTTTATTGTACAACGTACGTGTGTCGTGCGTGACCGGTCAGTAAGTCTGACTTGACAGAAAAGCCAATCGGACCCCCGTCGGTGATATGTAGGTATTCAAAACTGCACATGAACGACATGATCTTGCATAATGTATATGGCATTTCCACCGATCAAAGTAGTCAGACTTGTAGTCGTTCATTATAATGCAGGTATGAACGACGTAAAAACAAGTCCAGCAATGTGATTGGCTGCTGCCACTTTTGGTAGATGAGCCCATTCGCTGTTTACAAACGATTGGTAAATTCGTCAAGTCGGGAATTCTGAACTAAACCCTTAGTGATAAGTGGGCACAAGAGGGTGCGAAGCAAGTAACCGCGCGCGGTCACGATAGGCATCTCGAAAGCATAAATGAAGACGTCACAGAAATTCCGACTTGAGTCAAGTCTACCACGAACGCAAACACGAACGCGAATTTGTGACGTGAGATCAAACATTCGTGTTACAAAGTAGCAAAAGTTGAGCACGTCAACTCGAGTGTAATTTCGCTGCAAATCTTTCGTGATGCCAAATTCGCTTTGCTGTCGCCTGAAGTATGAACTGGCCTTTAGGTTGCAAACTCTCACTTTGGTGCAATGATGTGCTCAGAAACATAGCAGCATTGGTGGCGCTGTTTTCTTACAATACGAATTGGGTGCGTTCGATTAGCTTACACGTGTAAGTCAAACTTACACCAGAGCGTTCGTTTAGCCATCACGTGATGTTCGTGCCTGTTCTGGTGTCAGCCACCACTACTCCAGCTGGCGAGCGGATCTTTGGAGGCTGCCCGAGTGCAATGACGTCACGGATGGACTGTTCCTGCATATGGACATGATGGACCGTGGCGGGGACTTGACCTTTTTCCCAGAATGCCTTGGCGGATACACTGCAGCATTCGATTCACCTCAGTTCGAGGCTTCCCTTGGTGTAACACTGGTGTATTCAGGGAAGCTAATCGAACGCACCCATTACATGCATTAATTGTCCAATCAAACGACGCATCAAGAGTCGTGCAAGTAAGGGCCGGCGACCATTTAGACCTGGTTTGAAAAGGGCCCCCCCATAGCCCACCCTGTATAATGCCTGCCCGGTATTCAGGCTACTCCAGGCCGGTATCAGGCCTGTCTGCACATCGGCATTTCAAAGTCCCTGATGAAAGGCTTCCCCCACCATGCTTCCACGGATGAATAGGGGTCTAAACGGATAAGTGTGAACATTGTATAGAGCTGAATGATTGAAAACTACAAGCAGGTTCCTTCTGTTCTGGGATAGATCACATGTACCAGTACTTGCAAACAATAGACCCCAGGATGGAGAAGTTTGAGATCAACAACCAGTCCAGCATCCCAGGCCGGTATGAAAGGGGTTTTTGCAACAGGGCGAGCTTACGGGGGGGGGGGGTGCTTTTCAAACCGGGTCTAAATGGTCGCCGGCCCTAAGAAGCTTTAGGAATTCAATTTGGTACTTTTGGTCAGCCACTACTACCCCGGCTGCCGGGCGGGTCTCTGGAGGCTGCCCTAGTGTAATGACGTCACGCATGCTGTTGGCGCATCATGGACGTACATGATGGAACGTGGCGGGGACTTGACCTTTTCCCCTGAATGCCTTGGCGAGTACACTGCAGCGTTCGATTACCCTCATTTCGAGGCTTCCCTTGAGTGTAACACTGGGAAGCTAATCGAACGCACCCAATGCCTTTTACACACTAATTGTGCGCGTGACGTATTCACTTCGGTACTCTATAGACACACGACGCGGACCTCGGCTGCTGGCACGACGAGGACTCCGGCCGTGTCCGAAACGGGCTTCCAGAGCTACGGCTAGGTCTATTGTCTACACGTCTCCACACATTTCCAATGGAGCAAAAGACCTTAGACCTAGCCCTAGACAATCGGATGCAGCTCATTAATGCGTGTGGCACAGCCTGACTGGTCGCCATTTTGTTTTTGCGTGGATGGCAAAGAAAAGAAAGATAGCGGCCCCCATACATCACGACAAATTCTTGCGTTTTCCTGCGATTATCTAGAAGCAAATTCACTGTTTTTGTTACACAGGGGCAGGTGTTAGAGTGTTTAAAGTATGATAAAACGATTTTAAATGTTCAGACAGTGTTGAAGCTGTTGAGGTTGTTCAAGTTGCTGTTCCTAATAGGATCCCTACGCGACAAGCACTACTTCTCTGGGATTCCATCCACAACAATTGTCCTTCTTGTCCTACATTTACTGTATATAATTAGGTGGAAATAAAGAATGAATGAAATGAAATTGTTAATTAACACTTTGTTGACGCCACTTGTGTGTGTTGACGCAGGTTGACGTTTGTTGACACTAAATAAGCAGAACCGCTTTATTGAATCAGTCATTTTACAAATGAAATAGTGAAAGAAATTTCATTCAGGAGAAGTTTCAAGACTATAGGACTAATCATTACCGCTTTAAGTTTGCATCCATGAGCGTAATATGCGGGGTATATTCCCCAAACCATACTTTTTTGTTGACGGGGGGGAGTGGGCTATTATGTCAATACCCACTTTTTTGTGGTGAGAATAATTAAGGCAGATTGTGAATTTTAGACTTCCAAAAACCAAATATATATTCAATTCCGCTCGAAAAGGAGAACAAGTTTTTAAAAGCCGTAAATGCGCCATTCTGAACTAGGATTCTACAGGAGTGCACATACATATTACAGATGTACGTCTGTATCATGAATATGGTTCCCCTATCACTCGGTATCAGCACACCCCTGCCACCCGCTTTTCAAATTTCCATGGCCTGGCAATTCGTCCTTTCCCCTCTAAAAAAGTCCCCTATCCCTACATTTCCCGGCACAAGTTACGCCACTGCCGACAACATAAGTTCTTTATCTTGAGACACCGAAAAAGGTCCTCAGAAAAAAAACAAACCAAATCAACTGAGTTACTTTGTTAATGTTTCTCTTGACTTTAGAGGTTCCACTTGACGATAGCATAAGTTTATGTGTTTATCAGACTACATTCTTCCTAGCTTAAATTACTTGTCCACAATAATTACTGGACGATATACTACGGAAATACAATAAAAGTAACAACATATTTCTAAATTTCTGACAGGTCCTAGGTTTGGGATTTTTCTTCTGTTCATAAAGAAGCGAGATAACTTTAACAAAAGGAAAAGCTTACCTCAAAATATTGAAGAAGAAAAATACAAGGATCTGTTCTCTGATACACATGTACTTCCTTAATTCATTCCACCAAACTGGACCTCGTCTTCAACATGAACTGAACACACTTAAACGATACATGTCCTGGAATGGGTTTCCGCTGCATACAGTAAACTGCGTTTTCTGCAACAGTTAGTGGCGTCACGATTTAGCGCAATATCCAGCTAATCCAAGCAAGAAACGAATCTCAACTGGCGCTAGCGCTATCTCTTGACGGACATTACACCTTATGTGGCAGAGCTTCTCTTATTTGTGGGGATGGGTCTTTGTCTTGTTATGTAACCAGGAAGCCCAGGATCACAATTGAATATTCCCGTGTGAACCCCCCCAACAGAGAGAAGCTATAGAAAATCAAGGATAAGGTTTCGGATGGGTGTGTACGCATCTTGTGTTTTCATTAACGCCACGTTATGACTACACATAACCTCCATGCGTTACTGGTGTCTCCATGGTTTCCCAGAAGCTGTTGTTATTTTAATTTTAGTTACGACAAATGTGCAAAAGGTTTACTCGAGCCCATCTCAGTGATACAAAGCTCTTGCAACTGGTTCACTGATACAAAGAAAATTGACGTCCATGATAGGCCGGCTCAGGCTCAATACATGTATAATTTGTCCTACGAATCGGCAAAACTTAATTAGGCCTATACACGTTTCAACTCGGGCGGATTTTGTTGCAAATGTGTTGTCTCCAGTTTGAACTGGCCTTCGGGCAAGGCCAAAATAAATAAATCATTTATTTTATTTCACACGGGAGAAGAAAATGATGTTAGGCGAGTACCATACCCAGCCTTTTGTGCGAACGGTCAACTCGAACGCATGTCAACACGCACGCGCCGAGCGTACGATACCCAATACGACACGCGGTAAAGGGGGACCCCCCCCCCCAATGTGATGCACAAGCTGTATACCCTAAGGCTATTGTGCCTACCGCGCCCCCTCGGAAATCTGAAAGGAATTCCAAAGATTCCATCAACACAAAAGAAGACACAATAGAGGGAGGTCCCCCTTTGCCGCATATTGCGCATCATATAAGCGCTCACCGACCAACTCGTACGCCGACCTACTCGTACGTCAAATTATACTATTAATACGACACGTTAGAGCATGACGTTTTGTTGCCCTCGGTGACGGGGAAACGTGCCCCCAACCCCAATGGATGTCCGTGCCCCTATCCCCAACCCCCATTGAAGTATGTGAATAATCTCCGCTGAGTTTAACTAAGCAGCAGCTTATTTTCTTGTGGTGCGCCTTTGACAAAATATTTGTGCACCCGGGGTGCATCCAACGGACATTTAGCCCTAGTTATGCCACTGTGAACTGCTTGCCCGCTATAATATGTTGGATTTACTCCCCAACGTGACACCAACCCAGTCTGGTAGAAAATTGTGTGTACTGTTGATTAAACTTTAACTCAGCAATAAGCTGCACCAAAGTCAAACAGAGAGCAGTTTTTAATGTTTTCCGGTCACTTGACTTAGAGTTCAGACTTAAATTATGGAGGTAAACCAACAGCGCGCGCGTCACGTTGCGGTGCCATAGGTAAGCCTACTAGAAGTGTAAAAGGCTATATGTGGCGCACAAGTTAGTCTGCGCACCAGTTGGTCAACGCACGGGTTGGTCGGCGTCCAAGTTGACCAATCCGTGTACGAGTTGGTAGGTACGGTGCACGTACAAAATGCCCTCTGATCCTTTTGCACAATATCAGTGCGCATGGCAACGGTCGCATAGCTCGGACAGCCCCATTATGCGCCGACCAGCTACTATATAAATAAAAGAGCACTCTATGGTACTTAGAGGGATCCCAATACGACGCTTTTAGCGTCGATCTGCGCACTTCCGCGTTTGAAAACGAGGCTGTATGTGTCAGCTTAAATCCCCATACTTCACACTTTTTAAAAAAATATTCACAGGTGTTCAGGCTGCACAGAAAAATTATGTTCCACATGTCCCCTTCCATTTTCCTTTCAATTTTCGGGGGGTTGACTGATGAATTTTTGAGAAATTTTCACCAGAAGCAGACCACCCCTAAAATGAAAAAAATGTCCCTGTCTCAGATTTCTTCAATTCCCCAGTTCCGTGGCTCTCAGGACCCTCTAATATAGAATATTTTGAGTGTACATATTTCTAGCCTAAATACGAGGGTGCACCCTGAGGATCTTACTTGAAAGAAAGTAAATAACAATCTTGTACAATATTGCCGTGTTGTTTTCGAGAAAATAGAAATTTTGTTATCCTTATTTAACGATAGTTGGCCCCATAACATGAACTTCCAAAAGGAAACTACTATTTAGCACTCTTTTTTACGGGGGGGGGGCTTTCACCGCCTTTATTCTTTGACAGAGTCTTTTCCATCCTCCCATCCCTTTGTTCCTTACCCATGCCACATGCAGCAAGATATTGGACGGAGAGCGCCCTCCCCCTCCCACACATCCACTTTCAATACTCATGGTTCAGAAATCTTTGAAAATATAGTCAAAAAAAGGATAAGGGGAGCATCCATCGACAATACGTGCAGTCAACCAACAACAATGAAAATTTCAGGTCCCAAGTCCCTGCTCGTCCCCGTTCTTTCGCCTAACGGTAAGGCACCCGATAAACAACACGTGCATACTGCATGTGCGCCGTGTCAGCCCGCTAACTCATGCTCAACCATTTTCAAAGACGCGGGATTGTCGATCACAACCATATACTGTGATATCGGCAAGTGCTAGTACCCTACGCAGGCTATAGTCTGCGAACGGATGCAAGGTTTTAGCCCAGAATCAGGATAGGGGTGCAGACCAACAAGGGACCATTTAAAATATAACCTCCCCCACATGTCCAATGTCCAATCCCTAAAGACACCCTAGACTATTGTTACCTGGCACATTCCCCCCCCCCATTTCTATCCAATAGTGTGTTTTATAGCTCCATGGTTAGACCGACATTGTATTGCTCCCAAAGTTATGTGGTTTCAGTGGAGCAAGTTGTAAAATAAGAGTAACCTATTTAACCCCCTAAAACCCCAAACCAGGCTAATATGGTTACCATATATGCTGTCATCTGTCAACGCCCGACTAGCCAAGCTCCCAGGCCCTAAAGCAATCCCCCCTTCACTCCACCCATAAGCTACCCAATGGTCACAATGAAATGTGACTGGGTGGTTATCGGTCCATTATTAATCGATCGGATGGTCGATAGTCACCCGAAAAGAATTTCGAAATAAAGCAAACTGCCACAGACAACAATGCTGAATACCCCCACTTCAAAAGGTCAAGCAAAATACAAGTTTTTCAGGTATTCAAGACAATATCATATTAAAGCTCACTTCCTGATCTTTCATTTTCTATTCAATTTTCTGTGGCTTAACCAATAAGTTTTGAAGATATTTCTCTCGAGAAGTAATCTCCTCAAAGCAGCCATGAGGCTCATCGCCAGGTTGAAACACATGATGCTTACACCCCAATGTAAAACAGAGCGATTTGAAGGGCCCCGTTTGGTCTGACATTTGCAGGAATACAAGGTGACAGTCCTGCTGGTAGATTCCATCCTCCTTTACATGCCAACCAATCCACATGCACGAAATGCTCTCGTAGCAGAGAATTTGACAGCCTACGAATCGTGGTTCGGTCTGCACAGGCAATTGGAATGTGGACCCATGGTGGACTCTTCACCCCATTTACATTTCCTCTGATACCGTACCGTTACAGTGTAATATTTTGTTGGGGGCATGGCTTTAAGTGCATTTGGTCCAGTCTTGAAGTGCATTTGGGATCCAGTCCACACTCGCTCTCGCAGGTTTTCTCCGGTTTCCTCCTGCCTCTAAAATTGAACCTTCTTCCTAACTCCGTAATGTGATGCTGATTAATAAAGTGTATGAATAAACGTACAGTTATTGGCGCAAATAGCCTGAGTTGCTGAAAGCGCCATTAAAACAAAACAACAAACAATATTTTGTTCATACTGAATCTTCAATTGTTGTTCCAGTAAAGCATCACGATTATTAACACCAATTTTATGCAATGAAATTTTAGGAAAAAATCGATCTTTGCAAGACAGATAGGACAAGCATGTTTACAAGTGCACAGGCAGTTGAGTTGTAAATTGAGTTGTACTTTCCTCCTGGACCTTCAGGGAGTGGAAACTGGTGTCGAATCATGGGGGAATTATCCTTTGCTCATCCATGCTTGAAATGAATTTAAACTTTAGAGATGTACTCAGTTATTAATGTCACAAATAAGTCTGTAAGGGATCAGGCATTGTACAGAACCCCCCCCCCCGTGGAAGCGATTATGTGAAAAGTGCCTGTTTCTTTTTTGCTTGAAGGCATTCATGGAACAACGTTTTATTGAGGTTTGTCATCCATGAATAACAGGTAACAGTCCAGTGCCTATTGCAACGCGAACTCTATTTACCATACCACCAACCTTGGCAAACTGTCACGTTCCCAGGGTCACCTCTCGCTTAGTGGTTACCACAAGATATGGCCGTTTTGTTTATCCAAAGGGAACTGTTTTGAGGGCCTTTCCTGTTCCAAGTTCAAAGCGTCCTCTGTTGACTGTCCCTTGGGATTTTCTGTTAACAACGGAACTGGCCAGCAATGGCGTGGCAACATGCTGTGCGTAGTTTTGTTAGACAACATTGGAGTAGGGGTTGGTCATGGCCCTCACACCTTGCTTTTGTACATAATTTGTTGAACAAGGCTGGACATGGCTCACTGCTACCTTTTGCGAACTTTGTAACTGCATATACATGTAAATATTTGAGGTAGCTGTACATCGTATTTTTGCCTCAAAACAACTTTCTTTTAAATACTATACTCAGACAAATTAAGGCCGTGTCCGAAACGGGCCTTCCAGAGCTACGGCTAGGTCTATTGTCTGCGCGTCTCCACGTACTTTCAATGGAGTGAAGACGTAGACCTAGCTCTAAACAACAGATTCGGATGCAGCCTAACTCTCAATCTCAACTAAGATCACCGTCCATCCTTGGACTTCATACAGAGTAAAGATTATTAGTTCAACTGCAAAAGGTTAGAACTCAAAAATTCTTGAGAATATATCAAAACGAATTTGTCTGAATTTTACACAGAATGTAAGGACACAGTAAATTTGTTACAGTATAGCCATGTGTTCATCTCTTAAAGATTGTTAGATATTCCGATAAAAGTCTGCCTGCTGGTAAAGTTTATGTAACCCTCCTAATTTCTCTTCTTTAAAGTTGTGCAGTTTGATTTAGCTGTTTTTTCCCTCGTTTTGGAAATGCAGGTCTTGTATTTATAATTTATTTATCGAAATGCTCTAGTAATTGATTAATACCTTGTATTTTCAGGAAGTCTATAGTACTCCCAGAATTAACTGTGGGGTCCGCCGTCCGGTCGGACCCAACGGCTATGGGTAAGTTTATAGTACACTTCACCCTAGATACACATTTTTGTTTGGCAAACGTCAACGTCGCCAGCGGCCACCGGGTACTTTGGAGTTTATACTAAACAAATTTTGCACATCATCGATATCAACCTTAAACTGCATCAACCTTAAACAGTGGTGTTTTAATGTTTAATGTATATCCTTAATGTATTTTGCTATATATATACTTTTAATGTTGTATTTTTTTGCAGAGCAAGGACCACTGTATTTCCACCATGTATATTATTTTCTATGAGTGGCGGTTATGTCAGGTATTGTAATGTAATGTAATATAATTATTATTGTACTTGTATTATGTTTTGTGAGATATTCTTTTAGCAATCCAGTCCGCAGGAGTATGTGACAAACTTATCACTTTCTTCATTAAGGCGGACAAATGCATCACACCACTTGACACTGGCGGGCCTCTAATGTGGGTGAACGCAGACTTTTTAGAGAAGAGGATGATATGGCAATTAAGAAGACGATGACCAAACGTCCACTGTTAGGGTTAGGAGAGAAATCGCACATATCATTCAAGGAAAAACCCACAGAATGTACACCCTTCCACTATTAAATTCTTATTTATGTGCGCATGCGCATAACTGACAAGTCGAAGTAAAAAGTTTGAGCGCGTATTGAAAAGGTTCAGGGGCGCAAATTTCAACGTCCTTATTTCTCCTAGCTTCTGCACTTTTTCACTTTCGTCTTCGGAAAACCCTCTGAAATTATTATAGCTTTTACTTTCTGGTGTAAAAGGATTTCACACTGCACTTAATAAAAAAATACAGTCTGTGCTTCCTCCCCGAGCGCACGAGGTCGAAAGAAATTGACAAGGCTCCTTTCCAACCATGTCAAATTAAATAGTCATGTACTTCAGGGTACTATGCACCACCCGAACTACTCTGGATCGTGTACCCAGCAAGAAATGAGACCGAGGGGTACCTCCCCCAACGTGTCCAATCCCTATTCACACTCTAGACTATTGTTACCTAACACATCCCCATAGAATTCCTGAGATTCCGATCAAACAATGACCAACACAAAGGTGGGGGGTGCTCTCCGCCCTATATCTTGCATCATATGTGGAGGTTACAGCGAGCCAACCCGCGCATTTGTAATCGGTTCGGTAAAATGGCCGCTGGTTGGCTTCTGTTTCATATACAAAGGCGTTGCAAGTACTAAATGTGCAGTGCCCCAATGCAAAGAAAATTGTGGCGGAGGCGCACAAAAAGTACCCCCATAGATTGTTTCGAAAAGAGGGGTCTGTTTGGGCCAAGAACAGGTGGGATTGTGCCAGTATGGTCCGGGATCATCTCTGTAGATTCAGGGGCACCCATCTGGGGGCAAAGCA
>NW_019091418.1:1411409-1443728 GCF_001949145.1 Acanthaster planci
GTCCAAGTCCAAAGGAAGTTGTGAGTTGGCAGCTATGCGAATATGACATCAGGCAGTCAACAACCAAATGTGACCTTTGACCTTGTAGCCAGTTACGAGGTAGAAGGGGTGAGTGGCGGGGTATTCTACAATTGTACCGTGTGGACATTCCTTTCTTGTTGTAGAGTTACGAAAACTTGGTGAAAATACTAATTTTTCTGGAACTGGAAACATGATTTTGGGTTTGTGTAAAAGGTTTCCTTAAATGTTCCTCTCCTTTTGTACGACAGATGACCCTCACCCAAAGATGCCCCTAAACCTCTTTTTCTGAAAAGGGGAAATGTCCTGTGGACATGGGTAATTAAGTCCACAGAATGTCTTCGCATCCTACATCCTGTAAACATCTTTTGTTTACAAGTCCTCACTAGGTATCTGTACTGGTGCATGTTCATATTCACATGTGTACCGCGTCGGTGTGTAAGATCTGCACACATGCCCTGGAATACTGCATATTGTGTACGTCCATGTACAGGTACATTGTGCTGTAGCTAAGTGCCAATGGAGTGACAAATAAAGTTACAATGTGAATATACTTGCAGTGGATATCAATAAAACGTTATACAGGTGCCGGGTACATGCACAGGTACGATGTTTGATGTCAGCATTTTCAATAGCTTAACTGTGCAGCTTATCCAAAAGTCAGCTTGTAATGAAGTCTTCATTAGAAATGGTACAGGTACACTGTACATGTGTCACTTTGAAAAACTGGGTGGCTACATGTACATCAAAGCACGTTGTGGTTATTTTATCCCACACTAAAATCCATGTCCATTTCACGTCAGTATATGCTCGAGTATGCACACGAACCGTAGCTTTTGGAAACTTGAACTGCATAAATTGTTGATTTAAGTTACATGTGTACAGTTCCGGTAGATGTGGGCTTTCTGAGCCACTTACATGTACCGGTATGTAAGTTTCTGGCATCAGCTCTGTGGGTAGGCCATTCCTGCATTAAGGGGACAAGAAGTGGGAACTGCATCAATGGGACAACATTTGACCCCACAGTGTTTGTGGCTGCAATAATGAGTATCTTCAACACATGCAGTCCCCATAACCCAGTCAACAGGGATCAGCAGTACATGTAGACTGTACATGTAGCCCCCATAACCCAGTCAACAGGGATCAGCAGTACATGTAGACTGTACATGTAGCCCCCATAACCCAGTCAACAGGGATCAGCAGTACATGTAGACTGTACATGTAGCCCCCATAACCCAGTCAACAGGGATCAGCAGTACATGTATACTGTACATGTGTAAACATGTACATGTACTACAGGAATAATAACCGGTGGCCGAACAGGCCTTTCCCCCTCCAACCTTTGAGAAGGTCGTTATAATGTCCCCCTTCCACTTTCAACATGTACCAGTAGGCCTACCATTGGAGGTACATGTATATGTACATGTACATGTACATTGCAACTTTAGAATATTGTACTCCTTTCAGTCTGATGTCTGGGGCTTGGCCCCCCCTCTCCCACATTAAAACCGTTCCATCGCTGTTGGTACATGTACGTGTACAGTTAGACCAAAGCCCAAATGTTAAGTCCTCAACCAAATTTTTCACTCTTTTTTAAGGCGATAAACATTCCCCACAATTTCACTTGGTTACCGTCATACCGTTTAAACTTTCCGTTTGAATGGAGCTGCATGCTATATTTTAAGGCTTTAAAATTACATTCATTGATATTAATGTTAATAATTTCTTGGCTATACAGTCATCATTTTCAAAGAGTGCAAACTGGTACATGTATATGTAGAATTAAACAAAAAGAGTTGAAGATGCTGATTCATGAACGGTGTACAGGTTGCCATAGAATGCAAGCATGAGCCAATGACGGCTCGTATTGTGCATGTACATGTACCATACTTGTATGTAAATGCTAGAAGTCACTGCAGGCCTAGACTGTGCTCTGAAAGGTCATGCCCAGCAAAGAGCCCAGGAGGAATGGCTCAGGGATGGCCTGAGCTGACTCAGGGACAGGCCGGGGACTGTCAGTGGCTTGCTGTGTCATTGTGCTTGTCGGGCAGGGAAATTTTCGGAATGTCAAAGAGATGAGCTGACCATGAATGATTGTGTACATCGTTGATTTTTTGAATTTATAATTCATTCAGCATTTATACAACTATCTGTGGAAAATTTGTTGTTGCAGAAAAAAGGGAAAAATTAATTTTAAAAGCAGAAGGGATGGTACAGCAACGACAGTGTCATTCACATCGAAAGCGACCTGGGTTTGCATTTTATTTAGGGGGAAGTTTTTTGTGCATACTAAAGCATAGACTGTATGTACTGTTTATACTCATTGTTCATGCAGATCAGCAGTGTGATTTGGGGCATTGACGTCCAGCCAACAATTGGTTTGAACCGTGAAAATGTCTTGTTACACCAGTAACCAATCAGGGTTCAGAAAAATAATTATCACAGCAGTGTGTGTTACTGAGACCAGGGTTGAGGCAGACCCTAGGAATGAGGTTGTCTTCCATTATCGAAGACTTAGTCTGTGGTGTGCATTTGTGTATTCAAACACAGTAATTTTTAAAGGTAAACTGAATAGATACAGTAAGTGCAGGTTTTGGATACCCGGTACGTGTGCCAGTAGGTTTTTGATGCATTTTAAAAATTCATAAAATTTATATACAATTCAGGAATTTGTTTATTTTTTGTAAGCCTACACATGTACAGTGCGTACATGTACTGTGTATGTGCAATTCATCCATTACATGTACATTTTATCGTTGATTGGATAAGGAAAAAATAACATGCATACATGCACGTACAAGTTTGTGCCACAGTCACTGACAGTACTTTCTAGTTTGCTCCTTTTTATTGGAAGACAATAGCATTGTACATTGTACATACCAGTTCATGTACTGTACATATACATGTATGTACTCACATTGTACATATTGTACACTGTACAGTACATACATGTAAGAACTGTTTCTACGGTACTCATGTGAGACACATGCGGGACATGTTGTTTCAAAGTTGCACATTTACTCTACATTCCATCATGCAAACTCTGATTTATTTCCTGCCTACTGTTGAGCACTTCAGCACAGTTTCAATTACAAGCCGCTGCCCATAATACTGTACATGTATGTATGGTTCAGTGCCACATCAATTGGTCATCGATGACCTTCACTGTTGCACCCACACAAATTTGGAATATTCTCAAGGAAACTGATCTTGAAATGGCCGCAGCGTTTTGTCCAAGATCAATCTTTATTGGACCGTGCGGCCTTGTTTTGGAGCTTGGAATAAGGTTTCATTACACTATTCCCTTTGTACACAATACAGTAGATATTATCCTAAATACATGTAGATGTACAGTATCTCTAGCCATGTATTGGACTTGGCAAGTAAGGGTATAATGTACATGTAACTTGTTTGTGACCAGTTCTCATATAAATTGATGTGTTCTTCTTGGGGGTGGTCGTGGAAAACCTGTTACTGTATGTACATATTATGTACATGTATACCGGTAGACCATTTAGGAATACATGGAATACACTTGCACCATTGAAGGTTTTTTCTTGGAATTCAGGACTTTTTTCAGTGGGCCAACTAATCAAGTTGATGGACTTGCTGGTAGAGTACATGCTTAGTAAATTTATCTACATTAATATCCAAGCCTGTTATTGTTTCCACACGTGGGCTCTGTTACTGTGTACATTTCATCCCAATAAATTTTGCCTGCTGGAGGCATTGAGTCACAAGCTGCATCCAAACCTTCTGGCTGTGGCTAGAAATAACGCACACTCCTATACTTATATGTAGTAGCCGCTACTACAGCCACTGCCAAGACTGCACCCGTGCAGGGAACTGGGGTGCCACTGTGCTGAGCAAAAGGTCAGCAACGAATTTGCTTTTTGAAACAGGAATTACTTTGATAAAATAAACTACTGGTAATTGATAATTGCAATAAATTTTTAAAGCTTTTGCCGTTCTGTTTGTCATCCTTGTCTTTGAAAAGTAGAAAGTCTTGTACATTGTAAACATTCAGAAAATTCATACATTATTTTCTTATTGCCTTCATAAAATGGAATGAGTTTTAGAGGTACTGGTAGTGTATGGTACATGTAGGTACAGTGTACATGTATATGTTCCGTTGTACATGTACTAGGACATGTTACGTAGATCTTTTTCCATTTTAACAACATATCAGTATATTGATAATTATTTTATCAGACCATGTGCATGAGCCAGGTAAATTTTATGTACTGTACATTGTAAATGACATTAATTAAGTTTATTTTACAAGTACAGTATGTCAAAATGACAAATTGTTTATTCATTCAACAAATACATCATGTAGCTTTTCACACGTCTTCCAAGGTTCACTTGGGTTACATGTGTATATGTAAAGCTTTTCCGTACAAGAGTGTTTGCACACTGTAAAATGACTTGGTTTGAAAAGTTCTTTAAAAATAATTGAAACGAAAAATTTAAATTTAAATTTGATTTTAACCAGCAAATGGCACCAAACTAGTGTAAACTGAGGGAACCGTAGGGATGGTTTACGTATATACAAAGCACTTGTACATGTACATTGTGTATATGTACATGTACAGAACTGGAACCTATGGTACTGTACGAGTACACGTTAATGTATGGCACAAGTTTTTTCATTCAGTTCTTTCATTTCTATGTAGGAAAAAGAATAATGAGTTAAAGAATAGGAACACAAACATTCCATTTGGTTTATTTAGAACTTGGACATAATTCATGCCAATTGAAGTACATGTATCTAATTGCTTTTGAAAAAGGGTTTCATGTTTCACTCTTCAGATGAGCTCCTCCACATTACCTTGATTAATCATTAACGCAGATGGCTCATTGGCCAAAGTCTGACACCAAATTGTTTGCCAAGCACTTGGACTTCAGAGGCATCCCCTCAGCCCAAAACCAACCAATCCTTGGGCTGCCCTCGGCATTTGTTGGCGTGGGGGTGGGTGTGATAAGAGATTTTGAAAGTCCGCATAGGAAATTTGGCAACACCAAAGTATCCCAGTCAGATGTAAAGCAAGTTGTGCTCTTGCAGGTTGGTATGGTTCCGGTACATTGCCTGTAGACCAGGCATTTCTGTGGAAGGCAAAGCCATTATTGCAGTCTCACGTGAGTATGGGAGCGTCAAAGATAATTTTAATCTTGTGAACATATGGTTTGTGATAGCCTACATGTACCTGTACATGTATTCCAGTGTGTGGTGTGAAATGGGGAATGAAACAGTTATGGGTCTGTCTTTTAATATGGGGGCCAGTGTGTATTTCAGGTACATCACAATTACCATGACCATTTAAAACAAGACCAGTTTCACATACGTATTGGTCAATTAATACATGTATGTGCTGATTACATTAGAAAAATGTTGATTTACACAATAATTGCGAGGGAAAAAGCTCATTGTTTCTCACTGTTTTTCGGTATTTAGTGTGACATTTTTGATGACCTGTTTCATAAGACATTTCATGCCACTGGCAAAAAAAATAAATCGTTTATTTTCTAACTAAGCTATCAACAGAAGGTAAATGATAATATCGGATAAATCTCCAAATGAAATTCATTTTAATTGAGAGTACAGGTGCCTTCATAATCTGATGTAAAAATGTAACATTTCATTTCTCCAGTTGTTGCGAAGTTAAAATCATTTTTGGCTGTAAAAAAAACAAAAGGCTGTTCCGATTCATTTCAAAAACCTAAAATATCAACTCTAAGTACCCCCAAATATACCTCTTACTAACTCGTATCTGAGATCCCAAACATTTCTGAAGATATCCCTGTCAATTCTCGTCAGAAAATATTTTGGTTACTTGCAAAATTGTTACGTTGTAAATAAAAAAGTTCGTGCAACTTCTAACGTTCACCCGAGTCAGGATCATATTGCAAGCCTGCATGCGCTGTCATGTGATCGTCACGTGACACAGAAATGCCAAGTTCCCGCCATCCCTTCATCATCGAGAAATTTTGATTTTCTCTCAAGACATGAAGGTAAAATTTACCTAAAACTCAACGTACATGTATTTGCTGAAAAAAGCACGAAACGGGCAATGCATGTTACGCCTCTCGGGAAACAGTCACTGGCGCGCGTGTGCCGCGCCGACTCGGCATGCTGGTGCTATTTTGTGAATGGTCCGCTAGGCCGGCACGCTGTGACGTCCTCAACATACATACATTAGCATACAGCTCAAATCACAAAATCGGACGTGGGCATTTTGTTGAACTTTTTGGCATAAACTTTCTTTGCATAAAACTTTCTTTGCATTCCACTTGCATGAAAATGTGAACCGGCATCTAAGTACATATATCTCTGCAACTCTGAATTCTTTGAAATTTTCTTCTTTCTCCAGTAAAGACAGAAGTTATGTTTTTAACTTTCAAGTAGGCCAGTGGGTGCGTGACAAGTTTTTATACGCGTTTAGTCATGGCAGTCCAACCTCATTAATAACAGCATTTTAAATACAAGGTTTTCCTTTAACAAGAATTCTTTTATACGCCTAAATCCTTAGTTTTTGTTCATTTGCACTATAAAAGGTTTCTTTTTTATTCACAAATGTTGAACCCAATGCAATATGTGCAGTGTTTGATGACAATTATAATGCTTTATGACATCAAAATTGCTTCGCATTAATTCCCATTCATCAGAAATATGGACAGGTTTTAGAGTAAATTTGTATCCCTAATTAATTTGAGATCACTATTCATTGACTGCAGACATGAAATGTTGCCATTGTTAAACAAAATGTAATGCAGTTCCCAGTTTGAATTAATGTTTGTATTGTGACAGTTTTCACTTTTGTAACAGAAACCGGTTTCTCTGTTATACCGGTACGTGAAATGAGCCATAAAGCTCTTTAAACTAAAAACTTCAAAACATTGAATTGTTCTGGCAAAGATGCACAAGCTAAATGGCATGCATACCTATGAGCTGTGCCATATATTTGCTATTTAAGCAACTTTGTGTTAAACCAAACAAAACTTTGCAAAACAATTTAAAAATAGCCAAAGAGTGAATTTTTGGGGAAAATACTTGCCCATTTTTATGCCACCTGAAACCCTATCTAGAAAAAACAACTTGTGATTAGAATACATGGTACATGTATGTACACAAACCAAAATTGGCAACAGTTGGAAAGAAACCTTTACCAACCAAAACTGGCATGCATAGAACCATCATATTTGGTTTCTCTGTTACACGTCAAATATTTACCGGTACATGTACCAGCAATTTGCTGCTCTACTGCACAAATGGAGTCTTTACACGTCAAGTAGTTATTCAAGGCAAAAATCATTTACATTTAGTGCATATTTGTACCTATCAATTACATATCAACAAGTTTTGAATTTATTTAGACAATTTTGAAATTTTGACCACCATGTCACACATTTGGCCCCAATTAGAGACACCCATACACATATGTCTACATTTGTGGACCATGAGGTAGAGGCCAAGTGATATGCTCACAGGACACAGACACACAACACAAAATGTATACATGTACACTGTAGATGTACTCCTTGCTCAACTGGATTGAGTAAGATTATGAATTTCTCTTAAGCAAATGCGTCACACATCGCAATTTTTCAATACTTTATGTAGTGAGGAGCTCTGAATTGCTCTTAACAGGTACATGTACATACACGTGTATGCAGTAGATGTGATACTGTACATTTACCCATAGAACAGACAGAGAGTGCAGTGGGCTGTACTGTAGCGTTGTCCACGTACAGTACATGTATGTACCGTACCGTACATTGTGTACAGTACTGTACTGTATGTGGTTGTATACCGCAAATCCTGTTGTCATGGACTGACTGATCAAAGATTCAAGTTTGCTGAAAGATAAATGTACATGTACATGTGCGTACATGTACTTGTACTGTATGTATGTGTTTAGGTACTCGTATAAAACTGTACATACCGGTACCTGTAGGATCTTCATGTAGTGTTAGCACTACAGGTACATGTAATTGAATTTTCCACCTTATATTCCACAGATTACCATTAAAACATACAAGCATTCTTAGACGTGGCATCAGTTCTCAAGAACAAGATGTCAACTCACTCGCCCTTCATCCTTTCAAGACCAACCTCCAAACCGAAGAGGCGGACTGGCATGGCTTCACCTCTCACTAAAAAGAGGCGCTCCTCCCCCAGATCAGCAGAGAAGGCGGCTCGGCCCAGGCGGCGTCTCGGGGTCGCCACAGTTACCAGTAATCATCAAGGAGGCAAGAAGAGACACCAGAGAGATGGAGTCAGAGACATTGCTTCTGTAGCCCAGTGCCAGGTAGTTATGTACATGTATATTTGAATATTGAACATAATAGAGTAAATGATTCCCAACATATCCAGTCCAAACAAATCTCAAAACAGTTTTCTCGTTGGTGTATTAAACGTTTGAGTCGTCCATGACCCTCAGGGGTGGATCTACATGTACCATACCGATAGTTTTCAGGGAACAGAGAGGTTGATACAAAAGGGATGCATATGAGTGTGTAAAGCTCCATACATTGTGCATATACATGTAGCTGATGGCACACGCATGTGCTCGCACATGTACTCCTTCCCCCACCAAAAAAAATCTAACAGCGTCTGCATGACGCCGTCCCTTGTACCAGTATCCTAATACAGTTAAATACATGTACATGCACCTGTTACATGTACATGTAGGTGTTGGCATTTCGTTGGCTACTTTTAACCCCATTGTACCTTCATTAACCAGTAACCTACATGTACAGTGTGTAACTGAAATGGTGAAACCTTTGTGTATCGTACGTGTGTGCAGGCAACAATTGGCAGCAACTCAGTGGCCTTATTCAGATGTAATGAAATAAAAATTTCAAATAGGGGTAGCACGGCTATCTTTACTGTACAGGTCTGTACAGACGGTGCAGGCTAAATTACACCTGAGATATTGAACGTTTTTGAGTTGACTTGAAACAGTTTGAAATTAAAAAGTTATCTTGTGTTTATTCTGATTTCCACAGGAATTCCAAGAAGATCTCGACAGACTGATCAGCTGGTTAACAGCCACCATTGACCAATCAGAGCAGTGGAAAGCACCCTCCGACAACACACTCAGCATCAGAGTACAGCTGGAAAAATACCTGGTACGTATGTCATAAAAGCAGTGACACCCGGGCAAACTTTGACAACTTGCATGAGTTCCTTAGCTTTACAGCCATTTGTAAGCTGCATCTGGATGTTTTGATCGCGACTATGAAGAACATGTTTCCCCTAGACACACATGCCACTGTCAGCCACATCCACTTGACTCAGACAGCCGCATCAGTCTTGCAAGAGTTAGCTTGCAAGTACATAAGGGTGATTTCCCTCTGGTGTTGTGTTCCTGCAGAAGGGAAATTTGTTCAGTCCACAGTTTTTCAGTACCGGTATAAACCGGTATGGCACAAAAATATCGCAGATTTCAGCTCTGTATTCTTTCTTTCAGATCTTGAAAAATACATGTACATGTGTATACAGGTACAATGTACATGTACACTATGGCATGGGCCATTCCTGCATGTAGTACAGCACTGTAATGCAGTGGCTATAAAGGCTACAAGTACGTTGCATGAACTGCATGTACATGTAACTTGGTCTTTATTTGGATGGCATGCCAACAATTTGGCAATCAGGGATTGAGCTTAAAAAAATACAGACCATGCCATCTGTCCAGATGGATCAATATTTCATCAAGCATCGTTGAACCTTATAAATTGATTTACTTGCCGTTCCCTCCCCAAAGAATTTTTCATAATTACAAGCAGGATCAAGGGTGTTTGCTGGATATCGCCAGCAATTAACTACATGTAATTCTAATTTTAAGACATTTGGTCTGGAAGCAAAACTTTCTTGACAGTTCAACCACTCAAATCTGCTGGTAGGTGTTTAATTACATGTGTGTTTACCATTCTCACTGTTAAACTTTTGACAGCTTATCTCCAGAGGAAAAATTTTGACATTTAAAACTAAACACTTTTTACCAGTAAAAGAGTCATAGATCTCTTATTAACATGCAGGCTGTTCAACACTGAAATGATTTTGATGCAGGCACTGTAGATAAAACATTCATTTTACGCTATCACTGACCAAGTTTACCCCGTAAGATTAAAGACAGTGAAGAAGTAAGTTTTTTTAAGGCTTGATCCCCTGTAGTCATGCAGGCTTTAGTTTGACTGAATACCACATGTACAGTATGCATCATTTACGAGGGATGTGAAAATACAGTCAAGCACACATTTAGATACTATACACACAGTAAACTCTAAGTCGGCATCGCGTAATTCGTCATAATTTCTTGAGTCCCAAGAGTGCTAACTTAGCCCGAGTTTACTCTACATGTACATGTACTACATGGTACTTAAAGGCATGTATGTACAATGTACATTTACCTGCACAATGGAAGAAAGTAGATGCGAATTGTGATAAGGAAGGTGCACTGTACTCAGTGTAAATCCAACTCTGACCAAATGGACAATACTCGCTACATTGTCTGTTTCAGTGTGTACATAGTACATATTGTACATGTAAGCGGACGTGATATCTCCCAGGTGTACTGTACGGTACTAGTACATGTACATGTATGTGTACATACTGTACATGTACAGTACCACACTTGCACATGGACATGTATATGTATGGTTGTTTGGGGCATTGGGGATTGTTTTAAGTTTGACAGCGCTCTTTTTCCTTGAAATTTACTTGGATATGAACAGTGTAATTGTTGCGCATGCCTGTAAGAACTTCCAAACTTTTCATTTTAACTCAAAGCATTTCTCGTAGCTTTGTCTAGTGCCACACCCTCAAGTGAGTTGTCATCAGTATGCCTGAGTATTGTACTGGTATCAGTACATGTACAGTACATGGAGGCTAAGGCATCAGGAACACATGCTGTTTGCAATCCAACAAGTTGAAGATGCATAAAATGTACTAAAACGTGCACAATGTACTTAAAAAAAAGAAAGAAATACAAAAGAAATCCAACATTTTGTTTTTTGAATATTTCATTTTTTATTAGTCATTCATTAGCAAAGAAGGCCTCAGAATATAAAATTGATTTATTTACATTATAGTCGATAGAATGAGAGTACCCAATACATATGTACATGTACATGTACAATGTACATTACAATCACTAACATTTGTATTTGCTGCTAGCCTCAGTCAAGGCATTCGTCATTAGATACATGTACATGGTACATGCTACATGTAGCTATCCATTTGAATCATGTTTTTGGCGGAAAAATCAAGGCGAACAGCGACCTCACGCGGGTGGCATGATATGCATATAAGTTGAATCAAGACGAATGCCTGGCTTCATCTGTTTCCAGAAAGGTTTGGGGCGGTGTTCGTTATGATAATAACCCCAGCTCACGTTGAAAAGATTTTTATTTCATTGGTTAACAGGGTAACTGCAGCATGTACTGTGTGCAACCATGTGGTCATGGACATCATATTACAAGTGTGCGTGTGTAGAACCCAGCGCGCGTTGCATGCGGCGGAGTGTTTCAGATTGTCGACTCGCTAGTGAAATTTTCCCAGGTATTGAGGTCTAGAACGTCCAAGCATGGAGAATTAGTCCAAAGTTTCACCGTAATATAAGCTGTACATATCTTCTCCACTTGTTCCTGAGTTGTCCCATGTGCCTTGCAGCATAGCATGCACGGGAAGGGCTACACGAAGAATAAAGATCAAATTTACATTCAACTCACACGAAAGACGTCGTTAACATGACTCACACACCTCATGGTTGCCTGCTGATCGAGACAAAACTTCAAGTAACTGATAAATTACCGGTGCATATAAAGAGAGTTTTAGTACACCAATGCAGTTCAGCCATGACTCAGCCAAGCTTAACCAGCATTATATTTTGATGATATAGTTGCATATCAATATGATGAAATTGGGATAATCTCTGATTGGACAATCTATAAAGTGCACGCCCACACTCATTTTACATTTGCATATGAAGTCAGTTGCAAGAAATCATGCAAAAAATAAAGACAAACTGAAGCTTTCACCATGTTCACAGAAGGTTGAACTAAGGCGATCATTCGGGTTCAGCTGATTTGCATATGATTTTTTTAATTTTCCAATGTACATGTATATGAAAAACATCAGTTGAAACGAATAGCTATCGGTGCGGTGTACTGGTAGCTAGTGATGGATGCTTTGACCAAGGCTACCGCTAATTTGCTGCAGGCACTTTGGTTTTATTAAAAAAAAATTAGGGACCACCTCATTTTCCTCAGTACCCAATGGGAAACCTTGATGGGACACACGGGATACTGGTGGCTTCTGCATTCATTCTACGCCGTTATGTTCATTGTAAAACAAATTCACAAGTTTTGGCAGTAGCCCCGCACAAAGTATCCCAGACTTACCGGTAACAACATGGAAACTTGGCTTGTATCAGGCTAACCGGTATCTGCACCAGAGTGCTTTGTTTCAGCATGTGTTCAGCACTGATGGAATTATAATACCGGGTACATCCCCACTGTGCCCCACAGGTACCGGTAATTTTTTCCGCTAACTGACCTTTCTAACGAGTCCAGTGATCATTAATGTAGTATCACTGGGACATTTTGCATTAACGTAAAGATCATTTCATATTTTGGGTAACGGTACTTTTGACATTATTCCCAATACCGTAGGTTTGTATGACACGTACATGTATACCTACATGTACGTACATGTACCAGTTTGCCATATACTGTACATGGACCAGTATCTCAGTTGAAATTAAATGTACATGAAAATAGGCTTGGGAGTTCATGGTTATAATTAAACCATACACCTGCTAATGGTATCAAGTCTGCAGCTCATCACAACTTCATTGTATTTCCCAGAGGTAAAATGAAAAGTGTCAAGTCTTGAAGAAGTATTTAACTTAATCTGTTCATGTTTGTGTTGCGTAATTTCTTTATTTTATATGTGCGGTATACATGTAATTTTATCATCCTATGTTGCTTGTATAAAATGGAATACATATTTAATGTTTGGTCTCGGTGTCGACCTGCAAAAGTTTCAGTCTTGAAGTCTTAGTCTCGGTCGGTCCGTGAAGGAGTGGGTCTGGGTCTTGGTCTCGTCTCACATGCCTCGGTCTCAGTGTTGGTCTTGGGCATCAAGGTCTCAGATACAACACCAGTATGATGCATGTACATGTACTACAAATCAGGAAATAGGTACTGGTACATTAATGAGATTTGCCGAAATCCTGTTGAAGTGGATAATTTTGTTGACTTTGTTCCCAACCGCATATCCTGGAACCACTTTAACCAGTCTGCATTCTAAAGATTTAAATAACAGCTGGCAGAACCAATCTCATATACAGTGTATGGTATGCACAGGTACCTTGGCCTTCACCGGTCTTGATGTAATAACAATATTTTCTTATCTTCATCATATACTGTTAATCCACTTCACTTTGGCTGTGGTAATGGGTCTCTGCCATACATGTATACATGTATGTATATGTACGTGTATGTGTATAATGCTGCCTCAGAGCAATGCAGTTATGGTATTGGACACTTTATGATCGTTGACAAAAACGCTCAAAATTTATCAGGATCTACGTGGTGTGACCTGCTTAAGAGTGTATTTCACTGAACAAACATATCCGAGAAGACAAATTCAACAAATTCATGGATTTTGAATATGATATTTAATTCAACTCCCCAAAATACGGGTATTTGTGTTGGAAATTTTCTCACACGAGAGGATTGTGCCAGTACATGCACATGTCTTTTTCAAACTGCCAACAACTAGCAGTTATAGGCCCAGATTGCCTGCTCAATTTGTCGGTCAGCTTGCTGCAAGAGTGTACCAACTTGGAGTGCCCCTTCAATTTCACAAAGCATGGGCATGGCAAGACCTGCGAAAGGTCTTCTGTACTGATTAGTTTATATGAAAGGTTCAAGGAGATAAATTATCAAGTTTCCACCATGTGTCCCAGTGATGCATCTTGACAGGGAGTATATGTAAAAACACTGAATATGATGCATCATTAGTCACCTTGTTTGCTTTCACTGCATTTAAAGCTGGCCTGGGAAAAATGCCAAGCAGTGTTACTGCAAAAAATAGGTACATCCTGTTGTCAATTTTTTTTCCATCACTGTAATCAAGCTGACACTCTGTTTTCCTTCAGGCTTTTGCTATGGAACTTCAGACCCGACAGCATCTGAAAGACAACGTTATACTCCGGGGACAAGACCTCATCTACCAGTACCCCCACCTTGCCAGCAACCTTCAGACTACGGTGGACCTCATCGCCAGGCAGTACCAGCGGCTGGAGGAGAGGCTAGACACCCAGTTCAGACAGCTAGAGGAAGCGCTGGCGGCCCTGGAGACTAGCACCAGATCAGACTCGAAGGTAGTTGACAGTTATTCCTGACCGCTAGTTTCTGGCCACGTCATTGGCCAGCGAGTGTTGAGTCACATTTACGCACCGGTTCCTGTGCTGATATTTTTGCTCGGGTGAATTCAGTCATAGTTTCACTGCATCGGGGAAGGCTCTAATAAAGTCAGTCTCTAATTGCAGTTGTTCTGGTTGGGATGTCCCATTCAGGATTTATATTAGTGTGTGTCTGGTAAGTTCATTTGACTTTAGTGTGCTGTGTTCATATACACACACTGTAGGCCTACCATTTTAAATATATTTTGAAGACAGTGAAATTGAACAAGTCTGCTGAAAGCTAAATGCAAAATAACACATGAGGTTTAGGCAGAGATTAATTATCACCATCTTTTTTGTCAGTGTGGGTAGGGAAGTTGGCCGACAGTGTGCACTACATGTATTTAACCAGGAAGTGTTCCGCTGGTTTTTTGCTCTGTTGCGTGGGTTTTTTCCCCTCATTAGGGAATTTTCTGTGGTTCCGATCATGGTTTGTATGGGTTCAAGCCAGTGTTGATTTGTAACAGTGCTTGGGTTACACACTTGTGATGGATGTCACTGAACCGTATCTGTGTGTCCTTGTATGGGCAGGTTTGTACTTGCTAGTGTTCAGAATCACATCTTTGAACTGCGTCTGTTTATGTGACGTTGCTATGCAATGTGGAATGTTTATGTTGCACACAATTCACTTGAACTACATGTACTGCTTAATATTTGGAAAAATACATGTACATGTAATTTGCCCTGACATTGTTGACGGAAAAGTAGGATTTCATGGAGGAGGTTTTCATGAATTTTTCAGGTTCAAATTTTTTTGTTTTATTTTTTGTTTGCAGAGGGAGATATTTTTTATTTTTGTTGAATGCAACAAAATGTATACATTTACATAAACATGTCTGTCATGTATACTGTACATGTACATTACATTATACATGTCATTATACAGTGTAGAAATGCTTTAAACTCAGTTCTCTTATGGAGGGACAGAATTCAATGTTGAATATCAATGTACATGGAACCCTTCACCCAGACTACTTGTACTGTATATTAAAAGTCAGACACTGAATTTTTTTTCATTGGAGTGATAATTTTTAAGTGTTCAGGACTGTACGACTGTGAAAATGAAAAATGTTTGAATTGTACTTGCATGTACATGTAGCGGTAGCAGCCATTCAGATGTATCCGGTTCGTAAGTGACTTCGTAACAAAGGCGGACGCGCCCACGATTCGCAGGCTGTCATTGGACGATCGCAGAAGTTGCGTGTTAACTTCCGGTTCCATGGCTCCACATAAATGGCAATCAATGCATGTAACTATGTGCAGTGCAGTGCAGTGCACGTGTGCAGTGGGTGTGGTTTAAACTGAAGTGATGTCACACTTACGAACCAGATAGAGGTACATGTAGAACACTGTACCGGTACTTAGGTCTTCAGTACCCGGTGCATGTACATGTAGGCTGTCACAAACAGTACATGTACATACTGGTACATTTATATTTGGATATTGATTAATTCATGCTTGCATTTTTCAAAAAATCTGTGGGTTTTATTTATATGGCTTGGGAAGGACAACATTTTCTTGGGCAGTGGATAAACTTCACATTTGCTTCACATTGCACTGAAAATGGATTGTGGTCTAATGTCACATTTGTTGTTTAACAGAAGTTGTATCTTACTTGACCTTCATGTACATGTACATGTCAGACTGCATGTACAGTACATCCATACGCCTGGACCTGGTACAAATTGACCAAGATGAACTCAGTCTTATGTGATGGAAGTTAACCTCGCCACAAGTCTTCATGTTTTTTCCTGACTTTTTCCAGGATTAAAAAAAACAACTTTGTTCACTGAAGGTTGCTCCCACAAGACTATTTTGAGAAACAAGTAGAAGTCAGGTCAGCAGGAAAGACAATTTCCTTTATTGCCTTCCCTGCAAGATTCAGTGATTTACTTAGTGCAGTATATGACCTCGGATCCAAAAATAGAACTTTCAAGATTGAGGCAAGGGAATTTTATCTGTGCAGTTGCATGTGTCACTTTAAGCCTGTGGAACCTATTTATAGCCCCAATCTAACCTTATTACATGTGCAGTAGCATGTATACATTGTTTATGGTACATGTTCAGTACCAGCCATTTTCTTGCCATATAGATGTACATGTACATACATGTACTGGTACAATGTACGCCCTTGCGTTTTGGAAAGTTTCCACGACATCTGTATACAAATTCAGCAACAAGGAAACATTTGCCCGTTGGCTCCCCTAGCTACCGGTATGCACCTGTCCGTCTGCTAGCTTTTGTACATGTACATTACCATGTAATTTGATTTTGTGACAATTTTAGCCGTTTTTCATTCGTTGGACTCGCGTAGCAGCATGATCTTCAGTCTCCTAGTTAGTGATATTCTTGTTGCCAGGGCCCAGTGCACAATGTACATGTACATGTAGGTGTTTGATTTATAAACAGAAGATGTCAAGCTCGATCATTGGAAATGCTGTCAAGAAAATAGTTTTATCCAATTCAAGGCTCAAATGGAATTTTTTAAAGGGAAAGTAAAGTCCAGTGTGTTTTTGGCATTTGTGACTCCAGTTAAGGCCCAAACTTCATAGATCTTGGTCCCGCCCCTCAAAGACACTGTACTAATGCATGCGTGGGACTAGACGGCAACAAGACCATCACTAATGAATGCGATTTTCATGGACCGCCATCTTGAATGATACGGGTAGCAACAGCAAAACCAAAGGTGTGAATGAGTACTGGACTTCAACACACACTAACTTTACAAAAATCGCTCGCTTTACACAACTAATCCTGGTTTATAAGCCCAAGGATTTCGCATCCATGGGAAATGTTGAAGGAGGTCTGGATCCATGTGACGATCACACAGAGATCCTTGCGATCTGGTGACAAGGATACACCATCACATGATCGATACTTCATGTACAGTGCGCATCTCTGCAATCATGATGTCAGTGCCATTTCATTACACGGGACCCCTGTTTTCAGCACTCAAGTGAAAGGGTCTTTTGGTGCATTTCATTCATTAGAGACTCCCACTGCTTGTAACCCCAAATACAATATACATGTACATTGTGCACTGTGTACAAACTCTAAAGCACTCTGACGTAACAGATGTTTCTATTGTACGTGTACTCTGTGCATTCTTGTACCAGTGCCTAAAGGAACAATTACCAGTGTGCATGTGGAGGACGATCCTATTTAATTCATACTCCTTCCCCAGGAATTTTTTAGTGAGACCATGGCAAGTCGGTTGAATGGGCTAATTACCAGTAGCAAGCAATAAGCATCATTGTTCTCGATAACCGCTGGGTATTGACACTTGGGGGGCCAATCTTCCATTATTTGACTGTACTGGTACTTTGGGATTCTTTCCTTTTAGAGCTTTGCTGTATACATGTACATTGTACATGTACATGTAGCAGACAGTTATAGTGCATACATGTACATGTATTTTAGATGGCTGGACATTGTTGGGTGTTCTTTGATGAGTTTGATTATTCAAAACCAGACACGAAGCACTATTTCCCACCACATGGATGCTTTACTCCCATATTTAAAAAAGAAGAAGTTTTTGATGCATTCTTTGGATGCAAAAGCAATGTTTTGAATCACTTGAAATATGTGTACATGTACATGTTGAAGTACCATACTGGGTAGTGAAAAGTTTTTCTTTATTTTCAGAACTTTTGCTCTCAGATTTGACAAAGAAGGTTTCCATAGCACCGGTGTATAAAAAGAAAACAAAAGAACCGGATGTATGTACCCAGTGGTACCCACCATTTTTAGTCTGGTATCGGTCCTGGGCACCATCCCAGGTGCACTCTTCAGACAGTATGTTTTGGCCTTGAACACGTACATGTACTGGTGTGTAAATTTAAGTACTGGTAACATTGTACTTCAAAATTCAAGAGATGATTTTTTAAGACTTTAAATTCTTGGGAATGGGCAATAAAGCAACCCTTGAACCACTTGTGTACAAAACTTGAAAGCTAAGCTTCATGAACAGGCTTGGGAAATTGGTGTTGCAAAGAGTTCCAAATTAAAAACCTCGTTAAGGAGAGTGACTCAGCATACAGAAGCAGGCATCTGTGGGGATGAAGAGACCATACATGTACATGTATTTATATCAGATGTGACGATATCAGATGTGTGATGTGATGTCCATAGATATTCGCTACACATCACTCCTTGTCCGATGCAATACTTGGTTCTTAGACTAAGTAAAAAGAGGACTTGCTGTGTCATCTTGTTTAAGGATTGTAATTACTGAGATCTTCATGTACATGTATAAGGGTCATTCTATAATTTCAGGGTCCAATGGTGTGACATTTTTGCATCCTTGTAACACTTGACGTGTGTAATTGGACATTAAATCACTGAAATTGATGTCAAACTACGTTTGTATTTCTATTTGTTTATCCGGTAATTTCCATTAATTCATTACCCTTGGAAATTAGAGAATGTGTTCTGAACTTACAAAGTCATGTCTCAGAAGTGACAGGGACACACACAAAACAATTGGACCCCTAATTTATAGAATGGCCCATAATCAAGTTGGTAATTGGTCTGCTTGGATTCTCACTATTCCCTTATGAGAAGGAAATGTCCTGTACAGGAGACCATCTTAATACTCCTGAAAATGTGTACATACCAGGTACACATTGTACACAGGCATTTCATTAACTATTGTCTGCCTTATCTTCAGATGCATGTAATGCCAAAGAACTTGTGACCTTCTGTCTTCCTCTTTCACCTCTTTTGCTGCACACACCGTGTATCACTTCTGAAAACCACAAGTCTTTCAGTCCTTCCAACATCTACCCAGCTTTTCACATTATTGCCACCATTGTTTTTTTTAATTTCTGCCAGGTGGTCATTTATCAACATGGAAGTACGGTACATGTATTTGTGACATTGGTTCACTTAAAATTTGAAAATCTCTCAGTAATAGTTTCTACATTACATGTACTGTACATGTACACTTCTCTTCTGCAAGGAAGAATCTAACCCAGTGTAGCATTGTGGTTAACATAATGTTCGCATATACAAATAACCTCATCTACATGTACATGCAGAATTGTATCTGACCTACATGTTGACCTTACTGCATTCATATCCATGTTTGTTTCATTTGACATATGGCAATCTCAAGTGATGGCATTAAAATGAAACTCTACATGTACATGTACATGTACTGGTACAGGTTTAAAGCATTTAAATTAGAAAATCAGTCTGTAGACTTATGTATGTGATTGCTTTAAAGTTTCATGTACTGGTACTTATCCATGCTAAATCATGTGCTATATAGATTGTTATTTGCACATAATTATTCAGTGCTGTTCTTCACAATTCCACGAAAAACAGATGTCTGACAAAATGAGTTATCCATTGTTATCCATTATCATTAGTCAACCGTCCAAATGGTACCGGCCATACAATGTAGCTTGTGACAAACCAAAACCTGTCATAAAAGAACCAGAAGTACAAAGAAAACAAAATTTGGGGAACTTACGGCTTGGGAATTGCATTTGGATTCCACAACAGGGTGTCATTACAATAACAGTGCTCCTTACATGTACATCAAATGTCTACTGTACAAATCATACATGTCATACAGAAGTCATTATTTGAAAATCTTCAAACAGTATAAATTTAGTGTCATTCAGAAATTTTTGGAAAGGCCTTAATAATATTATGATATAAGAAAGTATGATTTAATTTTATTTTTGCCGTTGCCATGAACAAACTTTCTGCCATTATTTTTCTCCATAATGCAGGGTCACCGGTCATTTGATGCTGAGCTGATCATAGACTCGATCGAGCAGATGTCGTTCCGCCTTCAGAACAGCAAGCGGCGCAACTCTCCCATGGAAGTCAGTGTGAAAGCCTTGAACAAGCAGGTGGACACATTCAACACATCCAACAAGTAAGTGAAAAACCAGAACCAGTATGGTATGGAGACTCCCGGCATTTTCTCTGAAGTGCGCATTTAGGCAAATGTGCAAAGAGTTGCAGTCGCCTGGTGTTTTTCTTTGTCTTATTTATTTTTGGCCTTTGAAGGATCCTCGTGAATGCCATCAGATTATTTTGTACGAAAATTTCCAATTGTTTAAAATTTTGGTGGAAGAGCTCAGGTGTAGATTTTATTTTTCAAAACAGATACCAACTCTGGACACTAAGTTATTTTGTTCAGAATTTTGAGAGTTTGAATTGGCTTCATTTAGGATAATCATATCTTATTTGTCAGGAACCCTTTTACGATACCACTTTCCTCTGGAATTATGACTGTAAATATCAGTGGCCTAATCAGAATCGGAATTTGACACAGCACGCTCACTTGACAGTTTCTTGAGTGCCATAGTTTGAGTTCGTTCATCCAGGTGGGTCCCTTTTTTCACACATAATGCTCCCTCCTACCCTCAAAGGTTGGCCTCGACTGGAGCCAGTGATTCTTCTTGTAGCTCCTCCCCCGACTTTGATGTTCTGTATGAGGAGCTTTCCGATTGGCTGAGTGAGCTGAACATGGCTGTGACGGACAGCCAGAAAGGCCAGTCAGATCAGAGGATGGAACAGATGTTTAAGGTAAAGAACAAAGTATGTGCACTGGTGAGCTACAAGTCAGAAAGTGTTGTCGGGCGTGCAACGTTTCCTTGGATCAGCAGATTTCCTCGTTTTTCACTTCCCGCTCATGCCACTGAAAGTGAAAAACACTGTACAAAGTCTTGTCAAGATGGATATTTCCTCATTTTTGGTTAAGTCCAAGATTCGTGCCTATGTTGTACTTGATCTCTTGGCAGTACAGACATACATGCACTCAGTGTAGCCCATAACAAGTTCTTTTGAATAACTGTTGGTAAACTTGGCATTGCTTCATCTCTTCCCCCCAAAATGTTTTTGTGACAGCTTATTGGAATAGCTCGTGAATGAGGTAAGAGTGAATGACTTGTGATGGACTTGCAGGGACTTGTGATGGACCTCCAGTACAACACTGACTTACACGTACAGCTGAATGATACAACCACATTGTTTTCAATGGCAGGAAATACAGACTGCTGCACTCCAACCTCTGTCCATCGGACAGGATGTTTGGATCAAAGTCACCACATAATACGAAGTGCTGTTCTCATCTCTGTTTTGAAGCATTGTTCTCCTTGATATCTGCCATGCTTTGAAGTAGTGTGTCCACTGCCCTCTTTGACCAAAAGTCTCCATTAGCGTCTGCTCACCACAATTCTAGACTGCGCTTTTTGTTGAATCCAAATAAATTGACATTCTCCAATCAGGTGAGAGTCACAAAGTGTCACAAATCTTTTTTCCTTATAATTAACCTATTTTCTTGACGACTGTCCAGGGTTATACACAAGAGCTGCACCTCCGAGAAGTAACGCGGGCTAAACTTAACAAGAAAGCCCATCGCATCGTGGCCCGCCGCCCCTCTACCACCGCCGAGGTCTCCACCAAGCTCCAGGCCATCAATGAGCAGTGGGCCAGTCTCCAGGCTCGCCTGGAGCAGCCGACAGCCACCACCTGCTCCCCAGGGGACCCAGCTGTCTTTGCCAGCTCGGAGGAGGTCATGACGGTGACTCTGGAGGTGGAGGAGGTCATAGTGCAGCTGAAGGTGTGGCTAACGGAGATGGAGAGGAAGCTGTTTGCCACGGAAAGCATCAAGTGCCCCGGCAGTGTGGAACACATGGAGAAACGACTGGAAGCACACAAGGTATGGGTCACCATCACCTACATTCAGAAATTTCTTACTTCAAACGACCCTAGTCTGATGTAACCATAAAAAACTTGCTGAGGGCCTATTTCATGATCTCATGAGCTTCAATTAGTACATTAGAACCAGAGTTACAGACAGAAAGGATGAACCACCAACACAGGGCTGGTTAGCTCAGTTGGTTATGTACTGGTTTGGTGTTCCAGAGGTTGCAGGTTCGAAGCCCACTCCAGTCAGTTTCTTTGTTCATCATAATAACTTATAAACGGCTTAAATAACTTGTGTTTATCAATGTTGTTAGTAAATTTAGTAAAGTTGAAAGGTTTTTGGATGACAAAGGTAACCCCGTTTGTCCAGATTTTTTCTTTTAATTTATCTAAAATCACTTATTTAACAAATGCCCTATCTGGAATTGTCACCTGTGTGTGTGAGAATCGCTTTCAATGTTGTGAAATTAAAAGAAAAAGACAAAAAGAATGAAAAAAGTAAACAGAAACTCTTGATTTCTGATAGTAATAACAATAGCAATTATTTAAAAACACTTTCCATGTCAGTGACATCACAAAGTGCTGTCCAATGAAAATCCTTTGGTTGATAAGATTAAGAAGATTGGTGTCCTTTTCTTTGTAGGAGCTTCAGGAGGACATTGCTAAGAATTCAGAGGGCATCCAGGTGGTTCTCAACATGTGTGAGATTCTGCAGAAAGACAAGCACGCCTGCGCCAGCGAGAAGGAGCGAGAATCGCTGCAGTTGGCGGCTTTTAACCTGGAGCGTCGCTGGCAAGCCATCCAGGCACAGGCCATGGCATTACAGTGCAGTCTGGAGGAAAAAATCCGAACGTTCAAGGTAAACACACACAGATCTGGTCATTGGGGGGGGCTCAGATGTCTAAGGAAAATTTTGAAATTTATCATTAACATTTTTGTTCCGGAGTTAACATCTGGACATAATTGCACTGTAAAAAAATCACTCTAAAAATTCAAAAAATGTGTCTTGTGATAAAGTTTAAGTACTGTTGTAGTGAGTCCACACACATTTGTTGTAGAAATTTGATTTCAACTTTGTAAATGTTATCGCTCCTTTAATTAATATCGGTTACAAATACGTATAACATGATTTTTCCTAGTATATTTTCTTATATTAGCTGATTTGAAATTCCTTTTTGAAAAAAATGTGAATGTATGTCTTTATGCTTTTGTTACAGGGAAACAGAACAGCAGTGGCTGAAGATATTCAGAGTGAAGCTGCCTCTGTTGGTGACAAAGGGAATAATCCCTTGCCCTCCATGAAAGCTGATCTCCTTCCCTACCAGCCCTCTGGTGCTAAAGACGATTCAGCTTTATTCAGTCTCGGTCATGGCATCAACTATGATGATATACTTCTAGTCCGTGAGGCGTTTTCAGAGAATGATGCCTTTAGCATCAGCGATGCATCTGAGGTGTCTCTTGGTGACTTTGCATTTGATGATGTCCTACCTATGAAGGGGGAAGACGAAGAGGTGCCCCTGTCCGTCCCATCCCAGACCCCAGACATCATGGAGATGAGTGATGAGATGATTGACGCCTATCTCAAGATGGAGGAAGATCAGCTGCGGCTGGAGGAGGCCTCCATCAATGGCAACATGCTCCCGGATGTTGCCGAGATCAGAGGCAGGAGCAACTCGGAGTTGGAATTCTGGTCCATGTCGCCAAGGGAGGATATCACAATGTCCAACTCGGTAGAGCTCCCCAATGTCATGCCTTCCCTGGCAGACTTGGATCAAGAACCGGTCCTCCTCCGAGAAGGAGCTAACTCCCTAAAAGCGTCTTCAGCCCACTCTACAACAAACTACCACCGGATCACCTTGGGCAAGTACAGTACCGGAACGGTGGATTTCATGTCATCTGTGGTCAAAGATACTCTGGAGAGCCTCTGCTCTGATGACGAACTGGAAGACGATGTAAATGAAGCAGATGATGAAGATGAAGAGGATGTAGACGTGACGTTGACTGATGAACGATGCAAGAGTAGAATCCAAGAAAATGATAATGATGATGGCCAAGTCCTTGGTAATCTTGTGTTCACCATGGAAGACTTAGATGAACCCATTGCCACCCCGAGCCCTGTCCCCAAACCTGTGAAACATCTCAGCCGTTCACTACCAGTGATCCATCACACCTTGCAAAGCAGAGACATCCCTACCCATGATTACCCTGCATCCTACCCCACCCAACCGGTTCCCAACACCTGGTCTCATCCGAGCGTCACCATTGCTAAATCTCCTCGTCAAAAGAAAGGTTTTTTCCCTTCCCATGCTACCTGTTTCTTACCCAACCCCTTTGACGAAGTCCTCAGTAGCAGTCCAGTTAAACAGGAGAAGTTTATGAACACAAGTCCCTCAACTGAGCTCCGTAAGCTCCGGAGACGCCTGAGCCAAGTCTCCAATCCATTCAGTGAAGAGGAACCAAGACGTCAGCAGAAAGTGACATCTCCCCCTCCCCGAGACAACCTTCTTGAGATCACAGACCTCAGCTTGTCCCATATGTATGAGTCGCTGGACTTGGTGACAGAGCTGACGCATTCTCTTATGCCGGGTGCTCGTCCCCCAAGAGATGATGTTGACATTCCGCTGGATTTCCCGCTCCTTGAACAAATTGAAGATTCTGATTCAGATTTGTTCAGCGACAGCAGCGAAGAAATAGAAAGAGAAGAGCTTGTCCAAACGTGGATCAACGAAAATATGCCAACCCCTCCCGAAATCATTCCTCTGGAGATGCCGCCCGAGTTGCCTTTTAATACCGCCTTCAGCTTGGAAGGCGGCATTCAACAAATCCCCACCCACGACCTCCCCAGCCTGCCCGTGTGCAATCCCGAGGGTGTGAACCCAGGGCAGGAAACACCAGACTTGGTGAACAGCCTACCGCCTCACCCTGGTCCAGTAATAGACCAAGTACAGGAAGCAGATGGTTTCCTGGAGTCACTCCCCTTGGAGAGCCAAGCCAGTCAGGGTCACTGCACCGACGCAGAGAGTGTGGAAGCGCCCAATGAGGAAGTGAACCTCACTGAACAGGAAGTGGTGAATCAGCATGGAGCCAGCACTGCAATCAGTGCATGTAGTGAAGCACTTCCAGAATCTGATAGTGCAGCGAGCAGTAATGGTTCATACAGCTTCAGTAAATCAATGCTGGACAGTAGTTGTGACTTCAGTGCCATCAAAGAACGACTGAGGAAAGAAATCATGGATCAGCCCAACCAGAAGCAGGCCTACTTCACCTATCTGTCCAAGCTGGCCGAGTCTTGCTCCGATGACAAGAACCTGAGCCAAATCCTGGGAGAGTTCAATCACCAGAAATGCTACCTGTGGTCCATTGGGGGCTCTCCAGATCAACCTAAACAATCCACAGATGACTCCCAAGATGTACTTGATACCGCCAGTGATAGCTGGCTGGATGTTGCCTCCCAGTGTTCAGACGAAACCGACAAACTCCTTGAAGCATCAAGCTCACTAGTGGAAGAGCTGGAGCGAGGAGCCCGCCTCCAGGCCAAACCTCTACCGGAAAATGAGATCGGCAGTTGGCGCGATGTCATCGTTCTGTGGCTGGATGAGCAGTCCACTTCTACCAAGAGTGATGATGTCACTGATTCTGAACATGGTATCACAGCTCCCAGTGATGACCTCATCAACAGCGATAATGTCAGAGATACTGTCATAAAAAACAAAGGAACGCAAGACTCCACATTCAAGCCCAATTGCCAGCGTGGCAAGAACATCACAAGTCTATTCTCTGAACAGAAATTGGAAGTCTTGAAAATCCACGATGACGCATCTTTTGATGCCACCGATGATGGTATAGTTCCAGACTCCAATCCTCAGGAAGCATATGAAGAAAGTACCGACTATGGTGTCATCACCAATGGAAAGCAATGGTCACCACCCTCAGAACTCATCGACAGTGGCAACTTCTCAGCTGATGGTACACTAGATGTAAGTCTCTCTTTTCTACTTTTTTGTTCAATGTACTTTGTACATTTGATAAATTCTTTGATTAAGAAATGTTACTCTTAAAACAAAATGTGGATTATGTGATAAATGATTTTATTTAATGGGCAATGCAGTAAAATACATGTACTTGTACATGTATTTCATGAAAACCCTATGGTTTGCTCAGAAAATACTAAAGGTGTACTTCACAGATTGAGTCAGTTTTTTCACACTGATTCTTTGCAAGAAAACAATTCCCGAAAGTCATACATGTACATGTATTTCTTGTTTGTTCAACTGTTCATACGTACACGTACTTTCAGGAGTGTTCTTGTACTGGGTATGTCATGTCCCCAAAATATTTTAGTCCACCAACCTAAAAATCTTTTTGCATCATGTTGAACAATGAGGACAAGGCTGGTTGTAATGTTGAACAATGAGGACAAGGCTGGTAGTAACGAGTACATGATTACACTTTGAATTTGCGCTTCTGTTAAACATTCAGCCTCTCCATTTTACTTGCAAAAGCCCCCAAGCATTTCATATTTCAAGCAACTCCTGTGTTTTTACTGATTATCCACAAGCAGGAAGTCACAGATATCAGTTTCCTTTTAACACAGGAAATGAAAGTGAAATCCCTTTGTGCAGTATAGCTGGCTAGTGTTGATGTAAGCGAGCAAACAGCGCAGCCAACGTGCCATTTCCTCTCAGAACATTCACTGTGGAACCAGTATTTTAAGCCTTTGGACGTGGATTGTGTGACAAAATTATCATCAATAGAACAAGGAGGATGTCTACGTGTAACTCGTTGTCTTCCACTTGTATGGACAATCATCACAGACAAGTTACAGAGACAAACTTTTTAATCATTTTGTTGGGATTATGTCATTAACCCTAACAGCCCTGAATCCTCCAATTTTAATATGATTTTGCACACACCCTAGGGAGTTGGGGTTAATACTAGAATATGAAGCTTAGAGTTATGAGAGCATTACACCAGGTTTCAGTTTAAACTTTCACGTATTTTCAGTTGACAGTGGACAGCCTGGTTAAGGATACATGCACTGTACAACGGTCGTTAAATATTGTTGGATTTAACGGTGGAACACAGCAGTTACATGTACCCGGTAACTGTGTCTCTGCATGGTGTCAGCACACTCTGCAGTGACCTCAAAATTCATTGTTTGGTCAAACCAAGCGTGTACGTGAAGAACAAATATGCGGTCAACAAGTCCACTGCTGTGTTTTGTTGTTGTTTGTGGTGTCCTCTCTACAATGTGAAGTTTGTGAATCTTAAAGTGTACTTTGGCAGTTCATAGACAAAAATAACAAGATCCTGGTTTGCAGGTATAGTCCATCATTTGTCATTTGTGCTGTATGTTCCTCTAATTGGCAACACAATTACTCACAGTCTAAAGAAGGTTGCCCCAGAGCAAATCTAATGAAATTTCAGCTCAGTGAATACTAATTTTACAAGAAAAATTATATTCTAGGATTTTGATATCAGATCAAAAGTAGCTGAGTCATGTTTAGTATTGCGCCCGAATTCAGCATCTGGGGGCAGGTTTTCTTTCATTTTCTTCAAAATGACAGCTTGCCAGGAGTTTAGTCCCTTGACCGTCTTTCAAACCAAGCATGCTGTTCAACAATAATTGTGCCAGTTACTTTTTGGACAACTGAAAATGATGGACTGTACCTTTACAGGAGGTTTGTGCATGTAATGAAACCTGCCATCATTGTATCAGTGCTGATGTATTTTCTGAATGTTTTGCTGTTACAGGATGAGAGTCTTCTGTCTGAGAACCACGTCTCTCCACTTACATGTAGCTCTGACCATCCAACCTGGATGCCCAATGCAGCATCTCCGGAGGATGAGGACCAGGCAAGAAGCCAGCTCATCTCGTCCCCATCAGCCCACCCCGCCCTCATTCTCCCTGACACCAAGGATGCAGCATCCGGCTCGGGTTTTCCTCCCGTCACCTCTGATCACGTCTCTGTCTCTGCCCACCGGCAGGAGTCAAGCTACGTTGGCCGCGTCCTCTGTCTGGGCCTGCCCATCTGCATCTTTCTCTTCTTCTGCATCCTTTTTGTCTTGCTCCTGCCGGCTGTCATCGTCTCGGCAACTGGAGATTGCTCCTTGTCGCTGACCGACAATCTCATGCTGCACAGCCCGAGCTGGGAGCCCTTACTACACTACGTCAGAGGACCTCCACCACAGTAGCTGTTGCCTGCTGTTGGTATGTGATAGTACTCATAAACAGACCTTTCATTCCCTCACAGATGATGACCTCTGTACTGGTGACATCATTCTCTGATTACAAGTGCTTTTTCTGTGGAGCCAGTGAGGGGCCCATGGTCCACTAAACACCACTGGAACACACCCACATACAGTGACGAAATCATCAGTACAGAGGTCTGTTAATGTGATTAACTTATGCATACATGTGTGCGTGAGGAAGTACCGGTACATGTACACTTTTTTCAACAAAAAAAGATAATGGGATTGATAAAATTACCTCTGGTTCTCTAAAATGGCATATAAAACTTGAAAATTTGTTAAATTTTAGCTGCTTAATAGTGGAGAGGACATGTACATAAACAGTGTTACTCAAGTTGAATGAAATCGTCCAACACCTGTTGTGAAACTCTTTCACTTACATGTACATGTAAACTAAACAGCCACTACAGCTAGAAGCCTTTGCTGAGGTTGGACTTTAATTACATGTAGGTTATACATGTACATGTACATATTCAGTGATTGGTCCCGGGACTAACAGGACGCAAAACTTGTGACCACCCAAATGGCTGGGAACGGCACATTTAAAAGCACCTTGAGCTTGCATGTGAGTGTGTTTGCACCTTAGTTGAGTTTGTATCTTACTGTGGTAGGCTGGTCAGTCTACATGTACACGTGTCTCTCCATCCAGTTTTTGACTGGATATCCAATCTAGGAATGTCCAAGTGTCACCCATTGTGTTTACCCCCAAACCCTGGATGTACAGGTATACACCATACCCCTTCTTGCTTGCATAGCCAGGCTGACGTGCTGAGATTACTCCATGCTGAATTTACTCGTACTAACACATATGGGTGACTGCCCAAGACCCAGCAGATCCTTTTGATAAGTTGAAAATCCTAAGAATGAACGGTCTGTAAGTGGCATCTTGTGAGAGATGTTTCAGGCATCTGAAATTGTTGACTTAATACAGAGCTACAAAACGGTTTGTATTCATTAATACTCGCAACTGTATTGGAAATACAGTTAACTATACCTGTGTTATTTCCTTGTATCATGTATATATTGGTGTGACATATACATGTACAGTGTATATATAAAATGTGCTCATGTTCTTTGGTGTATAAGCTTTGCTTTGCCATGTAAATCTGATTTATGAATCATTCTATAAATCTGGGGTCAAAACATCCATTACACCTGACCAATGGAAGCTGACGTGGAAGTATCATTGAAATTGATTTTAAATTTTATTGTTTGTAGCAGGTGTTTTGCATTACTCAATCACTATAAGAAATTAAAGACTGTGTTCCAATCTTGCAAAGTTCTTTGTCAGATGTGACAGGGACATGATTAAAGAATTGGACCCCTGCTTTGTAGAATCACCCTTATGTACTAGCCTACATGTACACCTGATATTAAGCAGTTGTGTTGTAAATATACATGTAAATGTTTGCTTTGTTTGTTCACGTTCAAATGAGGACAAGGTGTTCTGAAATGTCTACAGATTATTGGCTACACACTAGGTTTCCATTTCAGTTTTAATGATTGAAGTTGTGTCCTGTAGCCAATGCACCTTCGTATACTGTGTTATATTTTTGCTTTCAAAGTACATGTAAAACTGTTTCTGCATTCACTGTGACTTAGCGGTAGATTAAACGTTGATATTTATACCCACTGCTACATAGGACCCATTTGTCTTTTAAATTTGGTCCTGCCAAGAGACGGAGAGACGGTTTTTGTAGTTTTCTGAGTGAAGTCTTAGCCATGGTTGCAGGTTGCTGCCTTGGCAGGCTGGTTCCATCCCCCTGGGACTTGTCCTCGTCACTTTATTCCTCTGTCTTGCCATTTACTTTAACTTGATTCATTCTCATCTTGCTTACTCTTGCACACAGTCCCTTCCATCATCTTGCCACAGTTCCCCTTCCCTCCATAATTCTTCTACCCCTCCACCTTTTACCAAACTGTGTCCATCCTTTCTCATTTCTGCTCAAGCACAGACCTTTCCCCTGCCCAACCTCTCTCCCAGCGACCTTTTGTCCCATACATTTACCTTCATTGCTCCCTGCCCTTTTCCAGCCTTATTTTTCTGTTCACTTCCCTGCTTTCCCTCTATGACAGTAAATCATAAGCTTCTCTTATCCTTAAAGCCTTTCAATCAGCATGGCATACTTCTCTCTTTTTATTTTGTCTTTAAGGCATCTTATTTTTCATTCAACTTTGTCATCCTCCCTGGGGCCAGTTTCATAGAGCTACTTAAGTGCAAAATTTGCTTAAGCGCAAAAAGAAACCTTGCTTACAAAACAAAGATTACCAGCTCAAAATCTATGTGATTGTCATGCTAACCAAAAGACTGGTGAATACCATTCAAAAACAATAGACATCTCATGGAGTTTCGGCTGGTAACCTGATTTGTCAAGCAGGGTATTTTTCATGCTAATAAGCAAACTTTGTGCTTAAGCAGCTCTATGAAATTGGCCCCTGTACCAATCTCTGTCTGCCCAGTGTCACACAGTGTGCATTACTCTTTTCCGTTCCTTCCTTTTCACCTCATCAATCTTGTCCCCTTTGGCAAGACCTGGTTCCAATCTCCCTTCTTCACCCTGCTATCACCCCATTCTTTCCATTTCTCATCTGGCCCACCCTCCAATATTTAGTGGCCCTACCCTTCCTCATGACCCATGCCCTCACATCTCCCATTCGCACCTGCCGGTCCACCTGATACCCTTCCACCTTTCCACTCACCCACCTTTGGTGTCCTTTCTTTTATTCTCCTTTCTGCAGTGCCACCACCCAAACTTTGTGTCCTGTTCTTTTCCTCTTGCCCATCGTTGTGCCTTGTTTCACCCCCATTTACCCTTTCCACATCCCACTCCTTTTTCGTTTGCCAACCCACCACTCTGCTAGCTAATTATTTCACTTCCCCACCTTTGAACACGACCCATTCTCATGCCTTCCCTGCCAATCATTTCTCTTTCCTACTGCACTACTGTTCCCCATTTTTGCCTCTCCTTACTTCCTACTTCCGCCTCAGCCATGCCTGACTTTTCCATTCCAGTCCCTGCATACAGGCTTGTGGTCGAGTCCACCTCAAGTCCTTTCACAAGTCCCTTCACAAGACCAGTCATAAGCAAGAGGGAGAACATTGACAAAAGCATGCTATTATCACACTTCAGTTGAATAGCTTGTGATTTGGTTCAGGACTGGCTGACTTGGGATGGGCTCAGAGGGACTTGAAGGAGCTTGTGATGGGTTTGACTACAACTTTGCTACAAATCCCTAGCTTCTCCCTTACTTCCTACTACTTCCTCCTTATGCCTTATTACCTCCCGATTTGCTGAGCATTTGCACTCTCAAGTCCCCTTCCCCTAACATTCCTTGTTTGCTCCTTGAGCCCACCTCCTGGCCTTACCCTTTCTCTCATCCACCCTGATCCTTCTTGTTGCATGCTGCTTCATTTGCCTGCCCATCACTTCTCCTCCCTAACTAATCAGCTCATATTCCCTTTGCCCACCCTTTTCTTATTGGCCCTTTGCTTTCCACTTACCATCATTTGCTCACCTTTTCTTCTTGCCTGTTCTCAGCACAGAGTCCTTTTTTGCCACCTGCAAAACCTTCACCTGCCCCTACCATTCCATTGCCCGACCTCATCCCTTATCCATCTCACCCCAATCCCGCCCGCCTGTCCCTTGGTTCTCACTGCTGCATCTTTCCCACCCTTACTGATTCCCACCATTGTCCCATGCCCATTCTTACCAATTCCCACTTAAGTACATCCCCATATTAACCCATTTTCTTTCCCCCCATCCACCCTTACTCCATTCTTACCTGTACCCCATTCCCACCTTTACTCCATTCCCACCTGTACCCCATTCCCACCTGTACCCCATTCCCACCCTTACCCCATTCCCACCTGTACCCCATTCCCACCCTTACTCCCTTCCCACCC
>NW_019091418.1:1444567-1500846 GCF_001949145.1 Acanthaster planci
TAATAATTGTTTTGAATTGCCTTTGACAGCAGTATGTATAAAAGTCAACTTCAATTTCTAGCTCATTTGCTTCTTTTACCATGAGGTGGTAGAAAGTAGAGATTAGCAAACTATAATCTTCATTTATATTTCCTGTATACATTTCTTTCATCATCAAAATATTCTTCAGTGTGGTAAGATAACACTTTCTGAGTCTACTGTTAGTTGTTATGAGGTACACCATAGATTGTTACATCAGAAAAACGGCATTGCTATTTGTTAGGCTTAAGTAAAAGTACATGGTAAGTTTCAAGAAAAGGTTTGTTGTTTTAAATTTAAGGATAAGTATGTGAACTTAACTCATAAGCATGTAAAGGCCACACTGGGCTTTCTTAATATCAGATATAAGGAGAGTTAGATTTGTTTGGATTTGGTATCTTTTCTCTCTGGCCTTAGTTGCCACAACAAGGCCATTCGAAGTTGCAGGGACCTTAAACTAGGATTCTTGTGAACATGGAATTTGAGATAAGTTTCATCTGCAGATGGAGGCAAAAGATACATGTATGAACACTGTTAAGTTAGGACTGGACGCACAGGTTCTTTCAAGATTCGATCCATCCTTGTAACAAGACTGGATCTGTGATGCAAGTCGACAAGCAGTTTGTAAGCACAGATTTACGGGCACATTGGTGATTTTGCTCAGGCCATGACTGTCGTAAAATTGTAGGGCTTACAACATAGAAAACTTAGATTATGAAAGTAATCAGGCATAAAAGGGATGGAAGGCTCTTGGTTTGAAAATACTAAGTATATATTTAGTTTGTAGTGTATGAATATGCATGGTCACATGTCAGGGACATCTACATATCCATAAGGGGGTGGGGTTACACAAATGAAAGCTGATCCTACCAAACCACGCCCCTTGTATGGGAATATTGATTTACGTTTATACGCAGGGTAACTCTTTAAGTATTATTGTAATTTTGAAGCAGTATTGATATAATAGTATTAAGTATAAATTTACTCTGATTACTACAGCTACTTAAAATTATACCATTTATGATATAGCAGATTTTTCATATATAAATTGATAAAAAAACTGTTACACTACCGGTTTACCTCCGTCACAGAAAATCATGATGTTAGTTGTAAATCAACTTACTGTGAAACAAAAACTCAAGACTCTTTAGTATTATCAGGAATATGGACTTTAGTGCCACTTAAGCAGAGAAGCAGGATGTTGGGAACAGTTCCCAAGTTGTCCAAACGGCCTCCAGGACCTCTTGATAAACTGTTTGGACTAACGGAATGACATGTACCAAGATGTGTGTACATGTACATGTAGGTTATTTGTGTGCAATATTAGGTCCACCTTCAAAGTACAACTGAATTCAAAATGAAGATGAGTTAAAGGTACACTATCTTTCAAATGAACTGAAGAATTAATTGGACATTTGCCAAAAGCAAATAATTATATTTTGTGATGTAGGGCTTTAAACTGTATCATATTGTTAAAACATTGAAGAACCTTTATGTAAATGTAGCTTATGTAAATTATGTACATGTAAAGACACTAAATGGTCAAGTAAGATGTTTTATTCTGACCTAGGGTATGGAGTTGTAAGCGTAAGAATCTACAGTGGTAGATTTTTTTCCAAGAAAGTGATAAACACGCAGTAATATTTTTGTAATGAAACTTTTATGGTAATTATAAGAAGAAACTGTGTAAAAATTGTTTAAAATGTTTGGAATTTTAATTACAAACTGTAATTAAACTTAAAGCAAATTGTAAGACCATTAGGCTGAAGAATTGGACATTTATATTGCAGAAGCAACTGGATTGAATTGGAAAATTAACTGAGTGACTAATGTGACTAAACTTGACACATTTTGAATCTGATAAAAATTGCAAAAAAAAAATGCAGCCTCATGAAGTCCCTGCTGCTGTACGTTTGGATGGGCTGCAGCTATCATTGCACAATGTGAATTCTTCCAGTAAAATTCTCAACAATTGGACTCTTTTGTAAGAAGAAAAATGTACTTTTTTAAGTCTGAGGTATAGAGTGTGGAGAAATGTTATCTCAAAAATGGACAGAAAATAACTCTGAAAATTTTTGAGAAAATGTTACCTTTTGATTGTGCTTTCTGTATGGAACATTTTTAAGGTGCTGCAAGTTGACAGTAGAGACGTAATTTAATTTCTCTGTCAGTTTGGGGTCTTTTATTAGTAGTAGAAACTATTATGTATCATAGAGTGAAATTCGCTGTGAACCAAAATGTGACACCCTATGCATTACACACAAGTACTCATGCAAACCTGAATATTCCCAAATCCTTCACAATCCTACAATTGATTTTGGAGGATTTTGCAGGATTAAGGAAGTGAAACATGGTGACCAGGACTTGTTATGGACCATTGGTCTCCTTGAGTGTAAAAGTACAAAGAATTTAGCATCGGTATCTTCCAGGGGAGCGCATACTTAATGATGTGTGGAATTTCACGGTAAAGACGGTATCGGTAAGGGAGTTGAGGCCAAAAGTTTGGTGAAAATCAACCAGTAATATGATGAGCATGGAGAACACCCGTCTTGGGCAATGAGGTCACAAAATGTTCACATTTGTTTTTAAAAGGACTTAATTGATTCCTTGTTGAATTATAGAATTATGTAGAACTTCTTATAGACTACTGCTTGTTAAAAGTACTTGTATTTCTGTATTGCAGTATGACAAGCCTTCTGCTTTAGAAAAGCCAACACCAACATGTACCTGTATATGACCTTTTAACAGGCATTACGATTTTGGAAATCAGTGTCTTTCCTTGCAAGAGAGTAGATGTAAGTGAGAAATGAATGGGTTGTAGTAAATACCTACTCAGCGGCGTACCTTGAAATGTTTCTGAGAGGGGACAAATCTCTCAAGGATTTTGCTCTCCCAGACACATTCCAAGTGAATTTGTTCGCCAACAGAGTTTTTGTCATGCTTACATTTTGTGAAAGTAATGTATCGTAGTAACGTTCCTGCTTTAAGCAGTAATTATTTTTTCAGTTGTATAGTAAGTTAAGTGCAATGTCGACTTTGACTATGGTTCAACTCATTCCTTTTTAACAGTGTGTTTTCCCGATGGGAAAAAACATGCCAGTGCCCCGGGTAACAAATAAAGAATATTATTGATGAAGTAAAACATGACTGAATTATAACAATGAATTTCTGTTTCTCAATGGCCCACCATCCCCAGTACGTAGTTTGTCTTTGAGAACATTGCCGGGCCCTCAATATCCAAAGAGATGACTGTTTTTATTTATTCTTTGATTTTTATTTTGTAACATTGTTGAATTTTGTTGGCGCCAGGTCCTCTGGCTATACAAAAATACAACACTTTCCCCAATGGCTCGTTTGAAATTGAGTGCAGGTCTCCCATTTATTTTGAATACTAACTACGCTTTGAGTTGCTCATTTAAAACGCGATTCTTCAGACTGCTGAAAATGATGTCAGAAAAATGAAAGAATGAAGGGGTCAGCTGAAATTCCAAGAGACACTCATTGTTTTCATGCATTGAATTGACACAATTTTCCCTTGCAGTGTGCCACCTACCCATCCACCCCCCCAAAAAAATAATACATGTAATAATAATAACAAAAGAAATCAACCCGGGGAAAAACTGCCACCAACACTATGATGGATTTTTTCACTGCCAAACTATAACTCGAATCGATAACAGCCACATTGAACGAGCTCACACGCCTGGCAAAAAGTACCCACAATGCTCTGCGCGCCGTTAGCTGTGACCCGGCGTGACGTATTTCCTTCACTAAAATTTGTGCAGGGCCAATCTCGACTCCATGGGCTGTATGCGCGTTCCTTCACTAGCCCCTCATCGCGTAGACTACGAAAATGACGCCGACTGGCTATTCAGGATGGATATACATGAACTAATTTGGGCTAGTTTGGGCATTTTTCAAGTGGCAACCCTCAACTTTCTCGAGCAATTAGGACCATTTTCAACCGTAGTTAGCCATTCTGCTCTCATATGAAAGCTCAAAGGCAAAGGGAATTGATCCTGGCAGGGATTTACACAATCTCACCATTTTGTGGGCCAAACAATCTCCTTGTTCAAAAGATAATACCGGGGGCACTTTAAATGCTAATGAGCTGGCCCAAAATTCTCCCTTGAATTAGTGGATTGCACCCCCAGCGCCCTGTTCGCTGGGCACGTGTGTTCATGCGCCCTCACTTAGTTGAATTATGGACCATTTACACAATCCCACTACAGCCAGAAGCCAGTAAAATGGCTCTTGACTCAGGCAGGTGGGCTCCAAAGTAATCGAATTCAACACTCAAAGTCCCATTGCTAACTTGCACACTATAAATTTTAAAATCCATTTTCTGCCAAATTTTTGCCCGTCTTTGTCACGTACCTCTGAAGTAAGATAGTCAGACGTTGGAAGTGAAGCCAACATTTCAGAGGGGATTTTTCCAGTTTTGCCGGATTTCCCCTGACATTTCTTTACTTGCGAATGGTGAGCAATATCATGAACGCTCTAATGAGACAGTATCATGTAAGAAGGAAACCGTATGAATGTAAACGGAAAGTTTTGGTTTGTGCCTTTTAGTCAAGCAATTTGACATAATCGCACGTATTAGTCCAATGCAGTAAAAGTCAACTCGTACCGAGACGCACTCGTGTCCTGGGCGTGTGCATGTATGGCATGCCCAAAATCCAGACATCTCATTTTGGACCGCTGTCAAACTCTGTACGGAAATTTGAATCTGCATGAAAAACGAACCGCATTACAGACAAATGTATCTCGATCTTGAAGAAATGAACTGATCGATACAAACGATTCATCAGTCTTCCAGACAGTATCACGGATACTCCGAGGGGAATTTGACAAAAGTGTGAAAATTGGTTACTAAGGTGAAAAACACGGGAAATGACGAAAATGAGTCCCAATGAAAAACGATGTAAATTTCAGAAAAGGTTGTCTACCTAGAAGTAACGAAGGTTTTGTTCACAAGAGTAACTAGTCTTTCATGTGGCATCAAAGTTATTTGAATGTAAACAAGACAAAATTGTGAAAATGAGACACAAAGTTATAGATGTAGTATTTTTTTGTTGAGTCCAGGGATGGACAGGAGGCTTTACACCATGTTTGGGTTGCTGGCACTGATCGCCGAAGTTTATTCCTTGTTCTACATGAAGTGGTCACGGTGGCTTATTTTACATGTTAAAAAGAAACCTATGGCAAAAGAAATAAATTCAACCACATCAATTACTGTTGCAGAATTAAGCCCACTATAGTTTTCAGTTTATACAGAGTTTAACCCCAAATTTAACCTATGATTGATAAAGATAAACCCTTACCAACCGATCCTCTTCGTAAAGCTTCAAAATACAGTCGGCCAGCCGTTAATTCTACGGAAACATCTGTAGATGTGACCAAACGTGGAGGGAAATCCTAACAAGATGTAGGCGCAGCCCGAGCACTGAGGCACTCATACTCCGTCCCTTCTGTATGACCTTGCTTAAAATAACTGAATTGCCCCATAACATTGGAAAAATATTTAATTAAAGATTATTAACTTATCCCTTATCCCCCCTTCTCTCTGTCTTAGAAAGGAACTTTTTATTTAATATACTAATGCAAAAAGTGTGCCCTAATACAAACTTAAATTATGTATACTTGCGCGCCTGGACCTGCAACACCGTAAAAATGAAAGAGCGCCCTCTAATGACCAAAAAAATTTTTCAACACCAGACACTACTCCCTCCATGAAACTTACATCCTAATTCACCACATAGATGAAAAACGATAATTTTTCATAATTATCCTTTGTTGTAAAATTGACATTTTCCACTTCTTTGATTATTTTCCGGATCTCTTGCTTACTAGAAGCTTTGAAACATCTCCATTTGGTAGATTCTTGGTAATTTATTCACACACGAGGCCTCCAAGGGAAGTGGCAGTACACAAATCCTTCACATGGGTCACCACCGACATGCGTCGTCGGCTTAAATAACTTTTCAGGCCGACGACCATTCACTCTTAGGCATGCGCGGATACACTAACTAAACGCACGCACAGTCTATGGGGACAGAACCTGTGGGCGACGAGCGAAACTCCCCCACTTCAATTCAGGTACGCTATCGGCTTCCATCATCAGTAATTTGTCCAGATAAGTCCGTCTGTCGCAGGAAACCAAAACAAATACCCTGTTGTATTCAATTGTGCCTCAGTGTTTTTAGACTAAAATACTGTGTAATAACCTAGCTAGCTGCCATAAAACGGCGAGCAAGTGGTTGAAACTAAGCGAAGAAAAGCATCTGGTGGCGCTCTTTACTTCAAGCGAATGCATCAGAATTTTTCTCGAGCTCACAAAAACGCTACCGCCGTATAACGCACGCTTACCAATACCCCTTCCATTTTTTCAAATTGTCCACATTGCAAAAAAGCAAATATATTTTGTAGCGTTCAGATCTGAGAAAATATACCCAATAACCTTACCTTTTGAGAACAACCTAAAAGTGCCCGAATGACGAAGCAAATTAAAACAAATCGAAACACACATTTTTGCAGCTCTTCAAAAACAGTAATCTACAATGTATTGTAATTCTCGCATTTTTAACAAGAAAAGAGAAAAGCATCGAGATTATAGAGCTTTAATCCAGTTTCACTGCGCGATCCAACACTGTCGTAAGATAGTAAATTGGCCTCTTCTTCACAAATCTGGAGACACGGTTCAAATTCCATACCTTCACAGGTGAAATTTACAAGAAAAAGGACACATAGACAGTTGCATAACTACGGGGTCACGTGCCACCAGAGAATGTCTGTGCCCCCTTTGGTGCACCCCCGCCATTCTAAATCCATGAACAACCTCTCCCGCAGCTAGCTCATTGTCTTTCGGTGCCCCCTTGACAAAATGCGTGCATCCCCGGGTGACCCCAGACATAAAGCCCTATAGTTACGCCACTGTACATCAAAATATTTTAACCGTTTTTTGCCACATTCAAGCCCCAAATCCAATCCCCTTGAGTGATTCACAGGAACGGATAATGGAGGCAAGTGTGACGTGTTCAAACGGTCAAACCATGAATAATTTAGAATACCATACGCCATGCGTGCACGCTAATGAATAAAGCCTCGAACCAAACCTTCAACCATGGCCAAGACCCGTCTTCCATCCAGGGTCAATGTTCCTTCCTCAGGACAAAAATGGAGCCAAACAAATTTTTTTAGTTGACCAGAGCAAGGCAAACTTGGTTGCGGATTTCAGTCCTTCTCACATGAGTTCATCTGTGTTTTCTAAAATAACAATGCCGTTTCTTTCATCCAAGTCAGCCGTCCAGGGTGAAGAAGATTTCTATAAAGCCTTGTTGGGGGGAAAAGTTCTTTGACGGTGGCAGGCAAGCCGTGTCCTAAATGAGCAACTCACCTCAACGATGATTAACAAGGTCGTAAGTAACATCTTCTTAAGCTGCCTTAATGTTCAGGTGGATATATTTTAGGACTAACTTGGGTGGGATGAACGTTCCGGGAAGTTGGAAGATCTTTCCAGATACCAAATACCTCTCTCCCTGTCCTGCCCTAAATTTCAAACTGATGCAGCCTCAAACACAGACCATAACTGATCTGCGCGCTATTACGGAGAGTTGAAATGGGTTTATGAAGGAACAAATTTCGATTTGGAGAAACTTGCTGACCTATAATATGCAAGGAAGGAATGCAAAGAATCCTCATAGCAAGGGATGGAAATCATATTCACACCTGTGGATACCCCCCAGAATTGCGGGGTCCGTCGTCCGCCCCGCTCCCGGCCCTATCGTGGGACCCCACAGTTCTGGGGAGAACCTGTGAAAGCAGCCACATACGGCTTCATGCATTTCTCTTAAAATGCGTGGGTAATTCTCAGCCGCAGCTACAATCCTGGACAAATCTCGTTGGGCCTCCAACCCCTGGACCCCTTTCAAGCTTTGATCTGTGCGTGCGGTCATGCACTCTGGCTGGACTTTACAACATTGACCGGGGGAGTGGGGCTGGAGAGCGTATGGCTATTGCCAAGTGTCCTAACAATTTTGTCCAGGTTTGTAGCTAGCCAAGCGAGTATCTCATCTCATGCTCAGCCCGGGCCGCTTTTCCGATCATTTAAATTCTGTAGCGCCCTCAACGTCAATCAAAAAGATCTGTGATTATAACCCGAACGTCATAAGTTAAGATAAACTACATTCGAAAGGTATTGCCTTTGACGTCCAAGCAGTAACCAGGGATGAATCCTGGGTCACAGCACACACGTATATTTGTTCTTGTTTGGGATGAATTAATTGGCTGCCTCCAAAACAGTCCGGTTCATCTAGACGCTTCAAAAGTAAACCTTGTATTGAAGCCAGCCAACCAACAGAGGGCGTGAATGCATTTTGTACTTTGACACAGTAGCTTCCCGTTTTTCTGTGAGAAATGCTTCGAGATCCGGGGTTATTTGTGGGCCTAACCGCATTTAAAAGGTTAAACACAATGCTACTGTATTGAAATCAATATCAATGAGTGACTACTCATGAAAGTTCAGTCTTGGACGTACAGCCCTTGCACATGAAACATGTTAACGGTGTTCGCTCTGCAAATCATTGGTGCATGTAACCTGCCTAGTTCACGAAAAAAACATCGCATGTTAGACTAATACGGAATGACTTGGAGGGATTAATAATTAATGACGCTTTTTAAAGACAACACACATAGGGCTGACACTGTACCCTGTTGTTTACAGCACACATGAAGTATCCCTTTCTTTCCCGCCTCTCGCGGTGAAAGTTTAAACAGCCACTCTCCTAATGGATATGAGTTCTTCTGTTGCACCTGAATGTTCGCCTGATTTCCCCCTTTAAAGAATAAACTCTGCGAGCTTGGACTTTATTTTACGGTCACACAAGTTCAAGCACACTAGGTTATCATTTCCAGAGTAGACTTTCCCGTAGGGTTACGTTCTATTTATAGCAAACTTGTTGATAGCGATAAACGCAGCTCGTGAACACAACATTTCTCTATGGTATTTGTTTCCAGCTGACGACATGCATATCAAACAATGTTTTGGTTTTATCATTTTTTCGTCTCAGTATCAAAAGAACTGATGCAAGGATTAAGAAGTGTTAAAGAAGTCTCATAAATTACGGTTTCGGAAATTTCCCGCGGGATGAGAACGAGCTTGAGGCGTCAATTTCCGCCTCTCGCCTGGCCCCTGCACGTGCTACTCTACTTTCGTGCCTCTGAAAACGTCATGTTAACACATGAATACACCAATGGGGAGAGGTTTGACAGATATGGGTGTCGACCTGGCTAACTTGGGACATATTTGGGACCACAACAAAACCCTTTTGCATTTCACAGGCATCTTAGAAGCATTCATCAGAATTTTATTGTCAAACAAAAAATGCAAAGTGATCCGGAAGTTTCCATGGTATTTGTCGTTAACTTTGTGTTTGAATGGGAAAATTTTCGTTTCTTCAACAGGTTTCACAGCCTGTTACAATTGAAAGAAACACAAATGTGTTATCTCAGTTTTGTTTTCCGTGACTTCAATATTTTCTTTTCGATTTTCGATATTGTTCACAGAGAGACAAAACGGTCTTTTCGTTTAAGTGGAGGAACTTTGATATTGCAAGAATAGAGTAGATGTCAGCACTTTTGAGTTTGAGGAAATGTTCTTTCTATAGTATTTGGATATCCATTTTTTTTTCGTGGAATGAAATTCGAAACTTTGGTTTATTTATGGACACGAAGCCAATGAAAAACATAAGAACGAACGAGCATCTTCCCCGGCAAATGGCAAGATTGCTGTTATCACGTGTGTGTCTCGGTATTTCTGTTGACAAAACAAAACTAAAAACCGATGATAACAGAATTGGTAACGACTGATCGCATGCCGATTGTCAGTACATCACTAAAATGTGACACGTGGGTATTATTTAACTGGAGCACCACAATGGACTTTTTCGGGGGGGGGGCTTTGTGTGTGTGTGTTGTTTTTTTGTAGGTTACTTTCAATAATTTGAAGCATTATGAGATGTATGAGAAATGGTATAGTTGAGTTTATAGCCATATCGTTTGCAAATTCGAATCGATCTTATCAATTCTATTCGCAAAAGCGGGATTCTGTAGTATAAGACTTATCGAATAAATAGCAGTATTATGTAAGACAAAAATGATTTGAAACGTCGAGTTAATTATAATCCTTTTCTTCATCTGTCACTTTCTGGAAACCATTCATTTTTGGTTTCTTGCGGGTTTCTTGTCCCTTGATGAGTTGGAGCTATACTGCAGTGTTGTAACAACAACAACAACAACAAAAAACTACCGACGATAACGTGAGGACTGTGAGGTGTGGTTCACGATTCCAAGAAACGTTATTATCTTTGGTCGTAAAGGCTTTGATAAAGGCTGAAAACATTAATTACTATAAAATCAAACAATAAAAAAATTTTAAAAAATAAAAAATACAGTCTGATGAGTTTTATAAGTTTATTATTTGTTCAAATAAGTTTGTAAGTTTCTAATATTATGCGTTTTTACAAGGTTTGCATGTGAGGAAGACCTGTCAACGTCTTCTTAACAGTTTCAGAGCAATCTTTGTTAATATAATTAATCAAAAACAATGACTGACGAAAGAGGAAGACACATCATTGAAAGTAAAGCTTTAAAATGGGAGAGGACTGCCTGTCTGGTTTATTGTTCCTCTTTGTCTATTGGTCACTTGGTCATTCTGTGCGGTTGTCGGTCAGTCCAAGATTTGTCTCTCTGAAGCGTGACCACCTTATTAAGTAAATTGATAAGTTACATCTATATCTACAAGAGTGACCTGCGGCGTTGTGTGAACTTGTGGATGAAAGGCAGTTTAACTATGTGTGACTTGTAGTGGTGTTTCGTAGTTAGGGTACACCTTTGTGTAATTTCTTCTCCATCGGTAACTGCCGAGAACGGCCCAGTAAAAGTGGAATATTAGCTGAGGACGGTGTTGCTTATCAACCGCAGGACAAGTTTCATTCCAACCGCTTCTCAATTGCTGCAACCGACCAGCCAGAATAACTCCCGATCGTATCTCGGGCGCCGTCACCGGCGCACTCACCGCTATCGGTACGCCAGATGACTGCCTTCACGCCTTCCATGCCGTGGGGGTATTAAACGCCGTCTGTGGCCAAATTCATGCAATGTGTGTAACCGGAACCGAAACGCCCAGACCTTGGTGATCAAGTCGGCACCGTCTCGCGCCTCTAACTGGAAACGTCTGGGCTGGATTTGAGCTCCTAAAACGGCGCTTCCGTCACCGAAAGGTGCCTGGTGCATACTGGCTCTTCGGCGTCACCAATTTGGTTGTTAAGGCGGTCAAGATAAAACATTACACCCGATGCGACCAGTGCCAAGTTTTCGTCACAGCAGAACTGAATTCGTTATAAAAGGGTTTTTGTTGGTTTATTTCTGTTATTGTTTCTGTTTCTTATAATAAAAATGGCAACAACTGTGGACTGTAGTCAACTTCGTTCAAAATCCATTTGTTCTGTTGGCATTCTGAGTCATTCGGTAGGTGAGAGTAGAAAATGGCATAAAAGGAGAACACCAATACAAGTATATCTACCCAGGGTCTAGGATTTGTACCGTGCAGCAGAAACATTATTTTTGCGGGAAACTTGGAGGGAAATGCAAATAGGGAGTTTATCGGGAAGCTGATGTGTTCCACACTTTCTTGTATTTTGCAGGATTCGTACAAGAAATCGAACTGAAATCGTAAATACTGCCGCTTGAGCCCACACAGCATAATATTTTTCTTGGGAGTCCGTGGTGGGTTTATTTAAATATTCATTGGCAATAAAGAACTCACTGCAGCAATGAATTACAATTAGTTGCGGGATTACATACCGATGTGTACTCTAACAAGCTGATCCAATGACGAATGGAATACACATCGATGGCGTGGGTTGACGAATGGGACGAAAATAAATATGAACATAGTGAAGCCAGAAACAATGAAGATCATCTTTTAAATAACAAAGCAAAGTCAGAACACACGAAACATGTCCCATGCTTGAGGTCGTGAATTCATTATAAAGTAGGATGGAAATGTATAGGCCGGCCAGAGATTTCAAAGTTTTGAGATGTGTAGACTTTTTTTTAATGTAAAAACCACTTCAACGGGGTACAATCAATGCAGAAGTCATCTTCGACAGCCATGTCGTATTCGTATTTCAAAAACTGATCAAACAAACGGCCCAAAGTGGGTGAATTCGTTGCTGGCGATGCATGCGAATCGACGCAGCTTTCAGGAGACCAGGCCCCTCCATCGGTTGTTGTTAGTTGTTAGGAGAAAAAAAATATGTTTGCCCACCCGGCTTCCTCGATCGGATTGGAATGCCGAGCTGGCCTGACGGGAGAGCCGGGACGATGGGTAATTCGATCAGAAGGACCGGGTGAAAATGATGGCATGGCACGGTGCACCGAGCAATTGATTTGAATGGATCATTTGAGAAACACTTGTGACGGGACTCCTTACTCAAACAACGGCGGGGGATGGCTGGGCCGTCCTCCCGGCCTCGCCAGCAGGCTTTTAGCGTCGAGTGCCTCGCACAACGGCGAGCACCGCGTGGTGATTGTGTATAGTGCTTCCATGCTCCACTCCTAAGAGTATGTACACTGACTTGGAGCGGGTTCTCGGCCTCAGCCCGTCCACGCTTGGCCTGCCGAGGTCTTAACGGAACCTCCCCATACGATCCTTCAAGAACATTACCCTAATCGAGAGGTAAAAGTACATTTAAGAGTTCACGATGTCCACAATGCTAATTGACTCGGTCTGCAAACAAGCGCGAAACGCGATCTTCTCCGGCCGTGTTTTCACGGCGTTTATACCGACCGTACCCTGGTGTTGCATTTGTATGGGTGCATGCGGACTTTATGCCGGGATGCATCGCTGTGGTACTCCATCCTATCCCAGGAAATGTAGAGTCCATCTTCTTCGATCTAACTTTGGACATTCATCACAAGTACGAGTACATATATATCCAGAAAGCTTGGGCTTAAATGATCACGACTGAAAGAGAGGAGATTTTTCTTCTTTTCTCTACACCTTTGAATAAGACAATGCTGGTCAATTTCCACGCTAAAAGAGCCGTGTTTTGCTGATCTTATCACAGCAATGGGCGCACCCTCCCCCCACGGTAGAGGTGACCTACAAATTGTGACGTTCTGTACCATAACCTGCTGAGTAGGTTTCTAATTTGTATTTTATCGAGCAATATGAAATCGTTTTGCAGATTCATTGGTGCCGCACCACACACGCGGTTAGTGGATTGGCATTAAGAAATTGCCATTCAAATGTACAACATGATGGCTCACAAACTCATCAGGGTTAGATATGAAAAGAAGGAGGTGTGAAAAAAGATCAAGATAAACGTATTCTGCCATTAGAAGATGGAACGTTTTATTGACAATATAGTAATGGTCTGCCCCAACATTCTGAACTGTGCTTTAATCACAGCTACGCATAACCTACAGTCATTTGTGAAACTAAATATGTGACCCACTCTGTGAAAATGAGTCTTAAGTCGCCATAGCCACTTTGGAGTAAAAAGTCCTCTGGAGTAATTTTGCACAGTGTAAATTAATAGGAACCCACAGCATTTTTCACCATGGAGTATCCACTTTCATCAGGATGCCAAACTGAGTGATACATCAAAACAAAAAGCTCAATTTGCTCTTTCTAGTACAAATGAAAACTCAAAAAGTGGCTCTGGCGACTTAAGACTCATTTTCACAGAGTGGGTCACATATAGCGAATACCATCGGGGTTAATGTAAATAGTTGGAAACAAGAAAACCTATACTAATCTGTCTTGGCGCAGAGTTCACTTCTCCAACAGAAATGTAGTGAATTGTGTAACATTTCTGCACGGTGTCTGCCATTTCTTCCTCAATCTACGACACAGCTACAAGGCCAATATCTTCTTTTACAGAAAATGTCCTTTTGAAATCGATGTCAGTCACATTTAATAAAAGATTACTTGCAATACGATTTCCTTAAATCGTTATTTATAATAATATGATTTCATAATCTAAATTATTGAAATATTAAGCATGATAAGCGAAATTTAAAAAAAAGTCAATTTGGGCTGAAGGGGTTACTGGTGTCGTGTCTGCTGTACGGCACATACTCATGCATTCATTTACCTAGTGGAATTTTTTTACGATGCTTGATCGATTGCTCATTATACAGGTTGATAGTAATGTGGAGCGATATTTCCAAGCAAAAGTGGGCCATTTGCTCAAAACAATAATTCCTTCTCTTGACCGGCAATGTTTGACAGCGACTGGATGTGCAGTTTTTCTTCTTGTGGGTCGCAATCACTGACGGAGTATACAGCGGTCGTACCAGACTGGTGGCACGTGCGCCCCCCGTGCCGACCCCGCGCTGCAACCGCTAATACCTGGAGACTCGCCAAATATATCGCGCTAACTGAGCCATTTCATTTAGGCGGGAACGTGTGTAATTATTAAACCGCAAAAGCCGCAAAAAAGAAGAGAATTGACCACTGGATGTGCGCATGGTAATTAATTAAAGAATAAAACAGAACTGTATGTGCTGCTTTCTATTATAAGTAGTGTTTAATGAACAGTTAAAAAGTGTATACTAATATGGAGAAGCAGTTACCCGACTAATTGGCGGATTTAAAACCGTTGATCGTTACTCCAACAAGTCATATATAGGCACGTTCATGCCATGGACAGGTCACTCACGATACAAAGTCAACTATGAAGATAACAGTTTTATTTCTTTAAATAGGAAAAATTCCATCTAACCGAATAAAAAGCAGCAGTTTTAAAAACTTTATTTTAATTTCCTCCAGTAAAGGTGTTTTTTTTTAATTCCAAACTTATAAATCTTGCACAAGGCACCCTTCATTTTCAATGTGCTTTTCTTACGAAGGAGGCTTCACATTTTCCTGTACCACTATTTAAACAAAACCAAAAACCAAAAAAAAAACCAAACAAACAAAAAAAAAACAACCAAAACCAAAACAAAAAACCAGGTTCTACAACAGGTGGGATAGGCATACTGGGAGAGAAACATGCCGCCGACAAGTTGGGTCATAAGGTGGATTCCCTTGAAGACAACACTCCGGACAAGTTTATATTATGATAGCCTCACTGACTCCTTAGTGACATTATGCGTTCATGTATGTTGGACATTGTGCAGTTGTTTGAGACAACAATCGTTCTCATAGTTCTCGCTGTCTAATTTGACCATATATTACTGACTTGCTGTCATGCGCTTCAGACGACCAGGTTCAAAATTTGCTGAATTGGCACAACCCAAACGGGACAACCAGAACTGTTTGCTTTTCATTTTCTGCAACAAAATTAGGCCATTTCATCTACTTTGATTTACTAAACTAAATTGAAACTGCAGCAGCAGAAACGCACGTACTGTATAATGCGCCTCATGGACATTAAAACAGAATTACAGAAGTGTATACAAAACAAGCAGTTATTTAAAACCCATCCCAGTGAGTGGAAAGGAGATTTTGTAAGCAGCAACTCTACAAGGCCACCCTGCCTCAAGACTACCCGCCTCAAAAACGAGAACAAGAGAGGAAGAGAGCAACTGCACTAAGGCGGGAAAACAACGACCAATTATAATCAACGATGGTGACCAACACGACACCCAAGTCCACACATCATCTGCATCCTAGATGTATCTTTTTCCTCTGTAAAATACAAAAACGACTGTGTAGCAGTGAAGTGTCCGACCCAAGTGTCAAACAGAGCTACCCTCAAATGGGGACTGCATTTCGCTAAAAAAATGAAATGATTTGTGAGATTCATTTTCACAACGAGAAACAGATAGCATAAACAAACTAGAGCGGCCAATGATGGCACTGAAAATAACATGACTTCAATTTACAAATCATCATTTTTACAAACAGCCTCATATTTTATTCGAATGGCATGTTGAACGCCATCTTCCGAACCAAACTTGGAAGTGTGTGGAATTGATGCAACATCAAGCACCTTTAGCTTAAAACCAAAATGCGATTAGATGATTTGTGTCAGTTTAAATGGGCATTTTTGATATTTCGCCTGTGGCAAAAACCGCAGGCCGCTATGACCATTTTTGTTTGACATGTTACGGCTGGAATGCTGTATGTGTCGATGCCTGTTGTTCATGTATGCTGGTGCTTGCTGGCTAGTTAGTGACATGGATAATTCGCGTGAAGGCGATTTGCCCTCATAAGATCAGCTAGAGTTTCGTGGACTGAAGAAACGCAGCACATGCATCTGACAAACCAGGGCGATATATCTGGACATAGCGTCACACCAACCATAGATTGATCTCGTTCCGATCCCGTACGTTCGTGATCGACGTAAATGAAAACAAAGTCTTTTGCTATAGATAACATTGAATCAAATACCAGTTCCGGAAATAAGAAAACAGCATTTCGATGGATAGTTGTATGAGTCTTTTGACGCGTTGTGAAACCACTGTAAAGCTGAATTTTTGATAAATGGGGCTACCTTGTAATAGGAGGTTGTTTTGACGTCTGCCCGGATAGCTCTGTTTTGGATCATCTCTTGTTATAAGGAATGATCTCTCATGAAAAACATAAGGACAAAACACTTGGTTTTTTTTTTCATTTCACTTTATACATCGAACCGAGAGCAATCGGCAGGTATATGCTGACTATCATTGTTTTTCTTCCTGTAACGTAAAAACAACATTCGAGCCTTAACCACAGAATCATTTTGTCGTTCATTTATTAAAGTTTCAAAGCGTATCTCGACGTCGAGTTTTCTAAAGGGCGCCGTCCGAGCCTGCTTGTATCGAACGGGAAAAGACTCCACATTCCCGCATGAGAAACAAACTTGTTTACAGTAATTTTTTTGAAACCACTCAAATTTCATCTTTCCCGACTATTGGCAAAGGCCAAGTAAATGTTCTTGTGTGAAAATGTTTCCTGTTTGTTTTTTTCTCCCATACGCATAAAAATCAAGCATGGGCTTATCTAGATACCAATGAAAGCTACATCCCTCACCTTAAAAGAAGTACATGAATGCAAACATATATAAACGTTAAGTGACTTCAACCAACCGGATCTGAATTTTGAAGAAAACAGCCTACAATTTTGAACAACCTGGTAAAACTTGATGAATCCACGAGCTTGTTTTCATTAAGCTTGTTTTCATCAAACGTTAAGTGACTTCAACCAACCGGATCTGAATTTTGAAGAAAAACAGCCTACAATTTTGAACAACCTGGTAAAACTTGATGAATCCACGAGCTTGTTTTCATTGGGCTTTGCGCCATTTAGCCGAACCATCATTTCGATATTTGCTATTTACTCCACTGGCGAACTTTTGGTGAACGTGAATTTGACGCCCGTTAATAGTAAAGTCGGCTACCATTATTGTAAAATATTGTTTAACATATTATTTTAAATTAATCCAGAGTGATTTTTTTCTCGGACTCAAAGCAGGCATACAGGTGTCAGCTCTTGCTGTTTTCAGCAAATTATAACATCAAGCTGTAACTTTTGAGAAAACATCAATATCAACTTTAATTGCTGAACAAACATGGAAATAAAACAAGCATCTTGGCATCTGTACAGAATATGTCTACTGATAAATCCCAACTTGTTAAGATTTGTCAAATAGTAGAAATACATGTTGCTCTATTATTACGGACGACTACCGACTCCTGTGGGACCTCTGGAGAACTGAAGGGCCAATTTCACAGAGCTGCTTAAGCACAAAATTTGCTTAAGCAGGAAAAAACTTTGCTTAATAAACAAAGGTCACCAGCTAAAACTCTATCTGATTGTCATGCTAACCAAAAAACAGCTAAATACAATCCCAAAACAATATACATCACAAGGAGTTTTGGCTGGTTACCTGATTTATCAAGCAATGTTTTCTTGCGCTGAAGCAAATTTTGTGCTTAAGCAGCTCTATGAAATTGGCCCCACATATTTGTGTGTTAAAATCTATCATTCAATTATGTCACGCTAAGAATCTACCGCACCCTTATCCCCCCCTTCCCAAAGTTTAGTTTCTGAATAATTTTCCTGCTGCGTATAGGTACGTGGTAATGTGTCACCGAAGCAGGCCAACCGCTGTAAATAAATCACCAAACCTTGCCACATTTTGTGCTTTATATTTTGTTGTGGAACGGAGAAAAAATTCGAAAGATTTTAATTGGTTCCTCTTTCCAGTGAGACTTTCGAAGAATCTCGAAGAATGTACGATATTGACCAAGTAATTGTCCCGAAAGGAATGATTTTTGATGTTTAAATTCCCTCAGAACAGCTTATAAAATTAAAATTTTGCCTCTTGTGCTCTTCAAGCAGATAATGTAAGATGAGACCAATAGCCTGCATTCCACCTCGTCTGACGAAGTCCATACAGTGGTATAGCAAAGAGTACATTCAACAAATCTGACTTACAAAAATGGAGGATTATCGGTGTACTTCTTCCAAACATGCCTGTTTGTAGTAAGTTTTCTTTCTTCGAATAGTAGGAAACTGATTCAAAAATGCTTCCCGAAGGAAGAAGCGTATTGCATTGCACGACAGGATGTAATATCTTCATGTCGGCACAGATAAGGAAAGCGAATTCCTTTTTTTCCTTTGAAAGAAGAATGTCCCCGTTATGTTCTACATCTAGTAAAAGGATTTGAATAGATTTTGGGGAGCAAGGGAAACCACTGCATATTTTAGGTTCGTTAGTATAGGCATAGATTACGTCATACTGTCGTCATCAGTCCCCCCGGGAAATAAAATGAGTCTTTTGTTTTGGTAGTTTGCCACGTCTGCGCCAGACGTTACAGACCTAGTGATCAATTCCTTTTTATTCCTTTTCGGAACAAATTATTTTTTAATAAAATTACATAACCGGAAAAATCGGTCAACATATCATCATTTGTTCCAAATTAAGAATTCTACTTTTGATGTGTCATTATCTAGTTAATATAAACTGCGCTTTATAACACAAAAATAAAAAAATCTTTAATATATCATCAGAATTTGGGATGTTAAGAATGCTCCCGTAAGCCTGAGTGACGCCTCATCATAAAACCTTTTTTTTGTGGTGTCGAAATGATCAGAATTGACCCTGGGTTGTTGACATGAAGACGCTGTTTGTTGACTTGCATTATTACGGTTCAAAGATTCATCTATGTTTTCGTGTTATCGCGATTGTCGCGACAGCAATCAATTTGGGGATATAGTTGGACGAATGTGCTACCAGGCATCGTAGGTTTAAATTCTTGTAATGAACATCGAACGCCAAAGTGTTGATAAAACAAGGCCACACGCTTCAGGCGGAAATACAAATGTAGGGAGTTGCAGAATACATTTTCGAATCCGCAAAATTTGACAAAAGGGACATGTCTGTGCTATCAGCTGACGAAAGACAGGTTGCGACGAATGTGCATGGGATATAAGTTTACCTTATCCTCATCACACTTCTAATACCGAGCCGGTTCGAAACGCAGCGGCCAAAACGTAACGCAGACAAGAAACACGTATTTGTGAGGTGTCGTGATCGCTCGCTCGGCTTGTGAGAGATTGATTGTGAGCTGCCGTCCCGTGGTTCATAAACATTCTATCTTGGTGTTTTGTTGCATGGAGTGAAGTAGGGAAGGGGGTCCTGTGGGGGGCTGGAATTCCCAATTTCGATGGCTGAGTTTGTGTAAAATGTTAGTGGCCTATCTAAAACTCCACAGCCAATTATAATACACTCATCAATGACCAAACCAAGAAAGAATGAAGACTAAATGTCACTAATTAAACTGAAGTCCAATAAAAATTTAATGCGCTACAAGCTAGTTTCCCACTGAAATGGTTGCCCATGCACTCTTCGATATGCATTTACATGTTGACTTTAATGGAGGACAGATCATGAATCAATTAAGAATAAAAAATTGTAACATCAAAAATTACACCAGAAAACATGACAGATTAATACATAACCTTCAATGGCTATGATATATAAACGATAGACGGCGGCAAGCAAAACGTACGACTGCTTCTCGAGACAGAATAATGTTATCTCATTTATGCAATGTGGACATTTGAAAGTATTTGAATGTCCATTTATTTTTGTCTAAAAGACCTGCAACAAATAAGCCCGGAGGTTTCAAACGTATGTGGAATCTTTTTACAGTGAAGTAAGAGACTTAAAATTCTTAACGGACGCCACAAACAACTTTCAGGTCAAATTCTACAGGAGTTCTCCAAAAGAAAATAATAATAATAAAATAAAATAAAATGAAATAAAATAAGATAATTCCTCTGATAAGTTTAGAATAACAACATGCAGCAACCGGTATTTCAAACACTTAGTATCGTTTTCCATTCTACACGTCAATCAATTAAAGAGCTACATACAATAATAGTAGTTAATGTTTGAGCAGTGCAATGCCCTCATTACAATCTCAATTTTGAAGCTAAATTGCAAACTGCGCAGGAAGACAAACAACCAAAAAATGATCATAAAAATGAGTCCAATGAATACTTTTCTTTGTCTGGTATGCTGTCAGTATGACTGAACGTTTTCCCTCACAATGGTTTGCTGTATACCGCTGCTAGGTCATGCAGAACCACGGAGCAACAAGCGGAAAGCGCATGCGAAAGTTCGAAGTCGAGATTACATAAGACATAAGACATAATGGGTGCTGTTGTTTGCCTTTATTTGGATTGTATGATATACTAGGGTCAAGGTATTTGGACAAGCAAAAAGGGTTGATCATATCAGAGATCACGATATGACACCCAAGAGCCATTATTCTTGAGCTAGTAATTTGCATACAATATTCTCAGCCCCGCAAGAATAATATGAGATCAAGGCCTACTCATATAGGAAAATAAAAATTTAATTCCAGTGAGACAATTTTTTTTTCACTTTCATCACTCCAGAATTTCCAGATCAGATGCATTTGTGATTATTTTTCTTAGAATGCGCTTGTACACTTAATGCTTCTTGTCCTTTCTGGAGGATTACAGCAAGAAATACTCTTTCAAATTTTTTTTGGGTCACTTCAACATTTGAGTTCTGTTGTGTGGCAGTTTTTCAAATACGTATTTTCTGAGATTTAGCTCTACTCAATTTTGACAGTGGCCAAGTATTTCTGCTTTTCCTGTTTCGGCTAAATCTTGAACGGTATCCCGGGCTGGACTCTACAATTTTAAAAATAGGGGTGTGTACCTTTGAACATGGGGTTGGTGACGCTGCAGCCGTACCATATGCAAATGTGGTTGTCCCAACATAAAGGAAAGTTAAACAAATAGGCGTTTTGATTGAAGCATCCACGTCCATAAACTTACCACAGGTGCACAGGGTCGGGAGAAATCAATTCCCTGTGTTCTGGTAACTGGTGTCGTCCCTGGTTTAAAAGGTCCTACCGTTCAGTTAAAATATAGTGAGAATTTACCATGCAATACCGTGATGCTCGAGCGTGACTGGCCAATCAAGATTAGCCAAAGCATGGAGGACTGTATATACCAAATGGATTAACTACGGTTGCACGTTGGGGTAAGTCGGTAAGTTGTGACTATCTCTTTGCTTGGAGGGTAAAACAGCCATGAGTAGCCCACAGAGGCCGGGGCTTGCGGCGCCTCTCCACCCGGCGCATCTACCGCACTACCTGGTCCACGATCACCGGTCTCCGCTCGGCCAGGACTGGCAGACAACATCGCACTGGTAGGTTGCCGTTTCGTGTCCATTTTTGTTCTCATCCTCGGGCCACGACATCGAGGAAATTCTGCCCGTTTCACCAGCACCTGTTGCTCAAAATAAGCCGTAACGAGGCCTGTGCTGTGTTGAATTGTGTGTTTTTTCCTCCTTGACTCCTGCGATCTGTGGTGAGATCTTCGCTCCCAGACGCTCGCCACTTGAATGTGCCGGTTTCTCCTGGTGACGTGCAGGTCGTGCGTTGCTTGGAGAAGCCACCTCTAGACTGGCTAGACACGCGGCTAGCTATCTCAGCCCAGACACGCTGCCGTCTGCTCGAACCCTTGCCAGCTACCCCGATGGGTTGCTTCGTACGTGACCGGTCGTACTATCGCCATCATCAAACTATTCGATTGCAACGCACGTCTGCTGCAGCGATTCAAGCTACCTGCTATCGTGGGCTTCCAGCTGCCGTTATTCGGTTGTCGAGCGCCCCATTCACAGCCTTCACACGTTCGCTTGGTAACTCGTCTGATCGCTGTCTCTTACGTGTATTTTTATACATCATCCAGTCGGCGGTGATTGCCTCTGAAGTCGTCACTAGTATCTTATTTTGACTACAAATAAAGCAAACAACGAGTCAGTCATATGCCTGTCATAATGTCTATTGATGTAGAGTGGACGCAACACCTCATGGCAATCGCTCGATTGCCTCACGTACTATTGTGCCTGTCGGCCGGATCGGCAAAGCCTACGTGCTTAAAATACCCGCGTAATACGGAGACACATGCATGGCCTTCGCATCCCACGAGCCGCAAGTAGACAAGCGTGGTATTAATTCACTTCGACCGCGGTTCGTCAGGCTGATCCGAGCGGTTCATTTTCAGCATTGCAACCCTGATCTCAATCAAGGTGTGATTTTCGAGTATTTAATCACATTTTGGTGGATGCCGTTCCGATGACAGGGTCGGCGGGCGGGCGGTTGTTGAAACGGCGGCTGTACAATCCATTGCACCCGGTGGCATGAAAGCAGCCCGCAGAGCTGCGGCAGTTCACTCGAGCTTCGTGCCGCAGTTGCTATTGAAATGACTGCGAATGAAATCTTCGGTTATACAGCACCAGGAAACAATTCAAGTTAAAGTAAAAGACTGAAGAAAACGAAAACACATACACATAAAACAGTGCTTATACAGTGAAGTGCTTTATTTATTTGACAGTGTAAATGTATCAACTCGGAAATTTATTTCCGGATTCCCTGAGGGTATTATTTCAGTCCGAAAACAAAACGGCTGTCCTTATAAACGAATGAAAGAATTTCGAACTTGAAAACTACAAGCACTATGGTTGGGGACTAAAGCTGAAATTCGGCTGCAGAACGTATATGGTTTGCAAAGCTCGGTTAATGACAACTGGGCACTTCGTAAAGACATTTATTGCTATCATCAATACTTCTGAACATTCGGCTGTTTTCTGTTGTAGATTTCGCATGTCATACACAAAAAATCTAATACGATCAGCCAATTATTTAAATGAATTTGACGCCACTGAGATAGGGCCTGCTTAGGTTCTAACTGAGCCATGCCTGGGTCGTTCCGACAGATGTGGGTGTTACAATAAGAACTCAAAACTGAATGAACCTACAATGCCGAATGAGCTAAGTATAACCTTTAAAGTAAAAAGTACCCTTTGCCATGTCACTTTTCAATGCAACCATCACCGATTATTTAAATATTGAAAAACGACTAATTTTGTCATGTATTCTCAGCAAGTGTTTTATAAGGAAGAATGTTAATTTTTCTTTTAACCTAAAGAGGGGACTACAAACTATAGCCTATTATTTACACCACACCTGGCAACATGGCTAATGTTTGCATTTTGTGTTATCAGGATCATTAATGTGGATTTGGTGGGGCAAGTCACGTGGATCCTAAACTAACACTGTTCCACTCAGAAGTTAATGGATGCTCCGATTAAGCTGAGAGTTAATGTTTGCCTGAAATTGAGACCGAAGTTGTAGGCTGAAGGAGGGACGGGACCCAACCACGAAGTTGCGCGCAGGCACGCGACCACAGAATTTGAAAATGATACAATGTTTTGTGAGTCCAGTGTGCAAATTAAACCGCGGCGTGCAAATATTTTGGCTAACCTCAATTGAAAACAAATATAAAATTATTAATTCATTTTTCATTTGTCAATATTTTCATGATATTATAGTTATATGTTTTCTCTCCAGAAGGTATAATTAAGTTACACCTCCCTGAACAATTGGTCATATATAGTTTCACTTAAATATAATCTCTTCAATTGGTCATGTGGTTACGATGGTTCACCAGAAAACTGTCCAGGACTCATGTCTTCATCTACATTGTGTACTACTGAATTTAAACATTTTCTCCATATTCCCTGTAAATGAGTTTCTTTCTCCATGCGTGCATCGACTTTCAAGGGGGGCCTAACGGGATTGTGGAATTTTCAGTGTCATGTATCATAATACAGTCTTTGCACACCAGTGCTTCACTATCTGCAAATGAAACAAACGTGACAGGACCAAAACTTAACTCTCTAAATTGAAGGCATGTCAAAGGTCAGTATTCTCTGACACCATTGTGTGAAGATGCTTAACTAAGTGAAAATTAAGTTTACGGTTTCTTGTCAAGTGTCCGTCATGTAAACGACTGCAGCCTTTGTCGCGGGTTTTCACTAGGGCCTAGTTTTCACACGCATGTTCTGTTTCGACTGCCGTTTCGAAGGTTGCCTTTACAAAACACCCTACAAGCGGGACCCATATCTCTTTCCAGACATCGCGGATTGGCTTTTCAGGCCAACAGTATTGAACAAGCCACCATTTTTTCCCGTCTATGCACCAATAAAAAGCGTAATTATTATTTTCATTAGTGCCGAAGTACAAGTTTAAGGAAGAACACAAACGACGCGGATTCGGGAGGGGGGTTGGTAAAGGTATTTTCACAATGATTTAAAATTTGGGGAGTTTTTGGAGTAAACGGGAAAGGGCGGGGTAACCTTTTTACAATTTATTGCATGGACAGACTTGTGCCCCTCTCCCACCATTATGACAGGTATGTAGACCTACTTAAGAGCAGTATCTTTAAGAAGGTGTCACTCAATACGTGGTTTGTCGGGAACATCCAAGCCTACCTCCAAGAACGGATAGGCCTACTGATTGTTAAGTACAAGAAGATCGGTTAGTACCTACCGACGTGCTTGGAGCTAAGATAAGTGAATGGGAACTGGTAGCGAATCACTGCAGTCTTTCTTAAAACCCTGCGTATAGAGGCCCCGGCGTCACTTGTGGATTAATTAGCTATGACTAACCTTTTCACGCCCATGGTGAGCAACATTCGCTCATGCTGCCTTAGGCTAAATGTGATACACTAAGGTACTTCACGTACTCCACAGCTATTTTGTGTGAACACTGATTCAAAAACGCGTGGAGAAGCGAGAAGTGTGGTTGGCCCGAGAGACTTGTAGAGTTTCAGAAAAAAATGCAAGTTTCAATATTGCGTTTTCTCTTTCACGACTTGCTTGTCTCAGTGCAATTTCGAAACGATAGCTAGGGAAATCAACTGCTTATACTTTAGGACCCAAATTTGACAGAGTTCTACTAAAATGAACGAATTAAAATAAGACGGCTGTTGAAATTACTACGGACAGATAAAAATATATCAATTGTAATAGTTCGCTGAATAGTTGTTTGAAAGCTGCACAAAAAGTGACATAAAACCAATAGGGTGTTTACAGATTTCAAATATGAAATTACAGATATCTAATATGAAATTACAGATATCTAATATGAAATTACAAAAGTTATTGGTAAAATCATCTTAAGCATTTAGGAATTGGTCAAATAAGGCATTGGACTTTCTGACCAAGACCGTCAAAATTTTGATTAAAAAACAGCTAAGCACCCTCCTCTTTTAAAGAGTATGGGGACTAAGTTTCTCGGGATTTATTTTTTAAAACCCAGAATCCATAAACCTCATTGGTCAACTACCACTGCTTTTCTCGTTAAATGTCATTTTCATTTTTTTTGTTTTTAAAAGAAACAAAATGATATAGGCTCAGGGGGCCTTCTGGTGGTGGCACTATGAATTCCAACATGACGGTATAAGCAAAAATGATACTCAAACCAAAAATATTGTCTACGTTTTGTTCGAGTTTCATCTCAGGTGTCATTAAAAACCTCAAGCTCCAGTGGCGCACGTAACATTACACAACTCGAGTGCTTAACTAATATTGTCCTTGCCTTTGGTTGCCTAACCGTATACCACGGGTATTACGTCTGAGGCTTTGGACCGGCTCCGCGCCCTCAAGTTGTGGTCGGGTTCAACCGTCACGTACGCGCAACCGGTACCCTGCGGCAGCGCAGCAATAATTGCTGTAACAGCGGGGCGGCCGGGTGATAATAGGCCTATACGCATCGTCAGATGTCGACTGTTTTCACGGACAGTTTGCATGAAGTTTGGGTAAAACTGGACCAATTGAAAGGGAAATTTGTTCAACATTGTAAATAGCTAATACATTGTAATTAGTTAACATTCGCTGCAAATCCTAACTCGTGGAAGAAAGATTGTCTGGCCCTTTTTTTTCTGCGCTCCATACTTCTATGTTGTTCACGTCACACATGAGTTAGGCCTACTGGCCACAATGAATTTATTCTGAAGTCCCTACATTTCTTACGCATGTTAAAAAACTTTGTCAAACTATGAGTAAAATTGAAATTGCGACAAAGCCCCTTCGGAATGTAGACAGCTCGTGTTTGACGCGTCGGCGAAGTTAAAAGAATAATTTCTCTAAAGACAATGTAAGAAAAAAGCAATACCAACAACTACAGATACTGTAGTTCATTTCACATACACATGTAGGCCTATATATAAGCCTTTTACACCTGAGTCTGTTTTTACCACTGTTTGATTTTGGAGGGAGGATGGTGAAGGTTATACAAGCCTAGGTTCTCCTCTTAGAAATAACTTCTAGTTCAGCTATGGCAGACGGGTAGCTATAGGTTGAGATGAAGCGATAACCCCATCCTATGGCAACACATGCACCTTAGACTAAACACCAGATATGTGTCCGACGTTTTACCTCTACTTTTTCTATTTTGTCGAGTGGTGAAGCGTTCGCAAGGGATAGCTATTTTGGAGCGGGCGCTAGGGGCCGTTTGCCTGCAGGCAGAATTCTTGCATTTATATCTCTCTGATTATAAAGTTACATGGCCTCTTAGCATGCAGAGCGTTGCATGCTAGTCCTGAACACTGGAATTATAATCTCGATATGCTTCATTTCAACATTTTCAACATTTTCTCCGCTTGGATTGATTAAAAATCCACGTTCATTTCAGTGATGATCCATACACACAAAAATGAATCCAGTGCATGCCATACAAAACAACGACCTTGAAAAAATGATGGCTTTATTTCGTATTTTATTTAGTACTTGAATAACAAGTTTTTGTTAAGTATCATTTTGTTCTTTTTCCCCTTTTGTCATGGCAAATGTCTTCATAATTGGTACTAGTCTACGTCAAATGTAACAACCCCGTAGCATATATACGTGGCAAATTTTTCTAAAGGAACAACACTGTCACAAAAAGCTAATTAAAAAGCAGTTATATAAATCAAGGGCAGAGAAAGCAAGACTTTTTGAGAGTAGTTCACTTACATAAGAAAAACGACAAGTCGGGGTTCATTACAGGCCATCAAGCATGTACGTTAAAGGTCAGGGTTTTAATCATTCTCTTTTTTTGTCTTATCGTTCAACGATCCATATCACTGTGCCTGCTTACACTTCATTTCCCTACCCGTCTCTCCCCGGGCATTGTTCAAAATATCCCCTGGCGAAACCCGCTCTCTCTCCTGCGCAGAAGTCTTAATTTCATTTGTCCAGCGCGACTACAGAATCAACACGTTTTTAAGCGGGAATCTCTCCCGAGGCCGCGATGGCCTGGACTTGGACGTTACAACGCACCCGCCGAGGCACGATTTCCCCTATGGCTACCATGGGCCCTGCGGATGATAATGGAGGGAACAAATCGATTGTCAGTCGGTTAAAGGTCATCGACCATGTACAGCAACGTGCATCTATTCAGGCGTTTGACCAACCAAGTAGAGTCTTTGTATATCCAGTGCAATATCTATCCACATCTATAGCAAGCACCATCTTGCAAGTCTGCATTTTCTTTCATGAAAGTTAGTGATTTTTTTCTGCAGGGGAAGTTCTCCACCCGCCTCCTAAACACCAGGGGCAGGCTTAAACGATTGTCTGATTTGGACAGCCGCTCTCCTGGACTAAAATTCTCGGCGTGCTGCTCGGCAGATGTTTCTAGCTGATTGATTTCAAGGACCTCATTCTGTGGAACATTTCTGAGGAATTTTTGGCCTTTGTTGTTGACAAAACAGGAAAATTGTTTTGAATTTCGCAACGACTTTTGAACACGGTCTAAAACTGCAATACAAAACGCGGGGCCATTTATGTGAACTCTCAGTGAAATTTCAGTTGATTTCTGAAGGTATCGGGGTAAGACCATTGACCTACCATTGAACCTCCCCTGGAAATGATGTGCCCTATTTTCAGCGATCTTCTCAGCAAAGAGCAAATTCAAAGGCAGTCTTACATTTTTCTCTCAGCATGGGACTGGTTTCACTCACAACCTCATGGTTATAAATTTTTCAGCAGAGGGACCTGGAAGGGGTTGGTCCACAAAAAGTGGGTGGGGCGGGCGCCTATATGACACACCTCCACATGATGTCCGTTATATTAATTTGCGCTGACAGATGTCCACAACAGTTACCGGCTAAAAAGTAGTTCGAAGTTATTTCGGTAGGAATTCAACACACAGCCATCAATAATTTTACCTTCAGTAATACATCAACCATCAGAAAGTGATAACATATCCTTAAAACCAAATTAAGCAGGGGAAATATTGAAGCATTCGTAAACACAATTTTTAGACCCGTCTCATAGGGTTTGTGCACAGGGTGTCAAGTTATGTCTGGGTATGGAACTCTTTCCAGAAAGGGCCTCATCCGTTGCCCTTCCTGTGTGTTGATACCTTAATACCATGTGTGCTTGAGGCAATGAAGATGGATGTCGGTCGTCCCTCGAGATCTGATAAAAATGAAAAATCATGCAACGTGTCAAATGTGTACACCGTTGCACCCCCGGTCCGTAACTCGCCCAATCACTTACGATACTCTGCCGAAGACGCACAGCTGGTTTGGCCTGAGTGAATGGGCCAAACGCTCACTTCGGGCTCACTGTCGAAACCGATTATTTTGAATATACTCTGCACACGTCTACCGGCCACAAAGTTCCTTATTCATGTACATTACTGACTTAATCAACGGAGCTCATGTGATTCCTGTCTTCTCCTTGAGTGACTCCATTGTCTGAATGCAGAAGCACATTTTCCGAAAATTCTAAAAGTGTCAGACGCTACTGAGAATGTTCCGGGTATGCCACTCTTGGAATTGATGATGGTTCGAATCCTGACTGTCACAAACGTACCAGTGTCCGAAATTGTACTCCAGTACAATGCTAGGTTCACAGCCTTGTGTCGTGACTGTACTATGAGATGAATTGAATGACCGCTTCGCGACCAGTATTTGTAATGCCGTGGACCACATTGGCGCTTTGCCAATGTGGCGTCACTGGAACGACTTCGCTCTCAACTTTCGTCTCGTCGACGTTTCACATAATTATGTCATTGCGGAAATTATCAGCATGGTATCACTTCTACAGTGTGAAAAGCAGCTTTGATTAATCAAGATGTCTTGTCAATGTATTCAACTTAGTCCAAGCAATTAACGTCGATATCCCCATTTTATTGGATATAAGACAATTGTTAAATAAATTCACCACTTTCCATACTTTGAACGTTTCCAACTTCGCGCAAAACTAGTCCGTTTTTCATTCGATAAGATGTCATAAATATGACAACATTTTAAAACAATGCATAAATCACTACAGACCTGGTTTCCGAATGTTTCAGTGTAGGAATTACATTGTACAGTTTCTACATGCCCTTAATGGTAAGGTGCAAAACCATGAAATCTTGGGTTTTACAATGTGGCATTCTTCCAACCCTAACAAGATGTTCTTGCTGCATTGGGAGTATATCATTAATCGTTACTGTTAGAGGCGTCCTGTATATCAAACAGCTTTTCAAAGCACCGATTGACCGTCGCATCGGTCATTACTTCCCTCACATACCAGCACGGAACAAACAAATGACAAGCGTGCTTTTTTTTTTATTTTTTTTTTTTACGAATCCCAAAAATTTACTGCAGATTGTAGGGAAATTTACAGCCTTTCTTCTTATATTTTTTCATGACACTGCTCACCTGCCGCTTTCACAAGTGGCTGTATTTTGCAACCAAGTCATGTCAACAAAACCACAGAGTTCGTAGACAGAATTTATCAACAGTGACAGCTCAGGTTATCATATCGAACTCTGTAAGACTACCAACTGCAATATATAAATTTTGATGCCCACCACTTCGTATCGTTTCACCGATTTAACACCAAATCAGAGTTCGTTTAGGTCTGTGGGAAGGGTCAAAGTGAAATTTTCCACAAAGCAAGTCGACTGTAGAATACCAACAGTTCAGTATGTTTGCTCTTGGATTCCACGTCATGTCTTGGACTGTGAAAAACGGTCTTCGTACTTCGTTTGCGAAAAAAAAATAAAATAAAAAAAACTACAGGTGCTAGAACGTCGATTTTGCCGTGTGGGCCCAGGTGTTTGCCGTGGAATCTTGACCACTGGATGTGATTTCCCCTGGAGTTTTATCAAACAATAGCTGTAGGCCTACTGGCTTTATGTCACCGCTGGCTCGCAGGCAAACTAACTTGTTTCACCAATGCGTCCGTTCGCTGCAAATTGTCAAAATGACTAGTTTTAATTTTATCAACGGGCCAAGGCAGTGCAATTTGGATATATTTTCCTCTAAATCCTGTGAGACCCACTGAACCTGATTTTTAAATGTTTGTACATAGGTAATTTGTTTTTTATTTTTAAGCTATATAATGCGAAATTACGTATTGGAATAGAAGGACAAAATGTATGTCGTCTTAAAACTTCCTTGTTATTGCTATTTCTACACTGCAATATTTCCTTATTCGGGGGATATCTTGCTGTGATGAATTGTGTTTTACCACGGTGATTCGTCGTCGTCACAGTTCAGACGGTAAGCTACTGGTGGGCAGCGTTCTCAGAAATATTTTCAGTGAATAAATTTGGGGTTCACCGTTGAACAGAAACCCCCCAAAGTGAATAGTGTCTTTCTGTTATGATATCACAACAAGGCCCTCATTGTCAGGAAAAGTATGGCTTTTTTTTCGTAAGGGTGCCCTTTTTATTGAGTGCAGGTACGAATCCATTTGCCACTTTTATGAGTCTAACTCTAAAGGTCGAAAGACCCCTAAAAAGACCTGAAGATTAACTGGCTTCACCAACAGTAACAACTACATGTAGTACCCCCTAACAAATTTTTCCGAACCCCCCCCGTAACAACATCCTGGATCCGTCCCTGGAGTGTAACCCAAGAGAGATGTCAGATAGTTTTCTCACATATAAAAGGAGAAAGGTTGCACAAAATATGTTACCTATGATTTCCATCTTGGAACCATTATACAGACGATGGACACAAGATGTGCATGGTTCTCTGTAGGAGAGTCAAGGAAGCACCAACAAGGGATTGCATTGATGGTATCGAAAGGAGATTTCCAGTAATGCCATCAGCTGCACTCGTATCTCAGCCAGTCCATCATGTTAGTTTCTGTCCCAACTTCAGCCCACGGTAACGTGGACGTTTAGGAGTTGGGAGCAGCTTGATGCCATCATAGCAAAAGCCCCTAGAAAGACATACTCGTAGTAGGCCTATAAGGAGACTGGAAATGCCCAGATAAGTCCAGGCGCATACGAGAACTAGGCAGGGACAACCGGACCAACAACAGAGGCCCCGGGTTGCTAGGGTTTGCCAAGAGTCAATGCCTTACTATGGCTACACACTCCCAACCTCACATACTGCCTAAACACTGCTGCAGAGCACTCACCCAAGAGGAAAGTCCACGACCAGATTGATTTTGTCGTGTTTTGGTAACGGATGGAATCCAGCGCCAACAAGACGAACAAAAGAACATTGCCAGGCGCCGACATCGACTGCGATCATGATCATGCGCCAGCTACCTTCAAGCTGAAGCTGAATGTCGAGCGCTGCTCCAAGACCCCCTCTTATCCGCTGTGACCCTAAAGGACCTAGCAATCGCCGAGGTGTTCCAGGCTTAAGCTGGCGGAAAGTTCACAGCCCTAAACTTGCTCAACAGCGTAGTAGATACTCTTGCCAATGACATCAAAGAATTGCATCTTACAACAGCTGAAGGGCTATCGGGGAGGACGTGAAAGAACAATCCCTGGTTGGGTCAACCCGGGGTCTGGAACCTATGCTACAAGAGACGAGACCTGAGGGGACAGAAGCACACAAATGATGAAGCCGTGCAGGGCGCAGTATCAGCAGGTGTCAGTGGCGCATCCAGGATTTGTTGGTGGGGGTGGGGCTCGGACGGGAAAGCTGCTCAAGCTCCTACCCATCGGTTGCGCCACAGGGGGCTGGGATGTACGGCTAAGTCTGAGCTTGTTTCAGATGTGCATATTGTATCCTTGCTTTTCAGAAAGTTTAAAAGAGACACCCTCCCGGTGGGGGGCTTAAGTTCCCCATCCCCAATGCCCTTCTTTTTATGGCAGGTGCATAAAGAGGTCAGAATGAAGATGAGGGCAGCCAAAAAGGAGCTTCCATCGACGATAAAGATGGTAAGCTAACGACAGATAGTGATTAAGACAGTAATAGAGACCCGAAGAGGTGGAAGGAGTGTATCAATGGCCTGTCCAACTACGAACTCCATCCAGACGCATCCATACTGCAAATCAACAAGACCCCACTCCAGAAAGCGACGACAATCTGTTGGTACTGCAGGAAGAGGTAGAAGCAGCAGTACGAAGTCTGAAAGTAGGCAAATCAGTTAGAGTGGACAATATCCCCTCTGAACTGATGGGAAACGGGGTGAGGGAACAGTAAAGGGCCTAGTAGTTCTCCGCATTAAGATCTCGCAACAGAAGAAATGGCAAAAAAGTCTACCCAATCATTAGTAATACCCTTACGAAAGAAGGGCAACGTCAGGCAGTGCCAAAACAACAGGGCCATAAGCCTGATGAGCCAGTAAGGTGATGCTGTGTGTTATCCTGGGTCGATTGAAAACGAAGGCATACTGCTACATGTACTGTCTAACAGCTGGTTTCAGAGCAGGGCGGACGTGACGGATCCCGACGAGGCAAGGGGGCCATGACCGCCCCTCCCCCACAAAAAAGAACCCGGGGGTAGTAAGGCAAGGAAAATCTGTCGGTCTGTTTCATTTCCTATCCTTCAAAATGCATGTGTAAAAGTCCCCAAAATGCAGCTTCTTTAACTGTATAGGCATCATCGAAAAATAACTACAGAACCAAGAACCACAACGTGACCTCTCCCACAACGTTAAGGCTTCAAGAAGGCCTTCGACAAGAGTTTGGCATGACGGCCAGATGATTGCCCTCAGAGGCTTCAACGTCGAGGAATTCCTTGTTCCAGTCATCCAGGCCCTCCACGAACACTTTAGCAACGCAGGTCTGAAGAGTCAACTCAGAGAATTCTTCTAGACAACCGTCTTCGTCACACATGCAGGGGGTACTTATCTCTCCCGTTCTCCTTAATGTCTTCCTGAAGACAATCATGCAAGAGACCTCCATGACTACCACACCTCCATTCTCATTAGTGGTAGCCCCGTCTACCAACCCAGGCCCTTTGTTGTGAAGACGACATGGACCTGATTTGGGCAGCATCAAAGAAATGAAATACCTGACGAACAAACTGAACGCAAACGCCAGCGGTTGTGGCATGGAAGTCAGCACGAAGAAGTCTAACGTCACGGTATACAAACAGAAACAAGCCATGTAGCAACATTACTATGAACGGTGAGCCGTAAGTGTCCAGCTGCAAATACTTTGGAGTGACCCTGTCAAAGAATGTCACCTGCACTTCATGGCGAGACTCAACAGAATGTGAAAGAGCAACATTGGTTTCTCCCTCTAAGTACAGGCTCATCAAATCTCTACAGTGATCTCCACCCTATGGGGGTGCGAGTCATGGACACTGGTGGCATGCAGAGACAGAAAGCCGAACTCAAGCGTTTCAGACGAAATACCTAAAGACCTGTTTTGCATCTCCCACTTAGTCACAAGACCAGTGAGTACCTGCAGAGCAAAGCCTTGTTGGTCCCCATGAACATGTCCTCGCCAACGTCAAGCGACGGAAGCTGACGTGGTTCAGCCACGTCACGCCGCAAGACAGCCTCTGCAAGATGTATAATAATATATCCAGGGCACCGTCGCGGAAGGACGCAGGCGGGGCGGCAACAGAATACCTAGTCAGATAATGTGAAAGAATGGACGGGCATGATCAGGTCAGACCTCTTGGTGCAGGCAGCAGACAGACCAGCATGGAGGAGGACTCCAGCTTCTTTTTCCCTCAGGTCCTTCGAAAGCTGATGTCTAGGGCCTGAAAGTGAGAGGACTTTATAGGTCTCTGAATGTTTTAAATCTGGCTTCTAGACAAAACTGTGTTCAGTCCGGCTGCATTTGCTATACGCAATAATGAAGTTCCCAGCGCTTTGCACAATCGCCCTTGATGTAACATTCTATGTGGGCACAATTCAATAGAAACGGATGTGAAATTCGTACTTGTGTGAAATCCACTTTAAATTCTTCTTCCATAGACTGCCACTGAGCCTCACATGCATGAGTGTCAGTTGCTTGCATTGTTCTGTGTACTAGCTCATTGAATTTTCCCCTTCCTAACCGTTCATGGGTTTTCACAGAGTAGAAATTGTATACAACAAACGGACCACGCGACGCCTGTCTGGATCTTGACGTCTAGTGAAATGTGGACCCAACATTGGGGTCGGTGCGGTGTTCAAATGGTTTTACCCTGCGGTTTCCTTCTGTGCTTTAGTACTGGGCACGCATCAACGCTGCATCCCGCAGAGATTGGGATTAACGGGTTACAGTTAGCTATCCACCAATGGATTATCTGAACTCCTTCCCGTAAAATCTCATTATCGACTCACTTTGTGATAGCTCATTCATCACCCAAGTTCCTCTTACATGAGAATCTGTAACTTACGCTGGGAAAAAAGGACCTTCTGCTTACTGGTCTAGTGCCGAGTGAGCTTGTGAATTCTTTTTTAGCGAGAGTTTCCGGACAACACCGAGTATATATAGTGTTATGAATCAAGATATATCGGTGTAGTACATCTGCTTTTGACAGGCATGTGTGTTACAGCCAGCTAGCTGAAGTCAATACTCTAGCCGGGACGCGGCCCAAATATTGCACTGTCTTGCTAGGGCTACGGGAAGGGAAAGAACTAGCCACAGTGTGGAACTTAACTCCACGGCACGGCCTCACGCATTCAGTCTTTTCTCGCACAGGTAGATCGATTTCACGGGAGGGAACGCCAGTGACGTTCCCTGCCTCCTCTACCCATGGTCTTGGATGATAGCCATGAATTAGGCACAGTTTCAAACAGTAATCTCACTGCAACAGTCGTACTTCGTGCCATTTCCCATGTTCATGAAATTCTAGTCCTTTACTAAAGACAGTTTTAAGATGAGTAGTTATTTCTATCACCTAGTTTTCACTTGCGTGGAATATGAACAAGAAATATGACCTTGACTCCTCTATGAAAGATATCCTACCCTAAGATATCAACGCAATATTCCTCTCAATATCCTGTATCACGCAGAGAAGGCGGAAATCACCATGACACCAAACCCAATACGTGCACTTCTTAGAATTATCTTTTTCCACACATTGGCGAGAGAAATCCGAGTGTCGTTCCGATTCTGTACGTGCATTACGTGGTAAAGAATAGGAGGTATATAATTTTTAAAAATGAAAACGAAAAATATGTAAATATTATAATAAAATTTCCAGTCGATGTGTAATTAATCTCATTTTAATTGCTCATGTGTACTGTCGTTATATTTGGTATACGCACACCAACACTTCCGGTGAGTGTGGGGCGATAGGGCAGGGTGGTAGTCAGTCCCCCTTGATATATTCTAGGATGTCTCAGTCTTGCTGGTATTACCTGTTATTGTATTAGTGAAGTGTATTTTTTTTAATCGAAACAGAAGCCAAAAGAGTTAACTGCGAAATTTACAGTAAGTATGTTAACCCTGAAATTCTGTCTATTTGGGTTTTAATTTGTGTTCATGATTGAAATGTAACTTTGTTTTGTGTTAAGCTTGGTCTGTTGTTTAGTAACCATGAAGACATATGTAATTGAAGTATGCTGTCATTTACGAATATACCAAACATAGAATACCGTTTACGAAAAGGGCTACTCTTCAACTGTTGATTAAAATTTGATACAGCATTCATTTTCTAAAAATGTTTATCACGGTAGGCCTTAAAGGCATGTTGAAATTGTGTTCATCGTTTTGTGGAACGGTCACAGAACTAGCGCATTGATACGTCTGTAATTACTTTAAATAAGAAATGGGAAGCTCTTCTTCATCTGATCGAGGAAATCACATTTAAACATGAATTTATCACCACAAAGAACATTTCTTTTCTGCGGAAGTGAACAAGAAAGGTCAAATCTCGAATTCGTTTGTGCGTGATGTCACGTCTGTCCAATCAACACGTACGTTATGTGCTATGTTTACACAACGCGTACGGCACGTTAGCTTACTGCACATGCATAAATGTGACATACAGGTCGTGCATTAGATCGCTACATAAAAATACAGCATTTCGTTCAGCACGCTCGCTTGCAATATTCCTGGAGTTTGCGAAGCGTTGCTTGGACAAATGTAGCAAAATTCACCAAAGGATTCGCCCACTATGAGCAGGACCAAGACATCACCTTCAAGCTGTGGGATTCCAGGATGATTTGCTGGAAGGGAACGGGTGTTTGCTGTGTGAAACTGCCATTGACGGGACAGCGAGTTGTGAGCGAGAAATGAACAGCGTGTCGCCGCAGTGTACGGGGCCGCCCCGGCCCGCAGCAGGTGCTGTGTCTGTCTTGGTAGCGACTTACAGGTAAACGAGAATCAAGAGATGCCGTTTGCTATGGTCAAGTCTGGCTGGCAAAGGGAAACCCAGTGGAATTATGCCTTGAGATCCCCATGGTACTTTGGTCGGGCAAACAGTTTTCGTTGAGGAGATAAGTTGGAATTAACGCAAAAATTGTGGGACTTCCAGTGCGCCGTGTACGGAGACGACTTGCAAAGCCAAAATCAACTTCAAGTTACACGTAGTCCCTATAGGTCCCGTATCCACACACAGGGATTTGAGGATTGTAAGCATCTGAAACTGCAGTTTTGTGACACATTTTACTCTTCTGTTGAAAGCTTGTGAGAAAGTAGTCATAAATTTTTGATAAATGGCCTCCCTTATGGGAGGCCATTTATTTCTGTTATCTGAGTTTGTGTATTAGGGAGAAAAGTGCTTAAAATTCTTAAGGATTTTTGAGACATCACCAACAGTTTAGTGTTTTTACCCCATGTTGATATTGAGATTATTGTACGGTGACTTAATTTTGGGTCATATTGTTGAGGATAAGTAAATTTTTTAACTTGGCACTCTCAGGTCAGTTTTTTTCCGTGTGTGTAGGGACAGCTACTGATTACTGATCAAGGGCAGAAAAATGTATATGGGATTTTTTCACATAAACTGATGCAAAATAGTGTGTCAGATGGATGTGCTTATTTCAGTTTGGGAATTTAAAATTGGAACTACTGTATTAGGATGAGTATATAATTTGGTATATTATTGTTTCTGAACTAAATTATATGGCTCATTGAAATGAAATGCATGTGAAGGTGGAGAACTTCTAAGTAACTTGTTGATAATTTTACTCATGGTTAAAAAATATTTAATTCGTATATATTTCTTTTTAAAAAGATTTTCATGAAATGCTGAAAAGTGAGACTTAACAGTAAAACGTCATTTGCCTCAAAGATTGTGCTAGGATATAGACCTCAGGCTAACTTTTAAGTTTTGTATAAGTTCAGGTACTAGGTCGAGTCAGCAAATAGTTTGTCGCTTTCAATTTTTTAAATGTACTGTGATATTAAACTTATTTCCAGAGTATTTAAAGTTCCTTGTGAAAATTTATACAATTGGTTACCATAGTTAAAGACAATAATGTGTATTAAGCGTTTGAGGTTAATTTCACGGTCACAAACATGTTTGCAGCATTTTAAAAGGACCATTAGGGAAGGTGGAACTACAACGTTTGCACGGAGACATTCATCATTAGGTTGTCGATTGCTTTGACACAGGGTTCCAGGTTACTGTCACCATTAAAGCTGAGTGGCAAACACCTACTGAAAAAAAGGTTATAATCCTGAGCTTTCAGAGAAAATCCTGTGCGAATCCTGAGAAAAAATTGTATAAGAGCACTACACAAAAAAGGAAGTGGCTTCCAAACTTTGCATGCATGAACCGGTATGTACTGTTACATGTACAGCTGAAAGTTTGGTAGTCATGGAAATTTGCAAATTTGAACCCCACTCACATAAATAGAAGAAGCCCACTTTCTACTTTTAACTGTGTTCCAATACTATATGTTTTTACAACTTGCTAAATTGCAAATATTTCAACCTGCTTTTCATCTTTCAACAATGTAAAGTCCTTTCCTCCTTGGGCACTCAGGGTGTATGCCTTTTGGTTTGTGGATAACAAACGTGGCATTTTCATATCGAGAAAGTTGTATTCACCCAAAGCCCATTTGATCCATCGCACTTTCTACGTCCCTTCATCTCACAGTGTAATGAGTATGCTTGTAATACCTTTTCAAAACCCCGGATGAGTACTTTGGAACTGTGGAAAAACTCTTGATCCCATCATCTAAGCATTTCTGCTTGGAATCTTGCTAATTATTACTCCAAACCTGTTCCATGCCAAAAAAACAGTGGCACATTCTCTGTACTTGCTGGGGCATTTTCAACCCATTTAAAGATACAGAACTCTACTGTCTACAGTCCTTCAACATCTGGAACTGCTTGAGAAAATTATCAGGATCAGAGAGGGTGACTTGGGTTGAGACTTTTGAACACAATTTTTATTCGTCAGAAATTGGTAGCTATGGTAACTTGTTGATCATTGAGACAACAGCAGCATTCTGTAGTTGGATGTATTGTAGAAAATTTGTTGCACCCAGCAAATCTACAGTACAGGAGGGACAGCTAGATATGCCAAAAAGCCATGCTCCAAAATCAAAGTTTTTTAACTTAAAGTGTGTTTGATTCAGCTGGGTAAAAAATGCTACTTTTAAAAAAGCTGATTAGTGTACAAACATTACACATGTATGTTTGTAATGTTTTTTTACCTGAGACAAGTATACAATACAGGCTGTACATTTTGCCGTATTTGGAATCACATATCAACTTGTTTTCATCTTCAGATGATTTTAAAGAAAATGAGATGCTTGTATTTCCATGCCCTTTGTATTGTGAAACAGTTCATCAAAGCTGTCTAAATGTGACATTGACTAATCTCACCAAAGCACCATAATCTGCGTTACCATAGAACTGTCTTCGTTGGAATGCCGTTCTCCAAATTCTTTGGTAGTTAAAGACTTTTGTGCACTTCCTTGGGAGAGTTACTGGTTGGAAACAACAGGGTAAAACTTTTTTCAGAAGCTTAAGTGTGTTCCACAAATTTTGCCAACCACGGCTTGAAATATTTGCCTGCTACATAAATGAAAGGTTCCAGTGAATATACTGCAATGAAATCTTTTGAATCTACGGGTGGAAGGCCCTGTGCATCTCAAAAGGTCACTGTAGAAACCTCTTCATCACTGACTAGACATACAACTCTGGAATCTCTCACTGGAATCTGTTGTGGCCTGGTCGTTTCAACATGGGATCACAGCACTGGGGGGGGGGGTTAAAGGCAAATAAGAAATCTGCGGTCTATTAAACTAAGTGTGTACTAGCACACATACATGTACCTAACAATGTTGCTGCTTACAAGTACATGTAGTATTACTCTTGCTCATAAAGCCACAAGACAAATTGTTTCAGATGTCTACAAACATCAGGCTTGTTTCCTCGTGGGTCCCTTTAATATTCTTGGGTGGAGAGAGGCAAGTAGGGGTAAAAGTAACTTGCCCAAGGTCACAACATGTTACCAGCAGCTGGATTTGAACCCCCCTCACCCCTGTGAATGAGGATCCCAGCTATTTTAACATCAGGTCTACAGGTCTGTAAACAAATGAGCCGGTGTCTTCAGGTTTTTTAAGCTAATGCTGTTTGTAAAGCTGATGTTGTTTATTTGAAACCAAAAGCCAACCAGCCAGACTTGGCCACGTGGATGAAATGCATTATTGAGGAAAGAAACACGCGGCTGCAACACATTTTAAATATTTAGATTTTTTTTCCTTTTCCCCAGTTTCAGCTTGACTTCGCCCATCAACTAGTTACATCAGACAGTATCAATTGTCAACACAAAGATCTTGGACAGCTGTTAACGCTCATAATATATTCATTTACATGTGCCAAAAGCATCCGTAACAGCAAGGGTGCTGGTGGATTGTCTGATTTTCAAGGACAGTTTCCGTCATCACCATAAATCCATATTGGATTTTTGGGTTTTTTTTTGTTCCCACCCATTTTATATGCCAAACCTCTCGTGTAATTAACTCTCAAATCTTAGAAAGATTTAGTTTGGTTCAACTCGGAGGCTAGTCTGAAGCTGTTATTGTGCCTCAATTAGTAATCTAAAAGGTCCATTTGAATTTAACTTTGAATGTGTGTCTGTGCTTCGTCTTTGCCAAGAGCTTTAGGGCATAAAATAAACTAGCTTACTTATACCCCATCCACTCCAGCTAACTATCATAAAAGTGGTGTAGACTTGTTAACGCGACTTCTGAGTTTGTCTGGGTGTGCTTGCTGCTTTCAATCCATTAACCTGCAGTGTGAGATGATTAGGCCTATAGAGATAAACATTAGAATCTGTGTGGATAGAATTCCTGACTCGGCTAAACTTTTCCGACAGTTCATGACAAGTGTTATAGTTTCCTTTTTACAGCTTGGCCCGTCTCAACTCCGATGCCTTAGTTTCTCTTTAAAAACAGAAAAATGCACTGGACATTGGACACCATTTATCAAAAGTGCTTACTATGCAGTTTTGTAATGGTTAAATAATTTTGACTGTTCATTTTTGGTATGTATAAATTGATTTTTCACTTCAGTTTGGGATACTAAAAATAGATTGGGATTGGGATAAAAAATTAAAATGTTGCTGCAGTCGGAGAATCAGTAGAGCATATCCGGCCAAGTCATTATGTAAAAAAGCAGGTACCTGTATACAGTACATTACTGCGATCACATTCACTGAATCAGTGCTGGCTGGTACATACTATTTACACAACAAAGCATTCATCTGTCAGAGGACAAATTCTTTTATTGATGTTACTATTTATAGTTATTCTGAAATTAAAGGCTGGTTGAACTTTATCAATGTTATCGGCACTCAAGCCTTACAAAGATGGCTGCTTTTCATGCTAATGTGGTGCTTGGATGGGGGGGAATATGCAGAAGCTTCATAACTGGAAATGGCATCATGTACATGTACCGGTACATACAGGTACCTGGAAATCCAACTAAAGAGGTCCAGAGCAAGCAGCATGGAATTTAAGTATCATTTTTGGATGCCTGATGCAAAAAAAGCTCTATGAATCGTAAATTTGGGAAACGGCTGGCCTTGCGGGACCTTTCAGACAAGATGCTGTGTGTCTGGGAGATCCCCCCCGCCTGATGTCCTTCCCTTGGTCTATACTCTAGGTGAAATAGCTCTTATATGGCATACTAACGCATGTAACTACTCATATTTAACTTGATGTATTACTTATTTTTAATCTTATCGTTGTCTGGCTGGAGAAGTCAGTGTAAATTGCCCTGAGGTTAATTCAACAGAGGGCATTTGCCAAATCCATTTTATTATTATTACTAAAAAACTCAACACTCTCAGGGCCAAAGATTTTGATGGCTTTTCATGGGGTGAAGACCTTGATTTCCCACCCCCCCCAACAAAATGGGAGGGGGGTGCATGGCCCTGTCCCCCATTTATCTTTGGTAGTGGCAGATCTTTTGGCTTCAACATGGACAAGTTGCGTGTATTGTACATGTACATGTATGTCAAATAGTCACTTTGGACAGTTTAAAATTTGCTACATTCTCATTCATAAATTTTGATGAATGAAACACATGTTGACAATATACCACTACCCAAGAATCGATAACAATGCTATTGCAATTCCACAGGGTTGCCATATTTGAGAAGGTTTTCTCTCATGTCAAGGTGGTTGAGAGAAGTGGAAACATCATTTCATTGTCGTTCTGACCGACCAGTGCAAAATGGAGCAACTAACAATTTCTGTCCACTCAAGTTCCATTTTTTTTCCCCCTGTCCTCACGATTTCAGCATTGGTGGTGAGGGGCCCTTACCAGAGTCAACGTTTCCACCGGATAGCGAATCTTGGACAACAAAAAATGCCAGGTGAGTGGATTTGTTACGTCATTTACTTACTTGAACATCCATTGTATTTGTAGCCTTAAAAAATTGCGGTAGTCAACATTCTGGCGGAGTACTTCCCTGTAGCCCCTTCCTGTGATTTGAGCCAAGGTACGGAAACTTTGCCAGGTTTATTTGGCTAACTGTTGCCGTGTGATGAAGAAAGTGATCAAGCGAATAGTACTTGTACATTGTACATTTAAGTTAAATCCATTCAGCAGAGACCTCTTAGTTAATTGGATTTAAATGTTTTTTCTTTGTTGTTGAAAGATTATCATATTTGTAAGGATACATGTTTTCTGTGCATTAGGAAATACTTATAATTGCCAAAAATCGTATGAGAGAAGTCTGACATATTTTGCGTGAGCTGGGTGAGCTAGAGTACTGAAATATGATGTCGTTTTGAACCAGTGCAGACGAATGGAGTACGTGGGCATTGGTTCACGTGCTGGTTCTCACACTGATCCATGTGCGCGTGACGTATCCACTTCGGTACTCTATAGGGGCGCTTCTGTGTTTGTATGGGAAGTATTTGGGTGTATTAGATTGCATTTGGTGTCTGTAATGTTGGGGGAGGGGGAATTCTGATTTGTTGCACACATGTACATGTATAGTGCATACTGGTACTTGTTTCTGTACCTGTTACTCATTCCAATTATCCAGTGTGTGTCAGTACTTTGCTTTGCTCAATCTACAGTAGTACTGTGTTCATAAATGCCCTGGATCTTTGTGTTGTTTAAATAAGCAATGCAGAGCATGTGTATAGAATACATGTACCGGAGTACTTATACAGGTATGTATTATGGTGTTTTTGTTATGAATATCTCACTCTTCAAGATGTGTTCACAGTATGTTACAATCATTCTTGTCGAATCTGTTTCAAAATTAGGACGAAGATTGCTTTTACATGCATAATCTTAAAGATTACTATACAAAGAAATCAACATGTATACTTGTATAAATGACTTCTTGTACTGTAGATTCAAATGGACAGTGTATTTAATTTTTTTATCAAATTGAAACAAGTTTAATCCTGAAGCCATGAGGTTAAGTGACAGAAAGTTTGAACAAGGGTTGCTGGGTCCAAGCCTGGTCTAAGAAACCTCAGAGTAATCTCTGTGTATGTGTGTTTGTGTGGGAGGGGTTCAGGAACTTTAGGGTCATTGTTTCTACTGGAGGGCAGGTCCCAACTCACCTCTCTTCCCGCATACCTGCTTTACCTCGTGATCTCAGGAAGTCAGGCATAGAGGAAGAGGTTAACAGGATCCTACGCTGGAAATAGTCTGTCCAGGACCTCGGATTGTTTTCAGTTTAGTGCGGGCTTCTGAGCCACCACTCAAGGACTGAGCGTACCCTCATTTTTGGTCAGGTTTTCTTTGGGAGTATGCCAGGAGCAGTTTTCGTCATAAAAGACCTTTTGCCTGTTTCTGTTACATTTTCCTGATTTCTTCCCAAAATGACATGCGTCTCTACATAATGACACTTTCCTTTGAAATATTGGAAACCCTTGTGAAAGCCTCTTCTCGTTGCAAATAGTGGACATGAGAATTTGTGACATTGTGGCAAGTTTGCATGCCTGTGCATTGAACAAGCTTCAACATAATTTTGAAAAAGTGTGAACTGGCCTTACCACTCACGTGTCACATTGACTAAGCCAAATACAATTTTCTTGGTAAATTGGAAAACACTGTAAATGTGCTAGTATTGATTTCAGGGGATTCCCAGTAATACCTTGAGACTTTATGATGAAAAGTTGCATTTGTACACGTAGAAAATATATATATATTGTGTGCGCTTGTACATGGTGTCTTGTGGGGTACTGGAACAATGGAAGGTACCCCACAAGGCCAGTTTTGATCCTTGTGGGGTACTAAAGCGGTACCCCACAAGAATTTCACAAAATAGATACATGTATTTACTCAAAAAGGAGGAATTTTCAAGTGCCATTCATCGGTCGCAAATTGAAATGTTTTATATAAGGGACTTACGGTCGAAAATTTCCACCCAGGAAACTGAATTTGGTTGAAATGGCAGTGATTTGATTTTTTTTTTCCGTGTTGTGTGGGATTTTTGTACACGAGAACAAAGGAAATACCCCAAGTATACATATGTCAGGGTCGTGTTTGTGTTTGGGGGAGGGCGTAAGGGGTGGCAAATTAGGTAAAGTGGATCCACTGAATTACAGACAAGACATTCACAGAAACCATGCACTGAATGTACCACGGTGAATGTACAGTACTGGTATTTTGGTTCCAGCTGATTGGATTTGTATTAACCCGTAAAAAAAAAATCATTTTACACCCATGTGCCACAATAAGCGACAATGCCAATAATATGCTATTTTGAGTCTGTTGAGCGGTGTCTGTCTCACCAAGCTTGGTTGGCATCGTGTGCTGTGTACATGTATTGTACCACGTGATTTTGTGCGAAACATGTGGCGAGGGATTGATCATTCATGCATCGCATGCTGTTTGTTCCTGCAGGAGGCCAGACTTCAGTGCTCAAGAACACCGGGCCAAACATGGCTGTCCACAAAATTCATAAAAGGTTGAGTTCAAAATGGGCTATGCTCAGTTTTGTAGATAAAAGCGGAAGGAGATTCATGGACCTAGTCCTAACATGAGGAGCACTTTGTAGCAAGCACCGGAAATTGGAATGGCTCAACATTCTGAATACTGTATGTTTAATACAACCCTCCAAAACTCACCTTTCTGTATTAACATTGTTTTCATTCTTGAAAAGGGTTTTTGCTGAGGATTGTTTTCAAATTCATGAACAGAACTGTGATGTCATCCTAGGAGGAAAGCCTCATGCAATGCTACCAAAAAATCAACACACACAAAAGCTGTTAGATAGTTTGTATTTCCTTTTCTATAATGATTCATTGTTGTGTACCATAACCTCTACATGTACCTGTGCTTAACAATAAGTGAGTAAGCTACCGGGTACATGTAGTAAGCAACCGTCTCTCAGAAATGTTTTCGCCGCAAGTAAATCTTTTGAAAACAAAAGAAACGATATATATTCACACACGCATGTGTGACAACAAACTAAGAGTACATGTAACATAGCTCTATGTATTGATTGTGTTGTGCAGTGTTTACCACAATGCATGCTGGGATAGCATGGGACTCATGAATGTGGTGTGTGCTACTGTTGTAATTGCCATGAACAGGGGAAATGGCAGATGAAGGAGTACTGGTACATGTACTATTCGCTCACAAGAAGTGAAAGGTGCAATCTTACCATTTCCAGTTGTGGAAGATGGGCCCACCTACCGGTAATTCTCCCTGGAGATTTAAAATGACAGTTGCCCAAGAAGCGTTTTGTCATGGCCATAACCATACTCAAATGCTTATTACGTATTTAGCAATTTACACGTACTGTAAATTGGTGTATACATGTAAGCACTGACGACTCCTATTCTCTCCCATCGCATTGTACTGTATGCTGTGTTACATCACCATATACATGCATGGCTATTTGTTATTCACAAATTTTGCATTGTCTTTGTCTGGTCTGCGAAATGGACCAGTCTATTGAAAATCAATGTTCTTTCCAGATGTGTGCACCAGCACACTATTCGTTGATTTCTAAAATATTACTGTAGCTCTACATTTCATTGCATTTTCTTTGCGAGTTTGAATTTTAAAAAAATTCTTGAGAGCCACTCAGAGAAAAGAAAATGGAGAAAGATCTGTCGCTTTGTTCACTTGTCCGGTTGCAGTGAACCATGTCCAAGGTGAACCGGTGGAAGGGGCAGACACATGGTAGGGCCTACATTGTACATGTCGTAGCATTTTGAGAGAGATTTTTATCTAGCAGATAGATCTCCAAAATTTGAGTTGTTTTAGTGCATTGGTTTGCAGTCTTTTTTAGTGACAGAACTAAGAGCATTCCTATGAAAGTCAAAAAGCAGACAACAGGAATATTCCTATAACGTCACCGCTCCAAACCATCGCACCACAATTTTTGATAGTCCTGTACACAGTGGACAACAAACTGTCGCTGGGTTGATGGGAAATGACCACCAAAAAAATGTACATGTACCACAAATTTGAATTCAGACTTTCCAGGATGGTTGAGTTCAGGTGGCCTGTTTTTCACAGGGGTTTTGTTCTTGCACTTGAATGGTGGGCCCAAGACCTGAGAACACTGTTCTTGGAATAGGATCAAACTCCACCTTCTTGTCAGAGTTTTGCACGAACACGCAGGGGAATGCGCAGGATTTTGATTTTTGAAGAGCCGCAAAAATAGCGAGATGGCCGACAAAGCAGGAGATCATGGAAAAGTTTGGTAAACTTAATATGAATAGTTTTTCATAACACAGAGATGGATGTTCCTCTTTCAAGAGGAAAGAATGCAGCCTAGATGTCTAAACATTAACCCTTGAAATGTTACACGGACACTGCCATGTTGCTTGTTGCTTGTCTATAACTACCGCTGATAACCGGTTGTACCGGCACATTTCTAGCATTCGGGCAGCTGAACCATGGACAACAAATTGAGCTTCTCATGAACATATGACAGAATAACGCGCTGCCTGAACTCAGCACATGAGATGTACATGTAAAAATACAACCAACAAATTAAAAAACGCGCAGAATTTCACCCCGTGTTTATAATGTGCACTGTTCTGTATTAATTGTTCGTACACCCGGCAGTTCTATTACATGTGCACAATGCATCAATTTGTCATAAATTTTTACTTTCTCATATTAAGTCTGACCTCGGTTTAATGATAAATTTAGAACAGTGAATTGGACAGCTTACATGTGTTGCCAAGTGTGTGCTGGTAACTATGTGCATGTATGCTGTAACTGTGTATTACATGTATTGCCAGTTCCTGCCTTGGTTTGGACCCCCAAAAAATATTCACCCCTGGAGCGTCAGAGGAATGGTGTTCCAGCTACCCCATGTGCCGGTAACCCAATGCTACCCTACCGATTGGCTTGCCAATCATGTGGGCCACAAATCAATACCAGTTTCAAGGGATGAATGTCGCCCTATAATCATGTCGTGATATAATCATATATCTTCGACATAATTTGGCGGGAGTGTGTGCATGTGGCGTGTGCTTTGTGCAAAGGGCTAGAAGAGAAAAGTGAGGCACATTTACAAGTAAGTTATAAGAAGAAACTGTAACCCTTTCAGTAATCTCTCCTAAGCTGTCTTCATTCAAGGCTGAAATCTCACTATTACCAGTTTTGTTTTGTTTCCGAAATTGAACCTGTATTTGGATTGAAAAAGCCATTAATCTGTACAAACCTAAATATTGTGTTTAATTGGGTAATTTTTTTTCTCCACAACTTTGATAAAGTTGAGAGGTTCTCGCTATAAATAGTTTATCAATATTTGGCAAGTTGTTCTGTCTCCAGGAACCCTAACCGACAGTCTCCCTATATTATAAGACACATTATTCTTTTTTATGTTTTGGTGTAAGTTTCATGTCATTCTTTTATGGACATTATTAAAATAAAAAAAAATCAGAAAAGAGGTGAACCTTTGAACTGTTTATTTTCAAAGTACATGTATGTTATTATGTGCAAATCACAAAATTCAAGATTATGTCATGAATCTGTTTTCTCAGCTTCAGGGTACATGCAACCGAAATTTCAACCATACTGCCATTTATTTTTAGTATGTACATGTACTCCCAAACATTTACAGCTATAATGGATATGTAGTTTCTTCATAAAGAAAAACCTGTTCTGCTACATGTTTTGGGTTTCAAAATACCGTAACATTGTTCCAGACTCCAGAATAATTTTGTCAATTACCACTCGCCTTGCTTGTATCCTTTGTGGCCCAGCGCCCTTGCATTTACATGTACAACAACCCCCCCCCCATCATAGAGATTACAAGTTTGCAATGCGATGAGCAGAATTACTTCTCAGGAGATTTTCCTGTACGGTATTGGTTACATGCCTGAGGAGATGCCACTGAAGCAGCGAAATCCGAACCAGGACCGATGTAGTGGGGGGACACTAACGGGTATACATTACTGCGTCGTTAATTTCCAATGAACCAAGGCATGGCTGTGCGTGGCAATTTCTTTAAATGCGGGACCAGATCAAAAATTGATTCTGAATCGGTCCTTGTATGGCGCATGTATTTGCAATCTCAGGAGGAATATGCCCTCGGTGATTCTCAGACTTTCAGAATTTTGCACGGATACAACCTTTAATGCATCAGCAGTGGGAAGCTGTAATAGGCAGAACTGAATTACAAAGTGAGATACCGTAGCGAACTGTTTCTCTTGAGAGCCTTTGATAATAATCAGTAATAATTGATACTGTGTCTTTTACAAACAGAAGATCAAATGCACTCCGTAATTAATGGCTTAAACAATAAATCCAACACATGAAGAGAGGAAAGGATTGAAAGAGACAGTTAAGACATGCCCCTGATGAGCCGTTGCCCGGACAGTGGTGTAGAGTGTAGGGATACTGAAACTTTGCCAGTGTAAACTCGTGTCTGCTCATGAAAATGCTGGGAAAAAATAATCAATATCCTCTCACATTGACTAAAGTTCTCCCAAAAAACTTCTGGTCAAATCTTAACCCTTTCTCTCAACTTGTGTACCGCTCGACGAGTAGCAACACACTCGTTCCACTCCCTCAATACAAAAAAGACAACACATTGTAGATCATTCAGCCATGTTACATGTAATTACCTTTATGAACTTGAAGAATTATCTCCTTGAAATTGTGAGATTGCAAAAACAGTTAACTCAATTTGAACACCTGTTATATGAGAACCAGAGTGTATTGTAAATGGTAAAATATTATTTTGTACATAATGTGTTTTATACTTGTAATCAAAGTATAAATAATGCTCTTGTAATGACTACATGGACCATTCCTGGTAAGTGGGGTAATGTGGTACACATTACAGTAAGGGACTCACTGTCCTACAACAGTTATCTTTAAACTCGTAAGAAGGAAACAAAATTTCATGTAATTTACTGGTTTATTAATTTTCTTGAACTTTCAGACAGTTATTTGTCATCATCCCTGTTGACTGTTGTTTTTTTAAATACCCTTGACATACATGTACCATAATAAAAACTTGTACATTGGAACTAGCTGCTTTTCCTCATCTGTATTTCTGGAGTGGATCCGCTCAGTAACACAAGTCTACGTGCTGGTTACTCTGCTTGTGATCAGAGTTTTAATTGGTTATTTGCATGAAATTGCTTCTCGTAAGCATTCTACCGTTAGCTAGCTTCACTTGAAACACTTTAATATTCACTCGTTGCACGCTGCTGCTATAGGCATGCAGAGCCTCAAACTGGTAGCCTATACAATCGCGTCAGAATCGCAACGGAGCTTTCTGAAATGTTGTCCAATCATATGGTATAAGAAGTAATGCAGCACGTGCAAAATTGCCAAGCAACGTATACGCAAATCAGTGAACCGGTTATAAAGCTGCCAGATTGAGGCTCTGCATGCCTGTGGCAGCAGCATGTAAAGAGCAAGTAAGTTTAACGTATTGGACCTGTGTGCTATGATTGAATCTTTGCTCGTGCAACCTCTCTTTCAGAGGGCCCATGCTTATAGACAAATAGGTCGGTGTTTCACTGGGCAATCCTGATGGCCCCCTTTAAGGGAAAAGGCATCATCTTCATAGATTTTGTTAAGGAACAGTGGGTTCTGTACAACAGTTTTACTTAACGCAATTGGCTGGGGATTGCTACAAATGACAAGTGATAGTATTACCATGGTCACTGGATTGGTCTACAGGCTTCAAAACTGCCTCAAAAGGTATTTTCTGTTGGAGGGTGAAGGAAGAAGGATGGGCATCCATTAATTCCAAGCCGTTAATCTCATCATCTCCTACTCCATAGGTAGTCACTGGCTAAATGCACAGAATGCTTTATGGTCTGTTTTCCCAAAGTGGCCCATTGGGAACCCCTGAGTAATTTTCACCCCCAGGCACCTCAGTGTTATCTTGCCAGAGTGACCAGCCAGAGAAATATTTTGCATATCAGATAGGAGACTGCTTTGCATTGGGAATTGCCTTGGCCAGTCAGAAGATGCTGAGGGAGTTGTGGAGAGAGGCAGGAAAGTTCCACTTTCTGCTTGTTTTGTCAGATTTAAGCATAAGTTAGCCTTCTCTTCCAGTCCACACGGTTCAAAAAGTGATGTAATCATACCAAAAATGTCCAAAGTTGGCCTTTTTATTAGTGTACTTGTATACCCTTGTAAAATGATGGGGAAAATGGATGACCCCCAAGGCTTCTTATTCCACACAAAAGCTAATTTATTGCCATGATTCATGTACAGCGAAATGTATCACTATTGAAATGCTTTCACCTGAATTTGCACCTTAGTCTTTTTGTGATGTCATGGTTTGGCACTTGCTTTTCCCATCAGGCTACATTAGGCATGAACTGGCCTTGAAGCAGATAAAGTCAAAGATAAAGTTGAAATTGTGGCGCAGTTTGAAAGAAAATGTAGGTTAGAAATTTACAAACACACTAGATAAGAAGTGTTTTGTTGATTTAGAATTTTGGAGCACAAATCCATTTTGTCATTGTCGAATTATTTAAAAGGATTGTTGATGGTTAACTTCTGGTATCAGTGGCCAGTACAGTTGATGAGTGTCACTGAAGTTCCCTTGGTCATAACGAGGCTTGCTGTTGCGAGTAACAGTCTCCATGGAGAAGTACAAGGATCCATGGACCTCTTACAAATGGAGTACTTCCAGCAGCCAAGTGGGCCCATAGAATTATGACCGACTTATGTGCCATGGACAACCTGTACCCCTGCTCGGTATGGATGCATGGCCCTACCCTACATGTACCTATGTAATCTTGCTCATGTTCCAGTGTGGGGCTTGTGTGCTTTGTAATTAATTTTACAATATATGGATTCGCACTGAAGATGTCAGGTTGTCAGGTGATTGACAAATTCCCTTTGCAATGGCAGCCGATGAATGCGGACTGTACGGAATAACCTGAGTCTTTAGTATTGGGAGACGCACCTTAGATGGTACTATGTTCACACATAGGTCACACATACTCGAGGTGCAGATTTTTTTTTTTAATACGGTTGATTGAAGAAGAATTGATTGCATGTGTATGATTTGTGGTGTCTCACCTCTTGCCTTTCACTTGTGACCGATAAATTTCTCTTATATTGCTTGTGCTTTCCAACTTTAATTGCTTTATACAACCCCCCAAAAAATCGTCCACATCCTTAATATACATGTACATGTATCATTTAATTTACCAATATGCGTTTCATGTACGTGTACATACATGTACATGTATATCAGTGCAAACTTTTAAAAAGTAGAGCCTAGCCTGTGACATGCCGCCATGTCCAGTGAAGTCTGTTTGTGTTGCTGTCACTTTACGCATAGGCAGCTTGACATTTGTTTTCTGAATTGAGATTTATACAGGACATGTTTTAATTGATTGAGTTTTGATGACAGTGATGTCACCATACATGCATTGTACGTGTACATGTAATTTGGCATTTGTTGAAAGATCTGCGGCACAAATTCTACATTTTTTATTTCTATTCTGCATTGTATGCAGTCTTTTAAAATTTCAGTGATAGTCAATCCCATTTTTAGGCTGTTAATTTTGTCTAGTCACAGTACATGTACATGTATTACCTATTATAGGGAAATAGACTTGAAGCTGGCGAGTTCATGTCAGATGAACAGTGGGTTAATTCCCCAAGCAAACATTTGATTAAATTATGTCAGTGAAGGCCACAACACCCAACATCAAATTAACACCCCCCTCAGCGGAAATGTTCATCTTAAAAAGTGTTTTCATAGAGGTCTTTGGGGTTGATGGAAAACTTGTCATCAAGACAATTAAAATAAGTGATTTTTTTCAATACAAACAATAAAAAATTTGGTAGTCTTCAATTTGAAATTATTGTCATGTATTAAGCAGTGCAAATAAAATATTAATTGTTGCTTTGATGATCTTTCTGAATAAAAATGTGAAGTGTACATATACTTGTACAAACTGCTGCCTAGTGATTCCTGGTGACTGCAATGGCCTGAAATATATGTGTACATTTATATGTACTAATGTTAAATTACATGTACTGTATACATGTTTAGAGGGCCTGACATTTCCATCCTCCTTAACTGATTGTCCATTGTAGAAGTCTTTTTACCTTAGAGAAAGATTCTGTTGGAATAAAAATTTACCCAAAGTAACTGAGAGTGCTTTTAAAAGAAATCAGATTCTGAAGCATGAGCTTGCACTCTCTGTATTCATCACTTCCCTATCACATATTGATCTGGCTTATGTTCCAACTCATTACAGCTTAGTTGTCATAGTTACCGACAATAGGAAATGTCAAAACAAGAACACCTGGGCCTACATTACAGAACATTAAATTTAAAAGCATTAGCCTGTGATGCACTTACCTTTTCGTGGTATGTATTTAAAAAGGAGAAATATGGCCTAAAAAAAATTTTTTTTTTCATAATCATAACTCAAACATTCAAAATTCACCGCAGTGATGAGTCATGAGAAGATTCGTATTCCATTTGGGAATAGGCCTACCCTTGAAATTCTTGAGCCCATTTTGGGCTTGGTTAAAGATTGTACGGTACCGGAACCACTTTGTGAACATGATTTCAAAAAAGCTGAAACAAAAGAGCAATTGAATGAGGAAACTCTAACCAGGGACACCTGCATCCGGTTGCCTTTTGCACTTGAGCGAGGCAACACAAGCTTTCCAATTGGCACTTTCACGGTGTAGGACACTTGTTACTCTCGCATTGGGCATGCTCAGTATATGTAGCGTATCCTTGAAATGATGGTCTATTCAGTCACGTTTAGGTCGTATCATGAACACATTTCAGGAAGCCACATCACCTCTTGCACACTTCAGAATTCATGTGCAGTTGTTTCTTATAAATCATACATTTAGGAACTTGATCCTGCACAGTCAGTGTTCTCCAACCTATTGGTACTGTTAAGTAGCCTGGCAGCCCACTGTGCACAGTTTGTCTCCCAAACTAGCCGCGGCCATGGAGCTTTGAAATCTGCCCACTCAGTTTAACATTTTGGGCACTACATGTTCATGTACATTAATGTGAACATTTCATCTTGTATCAAGTTAGCTGGGTATTCACGAATGTCTGAAATTGCTTCCAATCTTTATGAGATAAAAGGCTACCTTTAAGATGCTCAGAAATGCACTGGGCATGAACTCAAAAGGGAGAGGGGCATGGGAATTGGCCTTAAGAGGCCCATGAATCCCATGAATCCCCATGAATCCCATGAATCCCCTGAATCCCATGAATCCCATGAATCCCCATGAATCCCATGAATCCCCTGAATCCCATGCTACACTTTAAGTCTTCATTTCCCTCTTCTCCCATTCAGTAATGTAATTCTTACAGTCCTAGCCTAGTGTGAATTTAGGACTATGAGAACACTGTCACTGAATATGGAGTGGTACCACAACATATAAGTTGAGTCATAAATTTTCCAGACCAAGTGCTGAGGTCTGATAAACACAAACTTGGGTACTAGTACACAGCGTCATTGCATTAACAATGTTTAGTGCTAAAAAGCAACTTAAGGTCGTGTAACATTCTGAGAAAAACCTCCAAAAATGAAATAAAAGTAATTGACATTTCAGGTCCTACATGTGTGGCCTAGATGCCTTTTCCCTTTAATAAATACTTCTGTATCGTGAAAACCTGTACAGTTTTACTGTACCTTACTCCGTGTGAGAACATTTGAGAGTGCTTTTATTGCTTAAATTGCAATCTTTTACTGTTAAAATTTCAACATTTTTTGCCAATGCCACATTATTTTGGTACAGAGAAAGTTCATCTTTCTCATTTGCAAAGAGCAAAAACTAAGAGCTTAATATTTCAAAACATTTCACAAATGACATCTATTTGGGAGATAAACATTCTTGAGAAAAATGTGTATTAAAGCTTGATACTAGTAGTTCAGGCCAGCAATTGAAAATGACAAATGTTCCTCTCGTTCAAAATTCACCTCATCTTAAAAATTCAGCAAATCACTTCAGATTCCAGTTTCTTTGAGCAATGGATAAGAGAAGTTTTACCTTAGGCTGGTTGCAAGCGTCATTTCTCCTCAGTCACTGAATGACTCAAGCAGAGTTGCTTGTTGTGCTGCATAATGTTCTGATTGCAATCTCAGGAATGATTCTGATCTCTTGGAGGATTAGACTGATCTCGGCCCTCCAGCAGGATATCTGCAAATTTATTTCTGCTGTGCATTTTGGTCCATTGCACGGCGCTACACTTTATATTGAATGTTCCAAGTCAAATTTTAAGTTGTGATTTATTTTTTTAAGTTGAATTTTTTCGTCAATCGTGAAAATTCTTCTTAAAGTTCTGTGAGTCTTTTGAAATTCAATAATAAAAGTGTGTTTTGCTGAATGATTTCCTTGCACTTAACATCTATATAACCTGAAATTGGTGGTTTGTAAAGACAAAATCCCCAGATTGGGAAAAGAGATTCTTTCAAATTTCATTTAAAGATACTTGAATGTAAACAGATAAAAGACTAACCTTTCAGAAATGTTTAAATCAGAAAGAATTAGTGGTTGCTGGAACATTTTCCATAATTTTGTGGTGTGTTTTAAGTGATTTTTAACAGAAATTGATGTTTTGTTGCTTGAGTAAAACATTACCATGACGACACCATAGTTGGGATAAATTTGTTTTATTTGCTCTCAATACTCACCTGATTTTTTTTCAACACTTGTTCACGTGTTAGAATCAAAATATTTGAGCTACATGTGGATTACAGTATCAATGAGATTGATTTAATGCAGAATTTTTGAGTATTCAATGTGCATTCAGACATTGCAAATGCTGACAATTGTAAAATTAATTCTAATATTTTCAATACCATTTGTGTAGGATTTCTTAATAAATATCATTTTCAGTTCCTCCCTTTTGGTTATAATTTTATATCTAAAACCTGCAAATTAGTGTAATACCAATTCTTAAAAAACCCACAGACCAAAAAAGGATGGAATAGTTGCCATTTCCTAGCACTGTGGAAACCAAACCCTGAGGGCAGCCGTGGGTTGTGGCAAGCCGATAGTTCTTAAAATTGTAACCAACTTGTTCCGCTGTGGAGAATAAAGGGGCGTGTGTGCCCCGAGGCCTCAATAAGACTCTTTACCGTCCCTCCTTCAAATTTTTTTGTACCCCTTCTTTTATTACGCTGAGCTTGTTAACTGTAGCTCTGCATTGAGATGTACTGTTGTAGAAGACCTAATTACCATCGCTGGTAATGCCGTGTGTGACCGGCCGATTCCTTGCCTACGGGGTGCTCTCTTCACGCGCTCTGAGGCGGCCGCGAAACACCACTTGATTGTTGAGTTTGTCACGTCGAATCGACCTCTGCAACAAGAAGTGGGTCATGTGGGCATTTAAATCAGGAGGGTGATTGCATGAAATATGCATGATGGGGAAATTGAAACAAGGCCATGCTGCAGTGTACGGTACTAGGCCCTGGCAACGCGCGGTCCAAGACACAGTGGATGCAAGACTCGCCTTTGATGTCTTGTGAGTGTGAATTACAACGAAATTCCCCAGAAAAAGAAAAAGTATGGTAATGATGGGCTATTTGCTTTAAAACTCTGTGGAATTAACACAAATTGTTTGGTAGCAGGGGCCAAACAGAATTGGATTTTACTCCAGGGGGAAATTTCAGCTGCTGCAAGGTTTATGATTAGCAGTAGTCCAAGCAAGCTAAAAAGGAGGTTAATTACTCTGATTCGGTCTCTACTGGGTATTCCAATGTGTCGCTTGAAAGGTTCGTAAACACTAGCTCAAAGTCTTTGGTAGTCGCCTGATCAATGTAGTTCACTTCATGATTGCAACAACTTTTATTTGAAATATTTTAATAATTGAATGACACAGGTCAATTACCAGTACTTCTGGAGCAACAAAAATCCGAAGTTCCCAATTCACATTTAGGTACACGTATTTA
>NW_019091418.1:1508960-1524372 GCF_001949145.1 Acanthaster planci
CTCTGTGACTGTTTAAGCCAAAGGAGGTGTGTCAGTCACATAGACAGGTTGTAGGTTGAAGAAATTTTAGGCGATAACAGGAATTGTAAAAACAATTTTACAGAGGGAAATTTCAAGATGGACTGCACAGCTTACTTCTTTATCATGGTCGATTAAATCTTGCATAAAAGCAGCTGTTTGATTCATCAAACAGCTGCCATAGAATGTAGAAAGAGTGATTAATCATTTGAAAAAAAAAATAAATCAAAAACTCATTACATTTGCCATGCAGTGACTGACTAGTATAATATGAACAGAAAATACTCCTCCAGTAAATGTTGGTGATTGGGTTGGGACTTATTGGGGCCTGTATGGGTGGTTGCTGGGATTGGGAGGGGATGGTGGTAGGGGTGTGGTGGTCATGAGTACATGAGAGGTACATGTACTCATCTGAATCTACATGTATTTCACCTCTTTTTTGACTGTTAAAAAAAATTGGTTTTGCCGACAAATCCTGTGGAGCCAAGGGTGGATGTTTCCTTTGTAGGGATTACTTTCCACTCCACTCCTTGAGGACAGTGCCAATTTCTCTCTGTTTAATCTTTTATGTATTGGGTAATCCTACCAGATGACTTCAAACCATAAAAGGACGATGACCCCTCTTACATAACTCACATGACTACAGGTCTAGTACAGGTAGCTAAAGATTTGGCTATACAGGGAGTATGTCGAATGGACCAGTGCCAGAATAACCATGCAAACTTGCCATTTGAATTTAGGAAAAATGCTGTGTAAAGAACTACTGGTACTCGACCACAGGTTTAGTTTTTGTCACAGAACCGTGACACGCACAGTGCTGTTGATGAAATAACCTGAGCTCCAGGGGATATTTGAGCTCTGAGTTAATAGCAGCTTGACTTGACTGTCTGCAATGTTGAGTTGTCACCTTCATGGCAAATCTCAAGCCCCTGTGAGGCAACATTAATGAAACCACTGGTGGTGGAAGGGGAGGGGGAGGCTAGTGCCCCCGCCCCCAATGTTTCAACTGGGTTGGGGCAAGACCACTGTCATTGAATAAAACTCCTTAGTCATTTTGATTGACTGAAATTCAGAGCATAATGTCATACTTCTGATGGCCCTTTTCCCCCCTCTGTTACATCACAGAGGGTCATGTTGTTGTGTGGTGGTTTGGCAAAAGACCACAAGACTGAAATTTGTAGACAACGCACAGGAAACCATGAGCCAGCTGGGAACCCGCCACTTCAGCTTTCCTATGGTGGTTTTCCTGCCCAAAGTGGAGTGAATTATGGTTGAGATGACTGTCAGTGCACATGTGCAGGCCAAAACTCCTATCATTTTTATGAGGCAGATAAATTCTTTTATAATGAACCGGTAGGCCTACGGGAGAAGGGCAGGGGGGGGTTGGTGGTTAACTTTATCTCTCATACATGTATGGTGTAAAAGCACTTGACATACCGAGGGAATAAGACATTCATGTTATTCACATCATAACATATATGTACTGCTATTCCGTCCCTGCATGTGATACCGGGTCATGTCATGTGGCGGTTGCCAATAGCAACCGCCTTCCGCTGACGCGTCCGAGTGACTAAAATCATCTAATTATGAATGTTCACCATTTGTCTAAATGGTAATGATTCTGGTGATCTGCGTCCTGAATATGTTCGATTTAGAGAAAAATGTTTCCCGGTCCATTGCAGAATCTTAGCTTCAGTCTTGCAGTGGAGACCCTCACAAGACCAGGCACAAAGCCAGACACGCAGGTCACAAGTTAGAGGAATGGGTAGTGGCAAAGGTAATGCTCTTGTCGGAGTTCATTTGAGTGAGTTCTGGCCTGAGTGACACACTGGAGGCTTTGCGTTGGTCTTGCGATGGTTATGAGGGGTCACAATGCTGGTTAACTTTGGGGAGGCAGTTTTTGGAAGAAGTTGAAAACCCTCGTCAAACCTCCACTCATCTAAAAGATGAAAATGCAGAACTTACAACATGTGAAGGTATTTTTCATATCACATTCAATTGTAGCGAGACAATTACATATTTGTCCATGTTTTGGAGTTTCCAGTTCTCAAGAGTATAGTCCAATACACTTTTATGATATACATGTATGTTCCTCAGGTAACTTCAGGGTGCATCAAGTATTTTGTGAGTGTTTTGTATATTTAAACTACCGGTAACTCCAACAGTTTGCAGGAAGGTAAATAATAAAGTCCAAGAGTTTATAATACACTTGCCACAGTCTTTAAGAAAACTCCCTCCAATACACAAATACGGTATGTCTAATGTTTTTGACGTGGTACCCAACAGGAAACTTTATGAGTATTTACGTGTGCCATAAGTGGCAATTTTGAGCTTCACTCACAAGTACTGTAACCTATGAACTTTCCAATGTTACAGAAATGTGCATCTCACCTCAACAGTATCCCACTGTGGGTATATTAATGTTCACATATACTTGATGACAAAAAAACATTACGAAGGACTAGTAGACCTGCCGTATGCTCAATAACACAGTTGTGTTAACTGTGCTGTTACGACTACTTGTGTTTTATCAAACTAAAAAAATTGCATTTATAACACTTCACAATGTTTTTCTTGTATTGTCATTTTCTACAGTTTATAAATTATACGTTAATTTTGCCACAACTGTTGCCTCTCTAGTCTGCACAGAGGAATCTGTATTTGGGAGAAGTAGCAAGTGTTTTGGTTCTCATTTTACTTTACTTGTACTGTCACGCTAGTGCAGCCATCTGGAAAATGGTAATTGCACTGATCCAAAGCTGTCACATTGAGTGCTGTTTACAAATTTCTAATATTACTGTCCATTGTGGGGGCCCCGGTGCCAAGTTGTGAAACACTTTTGTTTCTTAATAAACTTACCTCAGATAATCCTCTTCCAAAACAGTAGATTCATGATAATACGTACTCCGGTAGATCACCATTTCACTCAAATTCCCAGTGGAAGTGGTTCTCTTTCCAACTATTTCATGCTAAATTTAGAGTGATGTTTGTTCGAAGTCGTCTGGTCCTTAGTTTAAGTTTGGGGAAATAAGAGAGCATTCGCAGTGATTTATATCTTGTGTATTTTGTACTTGTGACAATTCCATGGAGGAAACCTTGTATTGGACTCTGTAGTGGCCTGCACCTTGGCCAGGCCTCTGTGTACATTGCAAAAGACTAAGTTATAGTTAAAAATATGGTACACATCTTGTATAAATTACTCTCTTGAGCCAGTATTTCTGGTGTCTCGCTTTGTCATGAAACACCGCCATTCACTTTTGTTTTTTCATTTGGTTATTGTTTTTAAAAAGTAAGAGATTTTGGGCTGAATATAATCTTGCACCAGGGGTCTGGTTTGATGTGAAGTTAATGCCGTAAGCAGAGAAATGTATGTAGTTAAACCAATAATGAGTATTTATGAGTGCAATGGTAAGAATATTGTCATGAGTTGAAAGATGAAATGTTCCATTCAATGAGCCACAGGGGAGTTGAATGGAACATTTCATCTTTCAACGAATGACAATATTTTTTCCAATGCGCGAATGAAAAACATTCATTATTTGTTTTATATAACAACTAAGTAGATCTTTGTCACTTGATTTGAGGATATGAGTATAAATAAGGTACTTTCCTTCTGTCATCTGCTTCGTCATTCAGCAAGATTCTTATTTACGTGCAGCATACTGAATTTGCTTCTTCGTATTCTTTCCGTCTGCTCCGTCAAGTAATTCGGCAATTTCCCCGTCATTCAGCAACACGAAATTGCTTGAACCCGCTGTCCTTTTAGTGATTGTGGGCAAACACACGCCCTCTGTTGACCAATTACGGATTGAAGTCCTTTGCGTGCAATAGATCAAACTGCATATAACCAAAAATGCACGGTGTATATAACAAATTTCAACGTTCATGACGTCAGCCATAAAATAGTCTATTTATAGAATATCACGGGACCTACAATCTGCCAATAAAATGACAAGGATTTGCTTAGGTGTTAAATAATGTAATCTAAAGCACTTTTGCTAGTGTTGCCAATACATGTATTTTTCATTTTAGAAAACATGTCCTACAGGAATGGTTTGGAGGTCATTTAGCAAGACTAGTTGACTTGGAACATCTTTTTTCCTCAGGGTAATGAGCAAGTATCCTTGACCTTAAGAAAAACCTTAAGAACAAAAAATGTCCAAAATAAAATTTCCAGCCTAAAGAAACATGTACCGTATTCTGTTTTTGACCCTATGTTCACAAATATTCCTGCTGAGAATTCAGATCTTTTTTTTTTCGGTGTAACTTAGTAACAAAAAAAAAAGAATATAACAAAGTACTTCAACTTGAACCACATGTCAGAGGAAGTGTTCGATTTTCACTTGTAATGTAACCCTCCCTTCCCCAGCCTAACCCAGCCCCCATCCCACGTTCTTGCTGTTTGGGCTTTGCCCAGATTCTGCTCTTCAAGCCAATAGCACTGTAAATGTGTAAAACATATCCTCTCTATCTTCAATTTGCTAGCAGACTGTGAAATTGTCAGGAGTTGATGAGAAAATGTGATGTTCAATCTTACCCCTTCTTTCTCATACCACTGTAGCCTATGCCTGGGGATATACATTCCAGTTGACCTTTGACACTTGGTTAATTTTTGCTCAAATGTTTTAAACTTTCACAACTCCTTGTTTGCAGATAAAAAAGTCATTGTTTTATCATAAGTGTATATGGGCATGACATGTTACTGCCTGCAAAGCTCAATCTAGACTTGACTCTCCAAATCCCCCCAAAATATCCAACAAAGGGCTTTTTCTGTTTCTGATCAGATGAATTAACAAACAAGTTTCAAAGTACATGTACATCATATTTTATAGCATGGTTCATCATTTTTCGCCAACAGCAAGTGTGCAGAATTTTTTAAACATACCGTCCGAGAAAACTCTAAAAAGGGTCTGAGCCTGGAACTACACCAGAATGGAAGGAAATATGTAATGAGGAAAATGAAATGAGGAAAATAACATTTTTGTCTGTCAAAGAGTGGCTGGGAAGGAAAGCTGGAAATCTCTCCATCATCTCCGGCGGATGAATATTGAGCTAACATTTTTGTCTGTTAAGAGTCGCTGGGAAGAAAAGCTGGAATGAATGTTGAGCTATTTTTAAGCTTAATGGGCTAATATGAGTCAGCTGCCTTAGATATTTATGAATTTTGGACCGTACAACTCCAGCATGAAGGACATTGTCAATTACCAACGACATGAGTAATTTCTCCATTGTAGCTTACTTAGTGGGGTTTCACAGATTGTTTAATTTTGAAAAGTCTATTCAGTGGTAGAGAAAGATTGTTAAGAAGCATCTGTTGGCTTGGCTGCGCCGCTAGTGATACTTTATGCATGTAAGATAAGGTTTTGATCTGAGAAGCTTAACCAAGTTTGACACGTTTGACAATTCTGTGTGTGAAAATGGTACCAGCACAGTACGGCCCAAAAAAGGGCATCCCACAGAAACTTTTTGCAAAAATACTGGAAGTCTTGCTCTATTTGACTTAATGTGCATGCCAAAATGCTGCATAAAGATTCAATTTCTTTACATTTATGTTTGCAGGGATTTCAAGGGAGTAAAAGGACTCTTCCAATGATGATGTTACGATGCATGTAATCTTATCATGCAACAAAAGCAGAAACTGGCTAGCCCTTAGTCATGAGGACCCTCCCTGACTTAATGTTACCATTTCAAGTACACGTACCCCAGTAGCTGAAAACATTTCAACTCTGGGCAGAAAATTAGAACATGAATAATACATGTGGATTCTTCAATAAAAACAAAACAGAAAACTGGATCCATTAATTATTAGCGTCACTCAGCAGCCATGCTGTTACGACCTATGACCTGCGCGCCTGACCCAGGGGTCACCTCTGGCAGCACTGAGCCTCGATTGGTGTGCATTGGGGAAGATTCATGTGTTCTGTGTAGGCAAGTCAAGGGAAGAATGTTGCCCAAAGAATGATAGGGGAGCTATGGTGCACATAGACTACGTGTACTCTTGACTGGCCCCGTGACCCCTCACTCATTTGCATGTCTGGGTCTCATGTTTACAATACTTTGCCCTGTGGCGTGGTCTTTTGGCGACATGAATGGTGTCGGAAAGTTTCACTGGAGTGAAGAAAAGCAGAATGTAGCTGGGGAGTGCTGAAGTTATGCCTGGAAAAGTCCTCTGTTCATTTAGAAAATCATCACAAAGGTCTGGGGGACGGGGAGAAAGAAAGGTTTTCATCCATCCCAGTGATAAGCCTTGTGCATCCAAGGGATTAGTCTCAGCACAACATTTCCTGAATGTTGTGCTGAGACTTGTCTGTTGTGATATCAACAATGAGGGCTGATACAAAGAAGTAAAATTGAGTAACTTATTCCCAACCTGATGTGTTATAAATAATCCACATTAACATGTACATGTACCCCTGCCTGTGAATGATGTTGGCTAATGTATCTACATGCAGTCTGTGTTTTCTTAAATCTCTGCCAGCTCTAGCCGTGGTCTGAACCTTTCAACAGCTTATTAACGTCGTCCTGTTCAGCTCTGATTTGAAAGATTTGGTGATCTCAATTAACTTTATTTTTGCTACAAATGATGTCATGAAATGACATCAAAACTCCATCACAACGATCCAAAAGTTCAATGCACTTGTTGATGTGAGCTATTGATTTGCAAAAATAACAAATGCGCACTTGTCAAAGTCTCATAATTCAATCACATATCATTAGTGCAGATTAGTTGATGTCCGATTACTATAACCTGTAAATGTAGGGTAACTAATATGTCTGCATAATTATGCATTCTTTTCATGCATGTTGATTTTAATGGAATCCAACAGAAATTAATTTGCAACTCAGACAATCGAAACTTGTCTGAGTAATGATATAACTGACATTGTGAGAGTACCTAAGTTGGTTGAAATGCACCAAAGTTGCTGAAGGGCTTTGCTGTTGACTACATTGGCCTGCGTGTTTTGTTTGTGTGTTTACATTCTGTGTTTGTGTTTCTTTGTTTTTTTTGTTCAGGCTGATTTTGGCCATAGAGGAAAGGACAGACAGACAGACACTGGACAGGTTTTGCCTGGTGCCGTGACAGCCACAACCAAGCTTTTTTGCCATCCAAATTGCTTTTTTCTCAGGCGCACAATTTATTTTCTGACTTAAAGATAAATTTTTCACTCACTGCCCAAATGATACCTTATAATAAAACAATTTACTACCGCCTAATACATTTGGGGATTGACAAATATCCTGGACAGAACTCCACAGTGAGCCTTTTGACGAATGTTGTGAGTGGTTGGCTGCCAAGTGGTTGGCCAATCAAAGAATCCCTACGATTCGACATGTCTGCCCCTCCTCTCCCGAAATAAGGGATTTTCCAGATACGAGTACCAGAAAACCGTATTTTGAAAGGTTTTCAATACGGGTATTTGAAAATGTGAAAAACAAGGCTTACTTGATACACAAAGTCCATAGTTTGCATTACCCAGTCTGTGTAGACAAACTCAATATTTTGGATCAGTTCTAAGTGGGAAAGGTGGGAGGGGGGAATGAATTATCAAACATCAAAATTAACAGCTTTAGCCTGGCTTTTGGGTATTTCTCCCATTCAGGAAAATATTTTGTAGCTCTCAACTGAAAACCAACCGCGATTATTGTTATTGTTGTGATTAAGTATTTCTGGTAATGACACCAAGGATTCCTCAAAAGCCCCCAAGGCTCTGTAGCTCACAAGCCTGAAGAAACCTGTAGAGAGGAGACAAGAAGCAGTTACAGTGTAAGAGGTGGGAGGAAAACCCAAGAGGAATATTCTGGGTAAAACCCAGGGAATCGGGTTTGGACTGAAAACCTAAACTACATGTGGACCGAGCTGGGAATCGAGCCCGGGCCTCAGAGGTTGAAGGAAAGGAAAGAACCAGTATGCCAACCAGATCCCCAAATGATCTTTTTACTGCAAAGCCTTTTCTTTTGTGCTGGAGGGAACATGCATGTTTCTGAGCTCTTGGAAAAGTTTTACAAACCTTGGAAAAATTGGCAACCGACCAAGGCCTGATTACCGTACTTGAACTTGTGTCCAGACTGAGATTGGAATCCAATCCCTCTGATTGATCAAGCAGCAGACAGTCTGCTCTAGTTATTACATGTGTGGCACCAGTCTAAATGTTGCATTTAAAAAAAAACATTCTGTTGTCTACTTGAAATGATGGCTAACATATGTAAAACATACACAATATTATATTAAAGTCCTTAAAACTGGATAACACAAAACAAACCAAACCAAAACGTGGACATCTTGCAAACCATTTTAAAGAGAAGTCACACAGTGGTTAACTATTAAAAGCTCTGAAAGTGTTTTGTTTGTTTTGTCTTTGCTGGATGATTTCTGAACTTAATCTCCCAATATCTTACCTGATATTATCAAGCCTCTTTTGGAGGCAACTATGGACCGGCTTTTCCTCCAGAATGCATAAAACACTACAAAACCTAGCCATATTGGAATTTGGGTGTATTCGGGGCTGTCAAAGTTGCTGAAGAAATCAACAAAATTCTGGACCCTATCACAGAATGATCCTATTGTACAGGATCGAAAGACATTGCCCTTTAATTGGAACAAGCTAGTTGTGCAAATTACCCAGTCTTTTTATCGTTGAATCATGGTATCCCAGACAGTACCAGTGTCCCTCTGTCAGCAAAAATATGTAGGCCTACATGGTGCAGCTCGGTTCAGCCCCCTTGTAAGTGTTAGGTCAAGCAGGGGGAATCAACACCACACCTCTGCCCGTTTCACTCTCAAGGCGACCCTACTTTGGGGAGTCTGTCTGGAGCTACAAGTACTTGTAGGTGTACAACCCAGCACAAGCGAAATTGCCCTCAGAAGTTCAAGACTGTCAAGACCAAGGAGGAGTTTTCCGTTCAAAGCCTGCTTCATGTTACCCTTGTGTGGGTCATCATGTACATGTATGTTTTTTTGTCAGAAAATTGGAAGCTGTTACATCTTGCTGCCATTTTGTTGAATGTTTTTAGGGGTGCACCCCAGTAAATATCAGTCCCATAGACATCAGTCATAAACCCCTAGGCGTATACTTCAAAATTTTTTTAACGATATAACTCTCACAGGTGTTCAGGCTGCAGAGAAAAACGGTGATCAGCTTTCAATTTCCTTTCAAGTTTTGGTGAGTTGACCAATGACACTGTACTTTTTGAGATACTCTCACCCAAAGCAGACCACCTGGCCTAAAATGAAGGATCAGGGAAAAGCAGCCATTTTGCAAAAGCATCCAAATTGCTTAGAAATGAAAGCCCTAATTCCAAGCCAGAGGTTCAGTGCCATTTTCTTCAATTCCCAATGGCCATGGCTCTCAGAAATATTTCTGAAAACGGCAATATCAAAGGGAAAACATCTGGGGAAAAAATCACTAATTTGTAGGGAGGTGAAACTTTAAACGAGGACCTTTATCGTTTATTTTGTTAATTTAGTCCAAATCTATTTTCCTTTTGCAAATTTCTGAATAAACAAAACTACAAGAGATCTTGAAGGATGACTTGCAGATAAATACATGGAGACGCATGGAGAGAAAATAAAAGCATGGCCAGCAGATTATGATTAGGGCAAATACATTACGGCCAAAATATGAAGCCATGTAGTTGGCACTGGAGTGGCAGCCTTTACATGATAGCAGCCAGCCTAAATAGCTTCCCCCCCAGGTGCGGTAAATGGGGGTTGCGGTTGACCGATTTACACCCAAGTTCACCCAGGTCAAACCACATCTATTTAAGAGGGCTGTCCCCACGACTGAACGATCGCGCACCCCACTTAATCCAGCCTTCAAGCAAACCTACAGCCACAGTCAATGGCATTTTTTTTTCTCAGTGAGTGGAGGCTTGTTGCCTTTATACGGAGGAGCTATTTCCAAACCATCTGGATAGGGGGTACCCCCATGGTCACCAGACAGTTTACTCCAGGCTCCCTAGTTGGTCAGCATGACATAGACATTGATAGTAAATGGTTATGACTTGATGAGAATTCCCATAGCAGCCTTTTTATGACCTAGGTCGTATTTTATGAGGGTGTCACCATGAGTTGATGTAAGGCAAATACACTGCAGTTGTCCAGTCTGAGGCATGAGACTGTTTGGCCTGTGATTGGTCAGTCTGTATATTTTATGCATATTGACTGAGGAATTGTAATATTAGCCATTAGCTTACAATAGATTTTGATTTTTTTGGGGGGGAGGGGCATCTGTTTTAGGGATTAAAGGGTTAAAATTATCACAGAACTTTTATCTGATCTTCTCCAGGCTTCTGTGCTGTCCCTGTGAAAAGGTTTAAAGTAACAGATGTTGAGGGAAACTTTGGCATGTGGCTAGTCCACAGTTTATCTGAAGAATTTCCTTCTTTACACGGAATATGGTCCAAAACCAGCGATTGGGATATTTGTATACTGCTTGCATTGAATGATTTTTGAAACATATATAAGAATTGTAGACAAATCTTTACAAATGTGATCCTGTGACAGCGTTTTGACTGCATTGTCATCACAGGTATTTTAAAGTTTCATCATGACTTTCTTAACATCAGACGTGTTCCACTCAGTCACTTTTATGAAATATGCATAAATTAAGGCCAGTTTTACTTGGTGCAAATGCAAATACGAATGCAAAGTTGTGATGTCAGATCAAAAATTCTTGCTGCAAATTTGAAAAAGCATGAACTAACCTTTACAAGGGCAAAAATGTATTCCATGAGGAACGTGAATGTCACAATATGCGAACAGGGTCCAATGAAATGCACAATGCCATTGCTTTATGCACTGTTTCCGGGCATCAGCACGACGCCAGACTGGCGCAGGGCTAATGCCGTGTAATCTAGACTTCCATGCTTTGAGGGGCTCAATCTTGGGAGCTTGCATCGCAGTAGCTGGGACAATTGGCACTAGTGACATTGTCTGTCAGATCTCATATACAGGCCAACATTAATCACCGGTTCCATTTGCAAGGAATTGTATTGGCCTGTTTCCTGATATTTAAGAATGATGCTAATCCAGGCTGAGCCTAAAAAAGATGCAGAAAAGTTGTGGATTGAAGAAAGAAACAGGATGGTTTGTAGGTTAAACTAAAAATTAATCCATACTAACAAATACATGTATTTGTTAGTGCAGTGCCCAACCACATTAGCTCCTTTCTGTTTGGCTTGGTTTTGTTGATTTTAGCAATTTCTGTACAAAGTTGCTTATGTATACACCCAAAGTGAAAATAGCACTCGTGTGGCCTCTTTAGACATGCAGTCCTGGCCAATTACCGGTAATATTTCATACCAAAAATGGTGGTAGATTTGACGTTAATGTGCATCCGCAGTTGACTTTTCCATAGCTGCATTATGTATTCTGGAATTCAACAATTTGGAATAACCATCACATGATCTTCTATTTATACCCTTATAAAGAGTACATAGTTCATGCATTATGTACTGGTGCAGAATTTGGATCACATTTCTGTCAATATTGACATGTCTGATGGAGTCGGGATTAACTAGTCTGAGGTCAAGCCTTTTGCCAGTGATTTACAGTGAGTTTGAATGCCCCCAGATTTGAATTTATTATCTCACACTCAAATCAGAGTTGTGAAATGGATGAACATCTTCTAGAGTGATATTTCTTTCCAGCCAGTCGCAAAATTGGGCATGTTGCTACATGTACCAGGTTGGAGTTAGATATGTGGATCTGCATGTTGTGAAAGAAAATAATGAGGCATGCCTGCCAAGTGCTTCAATTTAATTGTTGTGACTTTTGAGTTTTCAAAGGCCTAAAAATTGGAACCTTGTAATTTTTGGAAGGAAAAATGAAATTCAGGAAAAAGTTTTGCATGCTGCACACAGTCTGGGAAAGTTTCTCTCGTCCCTGATAAACATGTCATGGCACATGTCCTTGCATGGTTACCTTGAACATTAAACACCAGTTAAACTGCAATATTCATGTTTGTTACACCACGGTCATAGATAGTGACATTGTTTTTGGTCACAAACTGATCACATGTTATGTCACAAGCACGCATGTACATGTATCATTCAAGTATCGCGTGCACTGTTGCCCAGCCACAAAAAATGATGGATCACGGTGATCTTTCCCAGAGATGATGCGTCGCGTCTACTGCATTGTAATTGTGTAACCTTGGGTACGAGGTTGGATATAGCAGCAGTAGTCTTACTTCACTCGTGGAACACGAGTATGCTCTGATCACTGCTTCTGCTGCAGTTGTCGTATAAAATGCTCCCGTCATTGTATCTTCTCATCTGCTCTTCAATCTTCAATACTTTTCAACGGATCTTGGTGTAAATAATATGTAAATAAATATGTCTTGAAATTTAACCATTAGACAAACCCCCAATTCCTTTATGGATCACATGTTTCTCTGTTAAACAAGTTTTTTATAAATCTTAGATTTCTCCTGCCAAGAAAACAAAATCTGTCAACAAAGGACATCACAATCAGTACTTTTCTTTGAAATTTATATCTATTTTACTGTTCAAATATTTCAATTTGTCAAAGTCTTTCTATTTAGCTTGCAACAAAATTACACATATTACAGATATAAGAGTGTTCCAGTGAAATCTACATGTACATGTACATGTATGACCATGGTATAACAAAACAATTATTGCCTGCAGTGATGGTGTCCACGGGTTTTGAACACCCTCAAGGGCAATTGCCCCCTCGGGTGTACAAAACATTATAGACCGCTACACCGAAGGCAACAATTGTTAAATGTCCTCGTAGGGATCGAGACTGAAATCATTATTGCACATGAACACAATGACATGGAACTCGATACAGACTCCCAATGGCTGTTTCATTTACATACTGTCAACTTTATAACGCTTATCCAGTTACTTAACCAGTGTCTGACAAAAACAGCTGTTGGTATCTACGTGTTTCAGCTGCACAGTGTGCGGACCAAAAAATCATCATGTCTACCAGTATGCTCATCACGTGCTCAGCAGTTGAGAGAGTAGGTATTAGTAAATGAATGACAGGAATGAGACAACAAGGTGCTGGCGTTGCACGCACACTTTGGTGTCCCGCTTGCTACGTTTCCAATGTTGGGAAATATGCTGAGGTGGTTCTTTGATGTCCCCCCCCCCAAACAATGTCCATGCAGTTTATCTGCCCCTAGCAGGAACGAAAAAGGGCGTTTTTTTTACGTTGCAAGTGCAACTGGTCCTTGGGTGGGAACTCGCTGTGTGCACAAACAGATTTGCATGTATGCATATTTGGCACAGGACGCACTGAGCACGCACAACCAGTTTATGCTCAAATTATTGACTGTAGGGTCTTCAGGTGTGCACCATGAGTGGACAAGCCCAGTTACAAATCTTGCCACCAGCCTGTCTCTCCTGTCCCGTTGAGGGCGCACTTCAACTTGGGGTGAATAAGTAGAACATACCAGGGTCACCAGAGGAATGTTTCTGCTTTGGTCATTGACTGACCTTTTTTGCCATTCTGGTTATGCCTTTGTGACATAAATGGTCTGACCAAAAAAAAACCAAAGGTTCGAATTGGATCCTAACAGGTTCAAAATGGCTGAAAATGAGTACAAAATTTGTGTAGTCTCCAAAACAAGTGAACTACCAATATGTTGTTGTTGCACGCAGCGAACCAACATGGGTATTTTAAGCCAGAACCAAAAGAGAGAACAACAGCTGTAAGAAATTTGCCAAATGTTGAGTGAAAATGACAGTTGTCAGTAATGTTGTCTCCTACCTTGAACTTCGTCTTTTGCAGACGACATTACCATTTCTGGTTCCGCGTTTTTGTCGGCCATTTTACGGTATACATATACAGTATGTATCATGGTTATTGCGTTGACCCCACGAACATGTTTGTGCATGGAGGTCTTGAAAACACCCCCCCCCCGGCAGAGATGCACATGGTATATGCTCAGTAAAACTGACTGGAAACCACTCACAAGAGATACAGTGTATAATGCTTTTAACTGGTACATGTTCATTCAACTGTCTATTTTCAGACAAATCTGTTCTTTACTCAGCAAATGTATTTGTGCTTTAGCAAGTTTGTGAAACATAATTCCCCCCCAGAAATTATACTACTCAGCGGCATACATACAGCTGTCTCCTACATGAGCTTCCATGGACTATGACTTCATTAAAGGACCCATAATTACTACATACATGTAACATCCTTGCTTCTGTATCTGCTTGTTCGTCTTTTGAAACACTTGTCTGCTTCAATGTTTGAGCCGTGTTTGAACAGCCAAGTTCCACTCGCACACTGTATCCTCGTACAATCTATACTGACCTCATTGGGTCAGGTTTACAGTTAGCGGTGTACAGGGTTCACACAATCTTCATGTAGCTATCTACTTCAAAGCTTGATTAGCTGAAAACCTCTCAGTAATATTTGCTAGGTGGTGAGGGATCCTGCCTTTTTTTCCAGGATTCAAGCAATCTTATTGGTACTCAAAACCTGGAAACTGCAGATCAGTCAAAGAGCCTGGAGCCTTTTATTACACACTTGCACATCCTGCAATAAAAACCACAAAGAGAAATGGACTTCTTTTACTTGTATCCAATGCAAGTTTTTCAACAAGGAAATAATCCGAAGCAGGATTGAACCTGCGACCTCCGGAACACTAGGCCGGTGCTCTACCAACTGAGCTATTTAGTTCAACCTAACATTGTGAAAAGGAAATTCGGTTCAGTTTCTGTTTGTGGTTTTATAAATTTATTTCATACATGTTCTTTCTTTTGTTTTGTTTGTCTTAATTGTTTAAATCAGTTGGGTTTTTAATCTTAACGGAATTAGGGTTATCTCTATTCTCGCCAAGCTTTAAACTTTAGTCAGTTTGTTGGTAAAGACTTTCAGCAAAAGCTGGCCTTGTGAATCTGCTTGTAAAAAGTACTGCGAAGATGACAGCAACTTCAGAAAGGCATGGGTTAGAGATCCATCGGTGGACGGGGCTTGGAGAGAGCTGTGGGAGGTTTTCCTGCATTATCCAAATTCAACTAGTTATAACGTCACTGAAGGCCAGTTCAAGTGACATGTGAGCACAGCAAAATTAATGACAGCATGAAATGCACCCTACTTGAAATGTTAGTACATAGCACAAACCTGTGCTGTGACGTCACTGACACGTATACTCACATTTGCTTTTGATCCCAGTGTGAATCTCTTTAGAGGTGGTTATTACTCTAAGATGGCAGCCCAGTGCCCCACCCCCCTCCCTGAACCTCCCCCCCATTTGCTGAACCAAGGAGCTCCTTTTTCATCAGTGTTGCAGTCAAGTCCATCACAAGTCGTCCAGTCTTAAACCATGTCAAAAGCTATTCAAGTGAGCTTTGACCAAAGCATTCCCTTGTCAATGTTCATTCTGTTTATACTTTGTGATTGGTA
>NW_019091418.1:1524556-1554129 GCF_001949145.1 Acanthaster planci
CCTTGTGACTAGATTTGTAAAGGAATTGTGGAGAGCCTCGTGAGGGCTTTAAGTTCCACACTAGTTTCAGTACCTGGAGGATTTTGGACTGTTGGAAATTTGTCAGAAGAATAATCTCCTGAGTTCAGGCATTCAAAGGCCGCATTTTTCATGGTTTCTTATAAATTAAAATTAAAAAAAGATGCAGACGTCATATGCTTCAAATTCATTGCAAATTGACCCCTCAAAATGGCAACATTGAACATTATCAATAGGCGTGATTCTTGGTCCTCAAGTGTATTCTGACAGTCACTGACAAATTGTGGTTGTACGTCGCGAGTCCCCGTGGCCAACATGTGAAGGCTGTCATGTTGTGTTTCGTCTGATCTTGTTAACTGTGGCAAAAAGGTAAATTTGCACATCGCTGGGACGGGAGGAATGAAGTCAACATGAGTTACTGAACGTCGCCGTGGTCCAATTAGTTGAAAAGATTAATGTATACCCAGGCTCGAGTTAATAAAATAATGGGACAGTTGAATTACCTCATTAGAGCAAGTTGCCACATGAGTGCATGGGTAGATGCAAAATAGTAGCTTTTTATTTGGGAAAAAAGCAGACTGCCCACTGTGTTTGATTTAAGGGTTATCAAAATGAGACTGCTGGCTTGGAGATGCGTCTGTATATTGTAACTGACAGGGGATAGTGGGAAGTGGGTCACTGAAGAAGGGAAAACCAACATTAGTCTGTGCGTGATTCATCCAAATTGTCAAATTCATTTTGTCCACACACAAAAGAAGCAAACAGTGGGTGCGCAGGACTGTTTGGAAACATTGTATTTTGTGGAATTTTGCCGTTATTGCCTGTGACTTGGGGAATCTTTTCATTTTTTTCCAAGAAGATTTAAGTTAAATTGCACACCATGTCTGTATGCCAATAAATGGCAAAGTCTGTTTTTTGAGTTTGGTCAGAAAGATGGTTTACATTGCTGTTGACATTATTTGGTGAGTTTCTGGCAATTTTTGTAATGAAGAATTGCGTTTGATGTAAGGTGTATTTTGAGTGTGTCCAAACTACACAGCAGATCAAGAGCAAACCCACAGCCCCTTTTTCTTAACTGTTTAACCTACATGGATTGATGACAGGTTACTAGACCAAATATGAAGTCAGTTACGAAAGTTGAACATTGTCTCAGGTTCAAAGACCCATCCTTAACTCCTCCCTATCCCCAAACAAAATGAAAACAAAAAGTATGGTCCAGCAACAGGACCCAGCTGCCATCATTTTAAAATGCAGTGAAGTTTTCATTGATGTCCTGCGTAATATTTTCGTAAATGGCGAACGAAACATGATGTTGTGTCACTTTGAAGAATTTAAAATCATAGTGCACAGAAACAATGTACTGCTCAATGCCCTAGTTTGTTGAAGTGCATAGAATGTCCCATTGATTTCCTTTCTAATTCTGGATTTGAAGGAAATTGAAGGATTCTGGGAGGTTTTTTGTTAGGCAGCTTACCAATTAGTGTAAAGTGTGCATTATGCAATAAGTCTGCTGGAATTGGCAAGCTTTTTAAGGTTTTTTTCCAAACAAAAGAGTAGCTTACAGCACCAACAATCTGAGGCCAGAACAGTATATTGAAATGCAAGGGCACGCATACTGTGGCTGGTCAGTGATCTAAGCGGTCGGCTTCATTGATGACATGCCTCATTTAAATATCAATGAACTCTCATCAATCCACCGGCCAGTCCACGTCTGGAACACCCGGCATCCTTGATGGATCGCCTCATTTCAATATCAATGTACACTCCTAAGTCTGGCCAGTTGTATTGATGGCTTCACTCTCCAAAATGTACAGGCAAAAGCCCAGCTGGCTGGCAAATGAAACGGCAGGCCTTATGGATGGTTCAGTTTTTTTTAACAAAATCAACTGCCTGGCCAAACCAGCCCCCCCCCCTTAAAAACAAAGCAAGTGCATTTTTCAAGCTTGAACCTTGCTGCAGCAATTAGTGCCAATCGTACATGTATGTACATCTCTACTGCATCAATTAAAGGCCCATTCAAGTATTAACCGACCTTGACGCATTATTGCAGTACTTATACTGCCATCACTATTGCCATGGGATTTTCTGACTCCAGACGTGTGAGTCCCATCCATGTATTGTTATTTATTCCTTACCAGCAGTAGGCCTACTGTTCCTGGTCCGATGACACTGGGCTTCACTGGCTAGAGCAAAACACGATTAAGGTTTCCTGGGACATTGCCTTTTGAAAATGTTAAAGACCATGGTATTCATACGAATGTTTCTTCTTGCCTGTAGAGTTTTCAAACCTACCGGCAGTTCGTTAGGGACTGCTGACATACATGTAAATGTTTTATTTGGGATTTGAGGAATGGTCCATCCTGCTGTATTCTAAAGAAGATCTAGATGTAGATGTTGCAAAAAGGTTTTGGAGGCACTGCTCCATATAAGATCACAATAATTGAACTGAGGGAAAATAAACTTTTCACAATGAGGTTAAAGGTATGTATAGGCAAGATAGTTTTGAGTCTATTTAAGATACCAATTTTTTTATGTGATGGCAGATCCAACATGGTCAATATATTCTGTCCACTTCAGTTTACTATCAATGTACCAGTGTACACCAAGATACCTGAAAGTGGTGAATTGTTGTAGGGAATTGTCCTTTATAGCAATAGCCAGACTGGGATGTAAGGTTTTTGGCAGAACCAATCAACATGCCTTTTGACTTTGTAGAATTCAATTTTAGTCTATTCTGTAAGTCAGTGTTAATTTGAAGAATATCTTTACTTGAGTAGAAAATTGCAGTGTCATCAATGTAAAGAACAAATTTAGTTGGTTCATTCAAAGATGATAGATCATCGATAAACATGGAAAATAACAATGGGCCGAATATAGCTTTCCTTGCATGACTCCACAGTTGACAGCGTCAGATTTGTTTGACAAGGCATTTTTCAATTTTGGTTAGATGTGTCTTTCCACTTAAGTAGGACCGAAACTAGTTAAGCTCCAGACCTCTTACACCTGCGGTATGTAACTGTTCGATTTTGTTCCACTTAATACATCTTCAAAACTATTCCAAACACAATCAGTCAATCAGACCATTGTACCAGCCCAATTTCTAGACGTGCGATTGGACTGTTTTGAACTGAGTTGAACGAAGTATAATCTACCACCCTTCCTGCCCCCGTCAGACACACCCCCTTGTTTGATCATTCAATCAGCGACTCAATTTATCAAGTGCATGTACGTGTTTTTAACACTATAGACCAAATGCTTAATCAGTGTACAAGGAAGAGGATGTTAGCTAAAATATGCATTGACCCTGAAACTCATAAAGTGACATCTCAATGATTGTGTAAACCAAGAATTTAAAGGGCAGGACAGGACTCAAGAAGGAAATACCAATAAAATGATGTTAAATCAGCTTTTATTGTTTAACAACAATTTCATTTGGCCAAACAATTCAAGCAACTTACAATGTACAATCACAGTTTAATTAAAAAGGGATATGATGCAGCGATGGTCGAGGAACACACAGCAATAGGGCCTAAGATTGCGTGAAGAATTATGGCAAAGCCCCCCAAAAATCTATTTTCCGACATGTCTTTGGAAGTTGAGGTCTAGTCCGGACCTCCAGTTCTCTACTGCTGACTGAGCCGAAGACTCCCGTAGGGTCAGTCAACTTGTCCGGCACTTGAATGCAGACATAGTCTCCCGTCTCCTTCAACAGGCTCACTCCAGTAGTCTTAGGCACTACCTCTGAGGACCTCTGGTCTATTGCTGTTGAGTTTGCAGGTGCAAGCTAGCTACTGGCAGACATCAACCCGCTGAACAGTTGATCATGTGTTCTGCTCAATATGAGTCCAAGATGTTCTCATATATATTTACATGTATCTGAGAGTCTTAGATCCTGACAAATCTTTCAGCAATAACCAACTTAATGAACAACGACAAGGCAAGCTTTTTTCTTTTTGATTGCCAGAGGGCACTATTTACTTTTCCACCCGCGAAAGTATTCCATATACTAGTTTATAAACATGTTAAATTATGATGATAGATTTTGATTAACATTAAAGTTTTACATGAATAGATTTTTTTTACCTTGGAGTGGTGATCTGGTCGTTTTGGTTGAAGACTGCTACCAGATCCTTTCTAAATGAGCAACCTCTAGAAGAAACTTTCTATCAGCACCTTGGGATGCCATCTTTTCACGAAGTTGAAGAAGAACGTTTGTGGGGATGGCTTGCATCTCCACGAGTACGAAGCATGTGATGACCTACGCACACTGGATTATATCATAGCAACAGAGCTAGTACACAGGGTTGCAGTGCACAAAAGATTTAGGCCTACCGGGTACTTCACCCCCACAAAGGTAACTTACTTGTCAGGAGTCCATAAATATAATTATGGATGAATGCACAGTGGTTTGCCTGTTCTTTTAGTTGTTTCTGACATACAGCTAAAAGGACATACAGAAGACTTAAATCTTTGAGTTTCAAATCAGGCTTGTATTTCCCTAATGCGAAGTTTCCTTCAAATACTTTAAATTTTTATGCCTGTTAGTACTTCACAAATGCAAAAGAGTTAAGGAATTTAAAGTTGAATACTCACAAAACCAGCAAACTTTGGCCATACAGTTTATTCAATATTTCTGTCAGATTCACCTTGAGTGGCTCTTAATTGACAGGAGTACATGTACATGTATATTAACTAGCGTTTAGTTTAGTTTAGTTAAAATCTGCAGCAAAGCTCATGTCGCCAGAGCTGTGAAATGTTCACGGGGAAAGTTTCCATGACTCACAAATCAGCATTCACCCGCCTCCGTGCCAAGTATGTATAGCCGGTTGATAATTGATGGGAATTTGACGTGTGTTGGAAAATATGAATCTTTTTTGTGAAATTGGGCGGAGTTGAATAGTGGTCAGCTTTTGTGGATTCACAGCACTGTACTTTTGTGACTTTTTCACTGAGTAGGAACCGGCTTTCTCTAATTTCATTGCACTGCTGAAGCACATGGTTCCACGCTATTAGAGGCTTCATGTATTTCATGACGACGTATTAAAGCATTAAGCCCAGTAAAGCACGACTCTTTCACTGTTAAGTAGCTCCGTGAAATTGAGCCTGCCTTCAGGGCTCTGTTTCCTGTAAAATTATTGATAAAAAACACAAACAAAATTCATTCTTTAAATTTGTATGAAAATATGTATATTACATTATAAACGGGCAAAGTTGTATATTTTTATGATGACTCCCCCCCAAAAACACCCCAGCATGTTGAGTGCTGTCAGTCATTGTCAAAAAAAAAACAGAAGGTTGAAATCCCAAAGTACAAGTTCATGACTTCGACAACAAGAGGCTATTTGAAGTCAGTTTCTAGTCAGCGAACAGAAGGCTGTACTCAGGTTGGGTTTCCTGTCACATGTTTATTCATAATATATTTGTCGAATATGCAGTAGGACCTGCACAAGCTTTCTCATTAAAACTACGATAAGCCTGAGTGCGTTCAGCTGTGCATTCAGTGACATTCCACTGTTCTTGGTGATGCCTGACCTGTCGGCAAGAACGCAAACTTTATGCATAAGAACGGTTTGGACCATTTGGTAAGCCGCCTTAATAGGCAGACAGCAGCAAGGCTATGCTCCATTGTACACTTCTTAAACTTAAGCCACAACTAAAAGTATTTTTCCAAATAACATCTGCTAAAGGGCTCCATTAGTCAGTCACCATTGTCGCCAGTTGGTGAGGAATTACAAACTTTGACTGGCAAGATTTTTTTTAAATTTAGCTCTTTATAAAAAATATGCAAAAATGTGCTGTTAGTTGAATCTTCAGCTGTTATTTAAATTGAGCCGGCTGGAGCTCTGTGTTTTCCTGCATGTCCCAGTACCTCGTATTGAATGTCTTGTATTGAATGTCTTGTATTGAATGTCTTGTATTGAATGTCTTGTATTGCCTGTGTAGAGGAAATCAGCATTTAGAGAGAAATGGTTTGTGGTAAATTTTCAAAGAGGGCTATGTACCGTCTGGAAATGCTGTGACACAACAGCAGGTGGAATGAATGTAATAGAATGGGACATGAGCTTGACCTGCATCATACATGTACATCCAGCAGTCTGACTATTTCTTGGTTCTTAGCCAGAGTGAAATCGGCATGTGATGAGTTCTCTGAGCAAACACCGCTACTGATGGAAAGACAAACAGACAGACCACAGCCATACCTGCATGCCCCAGATTGATAAGTGGTCTCAGACATACGCAAGAATTCATTGATCCTCTTTTTTTGGATGGGAGAAAGAGAGGGGTATAGAGGTTAGGAGATCTTTGAACCGTTGTTTGACTTGATCCAGTTTTTGCTTCCCAGTGATCATTAAATTCTGTCAGTGAACACCTGTACCCTGGCCTGGTTATCACTGCTCCAATACTGGAGCTGGTCAATACTTGACCTGGCCAACTGAATCTCTGGCTTTCTCGTCCATATCCATGCACAAGTAAGTTTACGTGGATTCTGCTTTTTGTTTTCCAGAATTGAACACAAGAAATCCTTGAACTGTTTCCTGATGTTCCCTATGAGTGCACTTCTGTCATATTTAGAGATACTCCCATTTTGGAATCATGTCATTGTGATACCCTATTGGAAGAAGTAAATTCCATTTCACTTTACCCTTGGATGGGGATGCTGGGGCACTTTTCCCAAGACATCTGGGCACCGCTGACCACTTAAAACAGCTCTTGGTTTACTCAGCAATTTCTTTCTAAAAGGAGACCCACTTTAAAAACTTGAGACCAAAGTTGCTCTGTGTCCGTTGGAATTCGGTCAACACAGAATGGAGACCTTAATAATAACAAAGTTTTGTGAAAATGCAAAGTTTTGCCGAAAACTCCTGGCTTATATCCCTGAAAGGAAAGGAAATAAAGGGATGTTTGTTGGCCCCAAGTCTCAATAATGTGTCAAAAACACAAGATTACTTCATAAAGGTTATTTCCTGTTTTTTTTCTCATTGCTTCAGAGCTATTTCTAAAATTCTAGCATTTACCCTGTTTCAATTTCGCGAAACCTTTTTGAACATAAAATTAATGTCCTTTTTGGCATTATTTGCACCGTTTCATTAAATCAGTGAAATGTAGACTCAGCTACTGGTAGAGAAAAAAATAAATATATAAAGTATCCGTCTACATATGATCAGTTGTACATTTTCAGCGTTTGCCGTCTTGCTTTGAAACCTATGAAAATGCAGGGTGCAATCTCAAGATAAAATGGAGGCATTTCCTATTCAAGTTATTTCATGCCCCTGCTACTGATAGCTGAGGGATCAACTCAGAAGTTTGTTTTTTTCATTGAGTAAGTCAGAATGAATGAATTTTGAGTTACCAGTAACTGTACTCTTCTCGCTGCTGATTTGTAATCACTGCATTTGTACAGCGGAATGCACTCTGTGGGCTAGGTTTTGACCAAAAAACAGGCTGACATTTTGTGACCACATGAGGGCAGTAGAGTATCTGTTTGTAAGTTGATCTCTGTTCAAGAGTTGTAGGAATCGTTGTCCTGGTTTCCTGGATAGGCGTGGCAGCTCCTATTATGCAGCAGAAAGAAAGCCAAAATGCAAAGCAAACTTATATTTTAATGCCACAAATTGTTTTGCTAGGTCACATAAGAGTATATAGTTTCAAGTTTTTTTCTTGATTCATTTGCCAAGAAATTGTCGGAAGTCATATTTCTGAAACATTTTTGTGTGGGGAAATGTCATATAAGTAATGTTTGAAAGTTTGGTTTATTTGAATATCCTGATAAAAAGTAGGTTTTTTTGTCCAAATTTCGGGTTGGGGGCCAAGCCGGGACAGACAGAATGCAGATTTGAAATTCCAGCAAATCTGACATCATTACAACTATTTTACACTGACACTATTTCAGTTCTTGCTTCATCAGTTGTTTCCAGGAATGCTATATTGGTCCCCTGGAGGAGATCTTTGCCTGTCATTCTCTGCTGTCAGTAAAACAAAGAAGCTGAATTGTTTGCACATGGTATAGAGATTCCCTACATGAAACCAAAGTGAGGTTGCATTTGCAACCTTGCCAGTAGAACCTCATTTTCAATTCAGCATTGCAAAGAGCCCACCCAGACCAAAACAGAATTTTACCTCAGCAACCAATAATACGATAAAGCATAACAGACTTGTTAAAAGACTGCCACAAAATCAATTTGAAATTACGCTCCCGAAAAACTGTATATCTCAGCCTGTCCCCCTTCCGAACAAACACATTCTTTTGACAAATGGTGTCAATTAGATGAGCGGAGTGGAACCATACAGCTGAAGTCCGTCGTTGCCGTAGAGCTAAAGAATGACAAATAGGCGTCTGCGGATGATTTCCTGCCAGATTACCAGGGATAGATACATCCTCGGCAAACACCACTGTGCCAAAAATTGCCGGAGCTGGCCAAGAAAAATGGCCCCCACTCCCCATCGCGGCAGTAATGAAAATTTGAAAATTAAGGGCAGAATAAATAATGTGACGTTGACACATGGGCACCGGATTGAAATGAATGCCATTACGGGATAGCGAGATTGCAAACTGGGCAAGGCGGCCCACTGCCATTGTATGAATTATTTGCGTGATTATTGGCTGAATAATTAATTTCAATAATGGAAAAGGGACGCAGGAAATGTTGAATAAATCATATGCCTTCAGTTTGTCATAAATCACACGCTATTTTGAATCCAATAGCTATTGGCATTTTTTCTAATAAAAGTAGAGCCCAATGATGTTCCCTTGACACACTTACATGAAGAGACATGCACCTTACAGCTCAGGAAAGCCTGTTTTTAATACCTGTACGTATTAATTTGGGCCTTTGGTGGCAAGTACATGCCGTTCAGTTCCTTTTTTTCTTGTAAAGATTTCAACTTTTTTGGTCTCTCCACTGCCTTTTAAATTTGTTTTAAAGTTATGTAGAATGGATACTTTTCACGGACCGAGTTTACGTGCTACTCCTGTAATGCTTTTATTAATGCTGAATGTTTTCATTTTGACCCCCCCCCAGTTTTGATCAATTCCTGATTTGTCCAACATTTCCATTGTACAATAACCAATTTCACAGTTCTTGCATTGCAATCTCAAACTCCCAAAGGATATTTTCTAGCAACCTTCCTGAATTCTTCAAGATTCACCACTCTGCAGGAGCTCCATGGCATGTTTTTGATACCTTGAAAATCTTCACCGGATGCTAGGCGTCCTTCAGAGCACCAGTGGCCAGGCTTTACCTTGCTCAGTCTTACAGAATCATGCAAACTCTGATTGATGTTGAAGGGTCTTGAAGGGTTCAGCCTTGCAAGAAGCCATGCGCTGTACTTACCTGTGAAAGTGCCTTGTGTGGGTTTGTTGGCCTTCACATAGACCTTAAAGCTATGTTCACAATTGATCTCTCCCATATAACCCCCTCATATATATTATCCCCAGTCTTATTTTGTGATCCCTGGGCTCAGCCTGCCAAGACCCCACCACCATCTCCGCCCTTGGACATTGTTTCTGATGTTGTTCCCTGGGCAACATGCCACAGCATTCATTCCTGAATGCACTTCCCCCCCCCACACACCTCCCCCTTGGGCCATTAAGCGACATCTGTATGCAGGACTCATTGGAAACAGGTCCTCCACCCCTCTGTCATCCCCCCCCCACCTCCCACTCTCTGTCTCTCCCACTCTGTCTCTATTTCTCTGTCTTCTATCTTTGCCGGCCATTTGTTCTGCATCCCTGATTCAGTAATGATTCCTAGGCAGGGCTAGATAGGCCCATGGGACCTCTAACCTGCCTCATCTGTATGCAGATAGCAGGCTATTCACTTGGCTTTTTACAATTTTTTTTCCTTAGACCCAGTGCTTAGCAGATTCCTAAATTTGCCTTTTCTTGTCTCAAACTTGCTCTAGGTCACATCTGCACCCTAAATTTATCTCATTTGCTTTTCTAGCTGAAGTTGGAACGTTTGTTTCTCAGAATAAGAGAGGAACACCAAAGTGAAATCTTGAGCCAGCACTTACATGTATTTGCCATCTTCCACATGTAACTCACAACACATTCTCTAGAACTCAAGTATTGTTTGTGGGGTCTTTCAACTAGGTTTGACAAAATCAGGCATTTAATTTGTCCATTTAATGTTGCTGATAACTGTGGTACTTGGCTTTTTTATGTTGTTACAAAGCAGAAATATTAGTCCTTACAAACATTGAAAATTTTTATGAAATTCAAGGATTCATTTGTTTAAGTGATAAATTAGATGGAACTGAATAGGAGATCAAATGTACATTACTGGTAAATTCTGAATGAGAAAACGAACTTCCATTTTTAAAAGCATTTGAAGGAGAAATTATGCATCTTGCGAAGTAGGATTATTTGATAATGTAATGATTTACCATACTGAGAGAATGAGCCTTCAAGTTTGGACATGTTTAGTTACACACGAACACATTTCTTTTCTTCAGTAGTTTTCTGAGCATAAAAGAGTGTAAATTTGAATGAAATGCAAATTCGAAAAAGACAATCATCTCAGTTGCGGTACTGAATATCTCTTGGTGCAGTTTACACCCGGTTCCATCTACATGTATGATTTCACTAGACCATGTCACATTCAACATTAGCTTTAAGATCAATTGAAACCCGATATCATTAGACAAATTTAGAAAGTCTAGTTTTTAGAATGTCTCAAGCCATGTGGCGGAGGTTTGTGCAGAGGTTAGGATGGCATGGGGTGATATTTTTTAGGGAAACGCCCGAGGGGGAAGTCTCCCCCCCCCAACAGACTATGACTGGTTGGAGCTTAATGTGTACATAGCCTGGAATCTCTAGCCTGTAAAGATTAAGGCTCGTGATGTACTGAAATCTTGACTCATCCAGGAAGCCCTTCTTTGATAGAAAGTGGTGCGCTTGCCTATGGGTAAAGGGCTGAGCCCCTTGGCCTGCCTTCACGCATGCCTCAAGTCCACATGTTGATCCTCGTATGTGGTCAATGGTGCAGTATGTGCATTGTGCAGTGCTGCGTCATCGATCCTTGCGATTTCTGATGCCGTGTGCTTCAGTGGGATCGTCAGCAGAAGTGACTTTACAAGTCTTGGGCCACCAAGATGTTAAAACAAGAGAGCATTTTGTTTGTAGTATTTTTACTGGTATGTGCACAAGTTGTGCAGGATGGTATACTGTGTGCTTGGCAGGTTGATGTTATTTGGTCATGTGCAATTTTATTGGCCTTTTTTTTTTCAATTGACAATGATGAGTTTATTAACGGGGCCTCCAGTGACAGGTGTCTGTGCAGCCCAGCAAGTAAAGACTGATAAGCAAACCATAAACAACAGGTAAATACCTGGGGTAGGATGTGGACAGAGGTGTACGTGTACTGTAGATAAGTTGTATAATTAAGTGAAGCTGAAAATTGAGCTTGTTTGAGATGGAAAGCCTGCATCGTGAATTTGCTACTGTTGGTTCTGATGTAACGGTTATTCCGTCCCCACATGGAAGTAACAAAGGTTAGTACATAAATGCTGGAGCTGCTTAGCAACCAACTACTGGGTACTAGTGTACTTTAACATGTATTATCATTTATATTAGGCTTGAAGTGACTGACTCACATGATGACATGTAAATTCTGCAAAATTCTCTTCTTGGCAGGTCCGTTAAAATTAAACATTGCTGTGCTTTGGTTGAACGTGTACGGTATCAGTACATGTGTAATGATGCATATCGAGCAAACAGTTTCCTCTCGAGTCCATTCGATCATTGAACTGGTCTGAAAATAACGGCACAGTTTTCTTGAAGACTATTTGACAAAGATGAAAATTCAACAAAATTAATTCCATTCTGATAAATACATGTAGTTCTTGAGTTCCTTCCTAATTTGAACTTGTTTTTGCATTCTGTGTAGAGAAGTGCTGGCAACTGTTTGCATTTCCTAGCAATCATTTGATGGTTGGGCAGCCTGTATATTTTACACAGCTTATTTAATTGCTGATCAGATGTTGCTGGATTGGCCCATAGCCTTGAGGCACCCATGACTCTAGTTACAACTATTACCAACCAGATTGACAAAATGTCCCACATTGTGCACAAAAGCAGAGTGTCGGGATCAGTTTCAGGTCCGGTGGAGTGACTTGGTTGAGGGGGGCCTGCGGAGTGAAGTGTTCACCGGCCTTTATTAGTTGGAATTAGAATTGAGTAGTCTTTTCATGCTGCTTGAGAATTGGCATAAATTCCTGGGGCCATAACGGGCATGATTTCTGAAGCGCAGTTTTGTAACTCTCTACCCGATTGGCAACAAAGATTTTAAAATATTTAATTTTTTGACTGGGAATTTTTGCGCAACAGGCAAAAGCACATTTGGAGAGTGAATGAGATTTTGGAGGAGTTGTTGATTTTGTCTTTAAATGAGTGCCTTGCCCTTTTCTGAGGTTGTGCACTTCTCAATTTTTAAAAAGGAGAAAAAGTGGTATGTTCCTCCTGGAAAATTATTGACAAAGGCCTTGGTCGCATACTTGACATGCTTTCTAATTGTGCCTCATAACAGCTGGGCAAAAATGGTGAGCCGCATCCTAGTTGCTCTTCAAACACAGTAAATCTATTGGCCAGGGGCCTGCCACCAAAGCTAACAATGGAAATGGTACATTAAGAAGACAAACATGTTGGGCACGGCCTAAGTTTGGCCGTGGCTCATGGTCCCGCATATCGAGCAATTACTTTGCTGGTTTTTTTTTCTTGGGAGGTCTCAAGTGACAAGTGAAGGATCTGGTGGTGACGCACGCCCGTGGAAAAGGGCAAATATCGCCTGCCCCTCACCGGCCAATGGGAGGCCTGCACCCCCAATCGTAGCCCCGTGCAGATTTTCATTTGGGGGGCCAGCTCACAAGAAATGCCGGACAAGAGACCTAGGCTCAGGAGGGTGCAGCATCTTTGTGTAATCCATGCTTGGTTTGGAACAGAATAGCCTAAGTGGTGTGGGCGTCGGCAAATACAAGCCTTCTCATGGTGGCACGATAGTGTGCCTTGCAGTCTTCCATGATCTGCCCATCCATTTGGCCCCTCACCAGTAGTCAAAGCAGATGTAAGTTGTTTACTGAGGACTTGTTCTCGCTAGGAGGGGGAAAATGGATGAAGGCTGTGATGCAAGCTGCCCTTGACTCCCATTCTAGCTGGCAAACATAACCCTCTAGTTACAGGCATGAATTACACTGCAGGCTACCTTTCTCTCTCTCTCTTTTCAATTTTTTTCCCCCTTTTTCAGCATGTCAGATTTAGGTCATTGGATTTTTTTCAACTGGGCTCAGTTTTGTAACTTACCAATGGCCCGGTCAGTGAGGAGGGAACGTTGCCTGGACAGCCTGGATGCGTTACTGAAGTGGGCCCTCATTAAGACTGAGCATTGATTCCCCTCTCGGGGATGGGGCAAGACGGTCCTGGCAAATTTGCCCAATCAATGCCCCAGATTCCTACCTTAATGGCTAATGGTTGAAGACAAGAGGGAAGCCGGGAGATAGAGAAGGTGCATCTGACTTTGTTTGTGGACCAGTGTTGGTAAACAGCAACGGGTTTGGCACGCAGGAACCGGTGCCCACTTATCCCGCACTAGATGGAAATGTTTGCTAGACACATACATGTGAGCATTCTCAAAGGTGAGGATCAAGGCAGGAGAAAGTCTAGGGCAAGGCCAGCCGGGAATTGAAGCACCTGGAAAACTACTCTCATCAAGGGTGTGCTCCGTACTTTTTTTCTCATGAAGTGTGCCCATGGAGTTTGTTGAACTAGTAACAACCAGAGAGCACCAAAGAGTGTGGACCATTTGTAACTCTCTTTACAGTTGTTGATTTGATGTAGGAATTTTTAGTGGCTAAAGACAAGGCCTTGGCAGGAAGTACCATGCACTGATATTGTCCTGGAATTGAGATATTTGAAACATATTGTCTAAAAAGTGTGCAAAAACTTTGTGCTTGGTGTCGGCATCGCCTTTGTCAATCACAGTTGAGTTGAAGAAGGAAATTTCAAAGGTGACTTTTAATCTGACCTGAGCTCACCATTCTTTCAATTTTTTTTCAACAAGAATGTCATCATAATACACAAGCAATTTTTGTTAAACTATTTAATTGAACCAGTGAAGACAAAAATTGTGTAAGGTCTATTAAACCGTGTTGATGATTACTTTGTCAGTCAGCCTAGTCATCAAATGATGAATCCTCTTTCTCAATACCGGATTTTTTGCAAGATCTCAAGATGCCAATGTGCACTCCCGTTAACAAAATGTATACTTTTGTGACAAACAGAACTGCAGTGAAATGTATGTACGCATTGATGACCAACCACATCATTGCAAGGTACTTCTTGGGGGTTTTACTTATTTGTAATAGATGATTACTCAAATTCTTGTGACAGTAATCTGTCAGATAATATTTGGTTTACAGAAGATTTTACAATTTTCTGACATGTATGCTGCTATTTTGGCATTAGAAGCAACATTTGGAGCATGGTGTCTCTTCCCACAGAATTTCTGCATTTCATGAATCAGCGCAGCCTTGAGAACAGTGCGGTCCAACCACATCAAATGCACCACCCCAAAAAAATCAATTACAAACATGAATTGGAAAAAAGGAAGAGATGGTAGGGTAAATATTAACAAATGCAATGGGTTGAGCAGAAGGTAAATATTAAAAGGGGGAATGCTACAGACGGAGACTGTCCCTCCATCAATCGTGCCAACCATGGACTTTACACCTCCTCTCAAGAAGAGTCTGTCCTACGGTACATATCCCATTCAGTTCGTTACATTTGTGCACTTGTGTAGATAACCTGTAAACATCAACAGTACAGATATTATTGACACAGTTTCCCCAAATGAACATGAAAGCACAATGTTGGCTGTAGACCAGATACTGCAGCATTGATACAAAGGTTGCTTGTAGTCGTTGGCACGATGGGGAATTGATCAATCAAAACTACTCTTTCCAAAGCACAGAACAACATCATGATGCTTGTTTTCTGCAAATTAACCTTGAAAATGCGAGCAAAAAGTTGAAATCATCTCAAACATGATATTATAAATTATTATTTATTCATGCCGTTTCTTTTTCATCATGTACAAGATGGGCATAAGAGAGACAAAAGTGATAACAATCACTGTGGCCAAAGACCTGCCATGCTATATCAAGTGGTGTACAAATACTAGAAATAGAAGTAAAATTATTAATATGTAAAGCTATTTGAAGCCAAAAGTTATAGCTTATAGCCTAAATTTTTACTGGAGATGAAGGAAGATAATTTGTATATGAAATTGAATAAATTACATGAATAAGCAATTAATGATCAAGACACAATAAATAAGGACACAATAAATACAAAATAATACATATGTAAGAGGAGAGTAGGCACGTGTACAATAAATGTCATTAAAGTTTAAAGGATAATTGGAAAACAGGAGGCTGAGTACATGAAAAGAGGGCCTGCCGCTCCTCATCAAGGTACGTGTAAAGTAAATAACTATAAATCAGAATAAATAAAAATATTAGAAAATAGGAATATTTCAATATAAAAAGAAATAAACTCACTGGAAAGGAATAAAATGGAAATAAAAGTGGAAAGGAATAAAAATGATGTAAGAAATTGAATGAATTAAGTAAATAAGCAGTTAGCGAAAAACACACAATAAGTACCAAAAAATTGGATTTATAAGAGAATAGATATATACATGTACATGTACAAATGTGACTTGTCACCACAAAGTGATCTGAAAGTTGGAGTTTTCAAAAATTGAGATATTGGTACATGTATATTTGAACTCTGCAAAAGAGAGCTTTCCCAATGCTGTGTATTTGGTACACTTAGAGTAAAAATATGAGCCAACAATGTGACATTATTTTGGCTTTGCGTCTTTGTTCCCGACATTGTTTCAACATCTCTGACAAGGCACGAATAATACTATCATCAAAATTTGCTGAGAAAGTGACTTTTTAAATATATGATCCTGCAAAATAATTGGAACTAAGACGGCTTACTCTTTCCAAATATTACACTACCCCAAAATTGACCTCCACTTCAATATGAGATTAACCCTCAAAATAGAAAAAAGTGGAATGCGACTTAGCACTCATTTTGTTGTGACTAGTCACATTACGACAAATCTCATAAAAATGTAAAAGATAATTGACAGAGAGGAGGCTAAATTATAGTCCTACTTAAAAAAGAACATGTACATGCAACATAAATATGGGGTTGGGATTTTAATATGAAAAGAGAACACTGTTTCTAAGAGTGGGAAGAAAAGTTGAAAAAGGCTGTAAAACAATAGCATTGCGAACGTGTTCAGGGAGAGTTGACTAAAGACAAAGGAAAACATGGAAATAAGATTGGGATTGGGTCCTTGCTTGCCGGTGATGAAATAAAACTTCGTGAACATGGCAGGAATTAACAGAAACATTGTAATCACATCGTTACTTTCAACAGTATTGAACAGACACTTGGAGACAAACGAGAGATCAGCATAATTATGATGACAAGATAAGTCAGACCAATCAAGAGTTTCTAACCTGTCAGGGTAACTCATCTCACCACACTTCTGGCCCAGGATAAAAACGGGTCACATGTTTTTGAACTTTCTCCCAATTGTCGACCAGCTTCCTTGTCTGAGGGAGCCAGGCAGGTACACCGTATTCCAATGTGGGAAGGATGAGAGCTTTATAAAGAGAAAGTTTTGCTGAAGTGGAAGAGTTGAAGGCAATGGTTTTGATGAGAGCAACTGTGTGATTTGTAGAAGAAATTACAGACTTAACATGATAACATATATACCATGCACACTACTACACGGTGCTGCCTCTAGATTTGTTTGTACAGTGAACAAACTCTCACACAACAAAGGGTGTCTTGTGCTTATGTGATAACCTCCCTTAAATTAAATCAAATCTGATGAAATTCGTGCCATACCAGTGCAAACGAAATTATTACAGGTCAAAGTATGTTTTCTTGTCACAAAGATTACGACAAACAGGGAAATGACCAGATAAAGAGACTGGGTAACAGATGGTCTGTTCATCTCAGTTTTCAGTCACATGGTACGCTTTCAGGAACATTATTAAGCACTTGCTGCCGGGTGGAATTTGAAGTTGTATGACGTAAAAGCAGAAGATTTTCAAGAAATTCTGCTTTCAAAATTCTTCAAAAAATCCTAACTTATTTACTGGATGTTTACACCCACACGAATGACTGCCTGGTGGCTACTCTAATCTAATAGACAAAATCTATTGATGCTGAGTATTTCAGCCGGGCCTGCCGCCTGGTAAAAAAAGCCCAGATTGTGTGGTGTTACATAAGGTTCTTATGTTCTTGAAACTGGCACAGTGCATGGCTGGCATCATATAGGGGCCAGATTAGCATGCAGTGGTATTGTATCACTCATCACTGGAGTGCTAGAGCACTTTTGTCCCTGGTAGTAATCTGCTTGCACTGAATGCCACAAACAGTGGTATAATCTTTCAAAACAATGATGGATTTCCCTCCTCCTCGGTCTTTTGTTCTAAGTACAGTCTTTTGTTATAAGGCCTAGCTCTTTTGTCCCGTTTCGGGCTCCCCGGTTTCGCATATAAAGTGAACATGGATGTGCTCAAAACTGGGCTCCCTGGCAGCATATGGTTAATTCCATTCTGTTGGACAGGATGGGAATAATTACATCAAAATGCTGTGAACAAAATCTGCTGAAACTATCCAAAATCTTATCTGTTTTATCCAACATGCTCAGGTAATGTGCAGTGCAGCAATCAAATGTGCACAGTGTGGTAGGATCATACTGTAACTGGATTTTGTATCGACTGAGTTCTGAGACTGAGAGGTGATCATACAAGTGTGATAATTTTTTCTCTATTTAGGTTCCCATTTGTGTACATTTTTACCCGTAGAACCTAGAGACTTGACATTTGTTTCATAGTAAAGGGCTTTGGTGGTCCATATTCTCTTGTATACTTTTAACACATTGCAGAGCTTTGAAAAAGTAAAAAGGCACTCTGGATACATGCGCATGTACTGGTATGCTAACACTTGCAGTAGCCTAGACCCCTGGTGCATGTGAAAATTTACATTGACAGAGGATTGAGCAAAGCCAGGTTGAACCATCCACGTATAAAAACATTTTGACCGTTGTTTTTGAAAAAAAAAATGGATCTGTTTCCTGCCCCTTCTCTCCCTGGACCTAGCCTCGGGATACCCCACTGGCCATTCCTATTGGTTGTGAGCCTGGCTCTGAAATGGTTGATAAAGCAACAGCTCACTGGAGGCACATACCATACCCTAACATAGCTAGAGGGGGTATCAGAAAAAGGATGAAGTAAAAGTGTTGAACAAAACTCTTGGAAATTTTTTCTTTAACATATTTGACTTTCTGACTCTAGAAGTATTTATGAATGGAAATAAATATGTGTTTGGCATTATCAGCTCAGGAGAAAACTTAAGGACACTGATAAAGACCTAAGCTATGTAATAGTCTTTTTCTCAATCTTGAATTCAGAAACAGATCGATTTACTCAACTCTCGTGGATTTGACATTTTATTTACCTTACGTAAATACATACATGTATATATATGGCACATTGGATGCCTTTTTTGTGGCAGAAGTTTAAATTTCAAAGACTAGTGTCCGACCACTCACTGGAGATGTTGAGTTAACACTTCGGTTGTAGTCATGTGTTATTCTAACACCCAATGAACGTATCATTTTAGCACCAGGAATGTGTTTGGTTACACCTTGTCAATAGAGGGCTGTATTACATTTTACAGGTGTGCTTCATATCTAACTAATCTGACCGATTAGTACATTATACATATGTACTTCAACTTCGATGTGCAGCATACCAGTAGTTTGCATTTGGGAATAAACAGCTTGTCTAAATTTTACCTGTTCATCAGTGTCTTTACTTGTACATTGATGTTTCCTTCTAATCACATCATGTATGTTCCACAGTTCCACAAGAGCAATCTAAATCCTAAGTGGATTTATTCCATTGGGCTTGAGAAATGAAGACATATAGGTAACAGATAGGGTTGGACAGAAGTATAAACAGAAAAGCCCCCCAGCCACTTGTTCCCCTGCAAAATTGCCGGTTTCTTTCAATGGCAGTCGAATCTAGCTTATTTTGTGCACAGTTTGTTTTGCTTTTTACATGTTTTTCCATTTTACATTTGAAAACATTTTTAACCAACTACTAGTATGTTCAGTGAAGCATTTTATGACAAAGGAATGAATCTGGTGTGATGATATCGCTTTCCAAAATACTAAAGACTACATCAGAGCATCCAAAAGATTTATCATAATGTCATTGGTGTCTTAAAATTGGGGCAGGGTATTGTTTTTCAACTGAAGAAACCCCCAAGTATTTGTAAAAGAAAAAAAAGTGGAGTTCACTGACTGTGTACTTAGTTGCTCGGCTGAATTTGCATTCAGTAGCTTAGCTGCTGGTACCAGTAGCATGTCAACACTTGTGTGTGAGACAAAAGCAACACGGACTTCTGGAGATGTGTGTGGACAAGGATGAGGAGAGAGAGGACTTTGGATGTGGTTGGCGATTAGTAGTCCAGAGCCATCCCACTGCAATGACAACACAGGTGCCAATGGGTCAAAGGTTGGAATTAAAGTGACTATATAGGGGCTGGCCCCGGCGAGCCGTACGTCACGGTCACAACGTTGCAAGTTGGGCCTGCAGCCACTTGACGCATCTCCTAGGACAGGAATTAAACCGCCGGAGCCACTTGGCAAACGGGCAGATGGACGGAGCGGAAAACACTTCACACCTCCCCTGTCCGTACACGCCCCCTTGGGAGGACTACTTCGTCGGCTGAGGAGCTGTCCACAAGGCACACTTTTTTCCCCCTGCCTTCCCCAACTTGTCAAATGCAGGAGGGGCCTGTGTTTAGCAGATGACTAATTTTCAAGCCAATGAGTGGAGCCGTGCCACCTTTTAGTGCATCTACGTGTGTATAGGGGGGGGGAACTTGGATGATGGGGATTCAGGCTTGTTTTAACCAGGCGGCCCGTGTGGTGTTCAACCAATAGATGAGAGAACCACAGTGCTATAGACAGGAGATCAATGGCTGCGTGTTGTCCCTCGTTATCATGGCAGGCGCCAAGCATGGAATGTTTCATGTATCCAGAGCCTTACGCTACCAACCTGGACGCCACTATGTAAGTACTGGTGCACGCGACCAGCCTTTGTGTATACTTACGGTGTTTCAACACTCACGCATGGTCTGACGTGCCGCCGATACTCCAACAGATTTGAGCCCATGCGATGCAGAATGATTGACTTAGTTGTAGGGTATTAGACGGGATAAGTTGGCACTAGCAGTTGGTGTTAGCAGCTTAGACATATGTACGGTAGCACTTACGCTACATGACTACATTGGTACAAGTACCGTATGTGAAGTTTTATCTTCACTTCTGTTTTTATATTTACCCGTAGTTCTTTAAAATTTGTTAACAAAAAGGTAGAATTGGTGGCAAAATTGCACTAATCATTTGACATATGGTAAATGATTGACTTAGCAATTCACTTTTTTTAGAAGTCATTTTACTTATGTAACGCTTGTTCATGTGTACGTCAGTTCTTTTTGTTATGAGATTTTATAATTCACCATTCCAATTTTTTAAGGAGAAGTAGCAATCTTGTGGTGGAGTGACTTATATTCTGACTTGGATTTTTAAACGCATTGAAGATAAAATACATTTCAACAGTGGGGATAAAAATGACGTGAATTTTCATTTTGGCATGTCATGGTGCATTTCACTTTCAGACATCGTGTCAGGTGGTTTTTTGCCGTTCTTCCTTTTTGTCATGTAAATCACACTATAGCTGATTGTCATTTATATGAGATACATATGAGCCTGCTTCAGAGAATAGCCACAATGGTGAATTCCTCTGCAGGAAAGTACCAATATGTGTCAATAGGAAAGTGAAGTTTACTTGACTTTTAGAGTATAAATTTTTCAGGTTTTTTCCGGATTTAAGAATTGTTGTACCCCACAAATCGTGGATTCATGTACTTGTAGCTTAAACCATTTAAGTTTTGTTACTTTTGAACAGTTTGTACAAGAAAAATTGAAAGGCTCATCTCATCTGGGGGAGCCATTCATGAGATGACCCATCCCTTCTTGTCTTTTGAAAATCGTGAAAAGTCATAGTATTTTTTGTCATTATTACATCCCCTGTGCTGGATGGTTTATGGCCTCCTATTCATCGGGGAGTATTTCAAAAGAAGGGGCTGTCATATCAGTATATTGTCATTTGTCTTTCAAAACCCTGGCGCCGTGTCCTCTTATTTCTCCTACACACGTAAGTGGCTTTATATTCCATTGACTTTTTGGTTTGACAAATTGAACTGTCAATTTGTTGGTCTTTGTTACTATTGTTTTCTTTCTTGCCTTTTTTTATTATTTCGTTTTTAGCATAAATGCATTTCCCCCATTGATTTTCAGATGTTTCCCTTGTTTGGCTTGTTAACTTCTTCTGAGCATTTAAATTGAATGTTGTTCAAGAAGATGTTGTTCCGAGATTTTCAAGGAGTTGCTTGACCTGCATCCTGTAGGGATGGAGCGAACATTGAAGTCAGAAGAATGCATTTTACAAGTACAGCCAGAAATCAAAAATAAGAAGATTTTATGCATGACTCCGTGGAACAAGGGCTTGATGACTTCATTTGAGAAAAGATACATGTACATCCGAGCCATACCTCAACTCCAGGAGAAAAGTGAATTGTTCCCAGTTTTGTTTCATTTGGAACAGTTGATACATCACGGAGAATTTCTTGTTCCCATATTTCCTGGGTTTGCTTGCTCATTTGCCATTGTTCAGTGTATTTTATTCTGATGTGGTCGTCATTTTTAAGAAGAGACAGGCATTTCAGAAAAATGTAAAATGTTCCTTTTTGTCCAATCCAGACAAACCCATCTCTTTGAAAACAGTGATTACATTGGCAGCACATACCAGTACACTATTTATTGGCCGCATAAGAATGTAGAAAATTTCCCAACATCCTTAAGCCAGGGAATACCCACATGTCACGTTATTCCTAGTAAAAGGATACCGGTACGTGTAATAATCTAGTAAAAGGATGGTATACTTTCTTTGTTTTCTGCAACACATTTAAATGTCCCTGAGAGCTCAAACTCCCCCAAAGTTACAAAGTCAGCTGCTGCAGCACACAGGTGTATTATCTCCTTGCAGGACTGTGGTCAAGTTCATCAAAGTCCGGTCACAACTCTTTTCATACCCGTAAGTCTAGCGACACCACCAGGTGCAAAAAAAAAAGGTTGAGTAATAACAGAGTTCATTTAAATAGTTTCTGAATTGGCTTAGAAAAACTGGATGACTTGTGAGAAACTCAAGTTCGTCTCTGTCTCTTTTGGATGAGGTGCCGTTAGTTGAATTCAATAACTGCATGGTCTTTTTGAGCAGTGCAATATGTATGTCTTCGAGAGGTACTAAGATACTACACACTTTGTGACTTTACTATCTGCTGGGCAATTCTTTCATATCTTGGTCAGTTATAAAAGGACATTCTTCTAAATCGTTATGATGGAGTTAACAAAGAAAAACTTGCATGGAAAAGCTGAACACGTCAAGAAAATAATGATTACAACTCTCAAGTAATGAATTTCTGTTGAGTTAATTAGATTTGTGTATTCTGGAGGTTGTTTCAGACTAGTTTGTGTGGTTTTATAATTGGCATATGACTAAGAGTACTGTCTGTTTTGACAAGAATGTCTCCCCTTGAGTTTGATGATTGTCAGACCATATGGAATGATACATTAGTGTGATATGTCAGCCTTGTCATCGATGCTTGTATACCCCGTCCATTCACGGGGAGGGAGGGATATGTAGCTGACATCATCCTGCAAATAAACAACGCTTTATCTCTGCTCCCGAAATCATTAGCGCACCGACTGGGCGCAGGCACAGGGGCTAGCCTGGCATTTATTGCATCATTTATAAGCCGGGAAGTGCAGGGCTAACGCTCGTCGGAAAGCAATAACTCAGAGCCGATCACCTCATTGGGGGCCGTCCGCGGGCCGTTGGGCTCAGTGGAAATTGATTTGGGTTTATTCATTTGAGGAGGCGCTCGAGGGCTCATTAGGCGGTGATATTTGTTAGATTTGTGGTGAAGTGTCCTGTGTCATTAAGCAGTAATTGAGATCCTTATCCTGTATGATACTTCATTTGTCAACCATAACTCGGGACTTTTTGGCTCACACTATGGGTAATTTATGTAAGTGATGGAGTTAATCAGTGATGATCTGACCCAAATCAAAAACGGGCTGTAGTCCGGTTTAATTTGGGCTACTCATCAGGCAACATAGGTGAGAGACAGTCTTACTTTGATTGTTTAAGTTGAGGATTGTTCAAACTGTTTTTACCAAAACTTACTAAGACAGAAATATTGGAGATTTTGCATACATGTACACGTATGCCTGTGTGAGTTTTAGAATTGCCAATTTTTATATATATTTTTTTTCACAAAACTGCAATATTGGGTCCACTCTTTTTGGGAATATTTATGATTGGATGACACTACATCACGATGCTGGTACCGGCATGGAGTAATGCAATAAGAGAATGCTGTATTCAGCATACACAAATCCACATTGTCATATCTAACTGCAAATAAAAAGATCAATCCAGCCACCAAAAGAGTGAATTTATACATGATGCATCTCCTTATTGTAGAAAAGAATGAAGCTTATCTAAAAGTGTTTCTCCAAAATCAAGGGTGATAACATCCTCTATCAGTTGTAAAGAGTTTCAAACATCAAAAAGTGAAATGGAGCTACTGGTACCAGTAGAACAACTGATCAGGAGTGTTATTTCTCAAGATTTTGTGGATTTCAGGATTTTTCGACCCCTCCCCCAAAATGTTAGATCTTTAGGTGTTTATAACCATTCAGCTTTTGCCATATTAGAACTTTTACGAAAAGGCCATGTGTTCGATTAACACAACCGTTTGTGAGATACCCTGCTAACTTGCCCAGTTTTAAATGATTAAAGGTCCTGCAAAGTCACACTATTTGAGTGCTGTCATTATTACAGACCTATTGTGTGTTCCAGAGATTCTGTTTTTTTTAAACTTGCTCCTGACTTATGGGGGACTGCAGCCACATGTCACATGTTATCATAACTTCTGTATACAACTTCTATAGCGTTGTGGATCATGATCTATATTGATGGACTTCAATTTTTTTGAAATGATGCTAACTGATGTTTAGATGTGTGATTTTTGTGTGCTGTTTGATTGAAAGAGCATCCTTTCTCCCTTATGCCATTCCCAGGATTATTGCCCTGCGCAAGGAGAAGTCACGTGATGCCGCCCGCAACCGCCGTGGCAAAGAGAACTACGAGTATTACGAATTGGCCAAGATGCTTCCACTACCTGCTGCCATCACTAGCCAGTTGGACAAAGCGTCCATCATCCGGCTGACCATAAGCTACCTGAAGATCCGAGACTTTGCCATGCAGGGTGACCCTCCCTGGCATAACTACCCTGACGGACACAGTGGGATAAGCAGGACACTCTCCTCAGTGCTACAAGGTGGGTGATAGATAGGGGTAAAGGGTGGATTGTACATGTACATGTATAAGGGGGGGGTTAGTAGATACTGGGGGTTGAATATAATGCCACTTAACATAGGAATGTTCTTTCATAGTGTTCTCTCTGAGTAACTTTTGATATGGTCATTATTATTGTGGACTTCCGATAGGGAATTATTGAAATACCAACACTGTACATGTAGTTTAGTGGTCACCAGTCAGTCGGTCATAAGCCCAATCATGGATGAGCTGTAGCATTCCTTTGTCACTTCAAGCTGTAACTTTTGATTGGTCTTGACAATGGACTTGTGAAGGTATTTATGACAGATTTGCTCCTTTGGATTTATGGTCCAAGGTGTGACATAAGGGTAGTTTTACACAAGTTTGTTTTATGAAAGTACAAGTTCACAATTTCTCCAAAGCCTGCTCATGTTCATGTCGGTAAACACACACACCGGTTACCGGAGTTTGGGCACTACACATGTTGAAATATAGATATTGTACCGGGACCAAAAACACTACGGGGGACAAATTGTCCCTACAACTCGGCCAACTTTCCTAACAGAAGAAATTGTCCCCTTAACACAGGGAAGGCCTACCCTGCATTCCATTCTGATTCATTGCATCTGCATACAGATGGTTCATCTGTTCAATGTAAGGTTGGCCTCACAAAGACCAATGTAACTGGGACAGGAACTTTGGCAGTGTGATGTCTACAGACCCAAATTCTTTGAGATTTCTTTTCCATCTCTGGCAGGGGTTTGATACGTAGGATAAGCAGCAGTGGTGGAATGATTTTTAAGAGGGGAGGGAGAGTTGTGAGACCGTCAGGCATTAATAGACTGATCCATAAGCCTTATCCCATTTATAGGACCTGCCAAAAGTGGGGGGTGGGACCAAGTCCCCTCCCCAGTCGAAGGGGGTGGGGGACAGACATTGGCCCCCCTGGACCCCGCTTCTCCCACAGCGGCGTAACTAGCTTTTGGTGTCCAGGGGGCAAATTCAAAAGTGACTGCTGCTTCGGGCTCATTCAACATGATAATGGGGAGACAAAAATATCAAAAGCCTATTTATTTGATAAATAAAGATACAAATTATTATTTTTTTTACTCACTTATGAAGTGTTCTTAGTTAAGAAATGATTTTTATAAAAGAAAAAAAATCTGTCAGGGGACAAGTTGGTCCTCCTCACGGCAGGATACGTCACTGCACTGTCGTCAATGGGAATAAGTAAAAGTAAAATGTAAAAAAACAAAATTATCAAGGCCATGTTCATCACCTAAAATCCACTGATAATTGCTTCTTTTATTTTAACCTTGCATGTCAATGTTAGAAAGAATTTCAAAATAGTATTTGCTTTGATCACTCTTGGAAAAAGGGCATTAAGGTCCGGTTCACACTTGTGACCAGAGTGAGCATAAATGTGCTTCAAAATAGCTTTTGCATTCACCTAAAGTATGAACTGGCCTTTCAAGAGAATGGTTTGGATAATCACTACCAGTTGTCAGGTATGAGAGGGACTGGGATAAAGAAAACTTGGATGCCAAATTTGTATAATGAACCTGAATAGTATCCACTGAAGATGGGATAATTAAAAGCCAGCCTTCTATGCCGCAAGGTGGATCTTTACGTGCAGATATGCTTAGGTTTGGGTTGGAGTGTGTTCGGGGAAGGGGGCGGGCAAACATAGCACAGAGTTTGTCTTGATTTTTCGGCAATTTTAGTGACTGAGTGGGGAACATTGTCGGAGGTGAAACTAAAAAAAATATGACTTACGAGATCTAGCATGTCAACCACTTTATCGTTACTGTTGTATTTTTAGGTCGGTTTTCACAACAACATTCTGGAGTGTCTGCGATAGCACAGGAGGTTTTTGAACACAATCTCGGCGGCCACATTCTTCAGGTAAAGAATTGGTTTCTGCAGTCTTTTTTTCATCAGTAAGAACCTAGATGTCTGCATTCTTTTCATCACATGGTATTTAAGATCTGTAATTTGCAGACTTATAACAGGCATGTAACTTTTCCTCGGATTAGCTGATTTCCTTGGGTTTTTTATTTTTTTGCCATTGAAAATTGAAAACACTACGAATTCCTTTAAAAGCTGGAATTTCCTCATTTTTGTTAAAGTCCCAAGTTACATACCTGTTATAAGATCTCCTGGATCCATTTCAGTTCCATAGGGAACAAATGTCTTTGGCTGTGTAGTCACTTTTTTGGTAAGTGTAAGCATTGCCCCTCACCGCTTACCATAACATCCCGCAAGTCTGATCCCAGTTGGAGAGAAGCAAGTATGAACAACCCTTTTGCCTGAGGGCAGACGCAAATTAAAAGGAATTCAAACCTGCATGTTGGTTCATGTGTCTTTACTTTGCTGAAAACTTCCATTACATTCTGCAAACCTTGATATTTACCACCAGCAATATGTTGTTGAGCTAATCTCCCACAATCGCACAATTGATACCTGTGCAAAGAATCAGTCACATCTGTAGTTTTGATAAAACTTTTGCAGCAACCTGCTTTCATCATGATTTACCACTCCAAGTTTCATTCAGAACAATTTAAAAATTTCTGCCTGGCCAACATCTAGCTTGTTTTCTTCCTCAACCCATCCAGGCCTTTGACGGTTTTCTCTTTGCACTGAGCAATGATGGTAGATTTCTCTACATTTCAGAGACTGTATCTATCTACCTTGGCCTTTCACAGGTAAGTCTTGTTGGTTAGCATTTAAATGGGAACTTTGATAATAGACTTAATCATGCTGCAGGGAGGAAATGTGAACAGGATCAGTCCATCTGTCCATACGCACAGGCGTGGTTGACAGGTTAAATCACCACACACACACAAACCCCAACTCGCCTCGGATTGACGTTGCTTTGTATGTGAACATACGAAGTCTGAGAAGTCTGTTGAGGTGGACTACATGTTGAAGTTAAACTCAGCGTAGATTTCTCTCCATTGGTGGGACCAAAGTGTTGAAACTATATAAGGACAGTATTGATGAGAATTGTCCCACAAATATTGTTCAGGTTACTCCAATAAGTCAGTATTAGGATGTCTGGGATGTATTTCTTGCCCTTTTCTCTTGTCAGCGTTTTGGTCAACATATTGCCATCCACAAGGAGTTAATTAGTAGCTCCCTCTTGGTGTTGAAAATGAGAAGCGATCATAGTCTAGAAACATCAGCAATTAGCCATGAGCATACAGGTACATCCACACTGTATAGGGATACTGTGTGACCAGACTGCATGACTACAGCTTAAAGTTGCTTTAAACATGGCTTTGCAGAATCGTCAGGCAAATTCAGAATTAAGGGAGAGGCTTACGTGAAATTTGAAATAGTTTTTAATGCATATTAATTTCTTGTTTACATTCTATATACTTACAACATTGAACTGAGAGATTTGAATTTGCTTATTTCCTGTTGTCTCAGAATGCAGATTAAAGGTTCAGTTCATCGTTTATTTATGCATTGTGTTCTTTGAGGCAACAAAATTACTCAAAATCTAAAAAAGGGCGCCTAAGAACAAATCTGCTGAAATTTCAGCTAAGTGAATACTGCATATTCTGAGAAAAACAATATTCTAGGATTTTTTTTATGGGAACTAAAAATAACAAAGAGTATTGTAACTGAGGTCTTTTAAGATGGCTGCTTCCCCAGTATCTCAGAGATTTACCAAACCCAACACCATATACAATACACAGTGTTTGTCGCAGAAATAAGAAAACCATCCAGTGTGTACACATAAACTGTTTTTGTAGCTTACTCCAACAACAAGTGTTTTGTTTGTGGTTTGAGTGTTATGTTGTTAAAATAAAACTGAAAAAAAGCCATAATTTTTTCTCTCCCACTGAAGAATTTGGCGAAAACAAGTCAGATTATTTTTTTACATGATATGAATGAACAACAATGAAACATCGGCCAGGAAATGTCATACGATATTGCAAGCCTTGGTTCCTTGCTTGACTTCACTTCGCATCAGCCAACCTCCTCTTCGCTCCCTTCAAAATATGCAAGATCCACTGTCTTTTTTTCTGCAATGCTGTCTGGTGTATTTGCTTTTCTTTTTATTTCTATAAAAACAATGCTGGCAAATCAGCCTGGGTTCTGGAGAGATTGTGTGGGATACCATCTCCACAGGATGATGAAGGCCACAAATATTAGCTAGACTAAGCATTAAAAAATGACTTTGTCTGGTCTTTTCACCTTCCCGGAGGAAAGCTTGTAGCGTATTCAAGCCGTGTTGATATACGGTAATGCGAAGTAGAATCCCGTGTGCGAGGTTTTCCACCTGAGGTGTTGGATTTTTGCAGTTTGCATGAGATGTGAAGAGCCGTGCATCACAAGTGTCAGAGTCTTTCTGGGCAAATGTGTCATACACGCTGGATGTGCCAATCTTAGCATATTTGTTCAGAAGACAACTGGTGTTATAGGATATTGCTGTCACAAAGTAAGTCGGCACAGCCACCTGTAGGAGTTGGGGGCATAGAAATTGGCTCGGCAACAAAAAGTTTGGCTGAATGGAAAAAAAAAAAAAAGATTTCACTGGCTGGATTTCCATCAGATGTGTTAACTGCTTACCTTAATAGCAAAAAAATTTGCTTAGTACCTTTTTGTCTGTATCTCAGCTTCATAAATTGGACCTTGGGGTGGATTCAAACATATTCGGTTTATCATTTTGCAATTTTTTGAAGAACATGTTCCATTGTTAGATGGGGATATGTCATACAGGGATGTTGGGTTCCGCATGGCGAGGGCACTGTTTCCTATGTCCAAACACTGTTCGTTACTCGTGTAGACCTACCGGGTATTACATATTAAAGAAGATCACACAGTAATCTGCAGTATAGCTTACATAAAATACAAACGGTTGGTTTACATTGTTTTTAGAAACATTCAGATCTACCCAGTGAAGTTAATTATAAAACTGAATTTGGAGCAGTTTAAGTTTGTTTCTTGTGTTCCCCTCTCTACCAGTCTGAAAACAAATC
>NW_019091418.1:1554727-1595732 GCF_001949145.1 Acanthaster planci
GCGTTTTTGTGGTCAATTTTGGCAATTGTCAATGTTGCAAGAAGTCACAGTGCAGAAGAGCAAGTTACTTTGCAGTTTCTGTACAATTTTTGTTTTCATGTATGCATAAACAGGAGATACTCGTTTCTTGTTCATCTTCCCTTTTGAACTTGTTCAGCTTCAGCATTAGCGTATCTTTCTGTATCAATCTATGAATCACTCATGAAGGAAATGATTAACAGGCAATTAATATTTTTGTACAAAAAGCCATAGACAAAGGTGCCGTCTTGTGGTATGTGAACAAAGACCAGGCTGACTGTTTTGACTAACTACTCGGCTGTATCAAGCCAAGTCAGACAGCATGGATCGGTCAGCCGTAGTGACGCGATTATCATGCCCAATTACACCGTGATGTGTCTGCGCGCGTGAGGGGGGGGGGAGGTTATTCCCAGCAGAGACCCCGGCAAACCAAGAGGGGGCTCGAAGGGTGTCAAAATAGCCTGGGTCTTTCATACATACAGCTGTGAAGCTGCTACAATCGCTGATTAGCCTCGGCCCCGCGCCACCTGGGCCGTCTACAGTTTGGCGCAGGCAGGCAGCTTCTCCCCCCCCCCTTCTGTTTTACACGTCCGTTGGCTGCAGCCGCAGCAGCGGTGGCTGGCAACGGTGTTGGGACAAGGCTGCCTGGGTGACTTCTGGCTGTCGGCTCACGATTCGAACCACATGATCGTGGTATGATTACACAAAGTGACAGAGTCAACTGGGGAGAGATGGTGTATTACTGTCAATCTCACAGTTTCTAAATCTGCCCTTGGAAGGCGTGATTGAAAGGATTAAAGAATTTCAAGGCATTTAGTTTTACTCTTTTCATTAAAACATCATTCCAAGTAAACAATGATGGTAGAAGGGAGTGGGTGTTATTTTCCAACTTAAATGAAGAGCTCCACTTTCTTTGACAAATTTTCAACAGAATGAACCAAATTTGACTTTACTCAACCACAATCCATTCTGTATACTGTGCACAGCAACAGATAGGCATTCTTTTTGCTGCTACAAAAGTCATCTTTAACCTTTACATACTCGTCCTTGGTGTATATAAAATCATTTTAAAATGAGATGATTGAAGACTGAGAGGGTCGTATTCCTTTTTCATCAAAAGACTTTCTTAAAAAGTGGCTTTTGTTTATCTTGTGTGTATGTGTGTGCTTTCAGTAAAGCCAGAAACTAAGAAGAATTTCATGGAAAATATCTGACAGAGCTTAGACACAGGTTTCTTTTTCATGAAATTGAATCAACAAAAGTCACGGTGCTGACGGGAAAAAAAGCACGTAGGATGTGTTAGACTCCCACAAATGCTTCCATTAACACCAAATTGACTGGATATGCCCATCGGCCTAATGCCGTCCCCCTTCAATTGCCTACTTAGGGCCTGTTGACCTGGGGTCCACAGCGTATCGAGTTTATTTCTAACATCTCCCAGGCTCAGCCTTGTTGACACTGATCTCTGCCTCCAAATTACCCACAAATGGAGGGAACAATTCCCGCCCCTAATCCGTCTGTATATTTGCGATCTTGGCTGGAGCCAGCCCCCTCGAGCATAGGAAGCAGCCCTGCTTCAGAGAGCTTTCCATTCGCTGGTTTTAATCGCCACAGAAGTGGTTTGATCAGGAGCAGATCCTTGTCTGGGTAAGGCGGCGTGCATAGAAAACAACTTTCTAAATGATCAGCCAGAATGGGAGGTGTAAGGCACTGATGCTTGCGGTGTTAAATACGGTACATTTGTAACAGGTTGCAATTATCAAGGACTATGTTCAGAGCAAACAGACAGAAATTCGGGTGAGTTGATAGCATAAATAGAGGACATTCGATCATCAAGCCCATGTACTTGGTTGTCAGTCAGTTTCGTGAACAGTCTTTTGTGTTTGATTAAGCTGTAATTTTCTTCAGAAAAAACATGCATGTTCTGGATACAGCTATCTGTCCATTCCACTGTTTTTCTAAGTGAACATAGGCTGTAGTAACGTGTACATGTACTGGTAGTTCATGTGTTCTACATAGTACTGTCTGTATCTCAAATCTCTGAGTTCATTTTTCATCATGATATAATTTCCGATGAAGTGCTTGACTGCTGCAGTAATGAGTTTCAGGCAAGACTAGATCTCTCCTCAAGGCCCAAAAGAACTTGGTGTCCATAATGTCTGAACATAAAAAACAGTCAAACAAACTAGACCAACAAACCACTTTATCTAAGCCTTGGCTTGTGCGTACGGTACCAGTAGGTTTCATGTTGAGTTCTAATGTATATTTTTTTGGTTCCAAAATGGAACTGGATTTGAACTTGGGTTCTGTAAGTTGCATAGCATATCAAGTCATTCGTGAAAGTTTTGTTGTGCTTAAAGTTGGCAACTTAGGCAAGAAATGATAGTGTACGGTAAACGTTTAACTGTAATACCGTCTAATATCAGGTAGTGTAAGTAGCAGCATGCACATCCTGAATGGGGCAGTTTACTCTGCATTTCCCAACTTATCATGAGGGATATACAGGATATTTTCATTGCCATTTTTAATGCAGTGAAGTTTTGTTTGCTAACCACATAATAATGTTTCGAGCTACTGCCAGGTTGCGATAGCATATCCCAAACACTCTCAGTATTGCCACGGGTAACTGCTCTGCGACCATTATGAACTTGTAAAAAGCAAGCTTTTATGAAAGCAATGATGACCTTCACAAAGGTTTTTGAAGCATCAAAAATGTTATTGTACATTAGTGTTGAGTTGGCAGAATTCACCCCGACGGTATTGCTGAGCTGTTCAAACAGATCTGTTACAGAAATCTCACACACAGCATGAAGTGATGCATTGTGGCCTTGTTCAATCTTTACCTCTCCTCTTCAGGTGGAGCTGACAGGCAGCAGTGTCTTTGACTACATCCATGCCAGCGACCGCAACGAGTTGGCCGAGCAACTCGGGATGAAGCTGCCTCCCTCCCGGACCGTGTCGCAAACGTCGGTGGGTACTGGGAGTAGCGATGGATGCCAGTCATCGCCTATGGACTCTCCAACCTCTCCAAACAATGAGAGTAAGTCAGTAAAAAAAAACTTCCCTTGTGTTTTGCATGGATTTCACATTTAATCAGGTCATCACTTTGAATTTTTGTTTAATCACGACTTGAACCAAGATTTTGATGAGGAAAGCTGTTGGGAGTGGCTGGAATTAAATTTTGTTAGGAAGGAAATTGTCAGAAATTTAGGGCAAAGCTCGAGCTGAAAATGCATTTGGTTTGGAAGGGGTACATTTTAGTTGGCAGAATCTTTGCTGTGTTCCCAAATGTCTCTTTTCACATTCAGTTTTCTCTCAATGAATAAATCTAGCCTTACTAGCAGAATTCTGCTTAATGTTGAGAATCTTTCTTGAATCCCTTCAAGTGGCCCAAAACGCTACGTCCTCTTGGCATCAGTTTTGTAGACAGTCACCAAAGCAAACAGCATAAGAAATTTTCAGGACTACCCCAAAAGAAATGAAATCACTGAAGTCACTGGCAGAGCCCATGTTACGTTTACTCTATAAATTGCCAGAAACCAGCATTTTGGGGCATAGTTTCCGGTATACTCGTTATATTGCTTAAAACTGTATGTCATGATATTCGGCCTATCATACCATGTACATGTACCTGTCCTCCAAAATACAGTACACTCCGACCGTTATATCTATCTTGTTGCTCTTTTTTACTTTGTTTTGAATAATAAACGGAAGAAACAAAAGTCACCAAAACAAACCATTCAAACTTTCATTCCTCTGTAGGCAATGTTTCTAACTCTAAGCACGTCCAAGTAATGTAGAGGGAAGTGTTTGGTGGAGGTGGCTTAGACAAATATCAAAGAGGGTAATTTCTGTTTGATATGTTTTTGTCCAGTAAGTGTAAAGTGTTAAAAGAGAGTTTCTGAGTGTTGATGATAGCAGCAACTTTCATCAGGACCGTCCTCCTGAGTGTTTTCCATCGTTTAATTGAAGCTGTACAATAGCAAGGCTCCTTCCTCCCTGGAGAGCGGGGTACCGGTGATAGCGGGGCTACAAGTGTCTTGCTGCCTACCTGATGCCAATACCAATTGTTGTGGTGCCGGGCTGGATGTGCCCAGTTTGGTAGCAGTGCCACGTAGTATCGTCTTTGAGTGGCGATTCTTGAGTGGGTCCGACACTGATGTGTCAGCGTGTCAGTGGATACTTGAGCCGTCAGGTTGATTGGAAACCCAGCAGCAGTAGAAACACTTGTTTCATCACACTGCCCTGGTGTCAGATACCTCTGTCGTCGTCAAACCACTTCTAACACCGGGCTGTGAGATGTTGACATGACCAGTCCCTTCCCCATATGGAGGAGTGGAAGGGGGTGGGGCTTGTCCTCCTTGGCAAAGGGGGAGAGGGATCGACATTGGGGGATGCTGGCTATTTGCCCCATCCTCACCGAAAGTGAAGCCGTCAAAACTTCATGAATTTAGATTGAGTCAGCGCGCGTTACAGTGGGGGTAGTGTGCCTACTGGGTCATGGTCAGATGTGATTAGCTCTTTGTCGGTCCTGTGGGGAAAGCAGCATCTCTCTGTTGTCTATGCCGGGGATGCCTTGGAATGAGATGAGATGCATACACTAACCTCATTTCGTGAGGATGCGGGGGACCAAGTATGAGATCCAGAGGCGAGGCATGAGTAGAGAAGAACCAGCAACAAAGAAGGGGGGGAGGGAAAAGATCCTTGATTGAAGATGGGAAGAAGAGGGGACACGCGGGTTGGAGAATATCTGAGAAAGGAAGCAAGGAGTAACCTTTGGATGGACGTGGGTCAGAAGGGATGATGCAGGTCCAGCACAATTCAGGGACAAAGTTTGAAAGATGATAAACAAGGAAGAGGTAGAACAAGATACCAAGTTGTCTGGAAGGTGGAATAGAAGAATGAAATTAGTGATTGGAAAATTAGGTCAGTAGATACATTTTTAAAATCATGATGTAGATAAATTTTAATGAGGAATTGCAAATTACATTCTTTTGAAAAACTGTGGACAGAGTCAGAAAAAGTGTGCTATTGAAGCAGCAAAAGACAGTGCTGATGTGTTTAAAATATTCTGGCTTTACTCGCAGTTAAGAGGGGGGTTTTGAAAAAGGTCAATTTGGGCAGAGAAAATCAGATGTAACTACTGAAAAAGCAGATAATGGCTTTCGTTTGTGTTTGGTAAAACCTCTTACTGTGTAGAGCTTCCTGGTTATTGGGAATACTTGAAATTAGGACAAAACTTAAGTCTAAGTGGTGTTGGATTCTGAATTGTCCATATTTCAGTTGTTAACTTATTTTCTTGTTACTGTGATCACTTTGAATGTCAGGGATGCATTGTGATGATAATTTAGGAAATAGAAGTGAAGCGATTGTTGAATTAACAAGAAATTATAAAAATGGTAGGTCAAATAGGGGAAGGGAGATTCCAGGAGTGGTGGGGTGGGTGGATGGATAGATTATTATGGGATGGAGAAAGGTTGAAATCAGATGAACAGAAGGGCCAGATTGCCAAAAGTTTTTGTCCTATTATGAATTCCCCATTTTTAGTCTGGGTTGTTTTAAAATTCAGGGACTAGATGATGAGAATAAACTTCCATCAAACCCCCAGCATATGCTGGGCATAAAAGTTCTAGTGGTTCATATTTAATACACTCATTGAAAGAAAAAAAATGGGAACAGAGAAGAGGAAAAGAACACCTGAAAGCAGAATGAGATGTTGATTGTGCTGAGACTTGCCTGTAGCTAGGCTTAAAATGTGTCACATTGGGGGCCTATCCATGACCGCTCAGTAAACAATACCATTCTACTCAAACAAAGGTATGGATTTGGGGGGCTCTCATCCAACATAGAGCTTTACTGACTGTGGACTCCCTACGGCCATTGCACACCACGGCGCGAACCCAAGCCTACGTGCCTATCGCATTTCCCCCAGACTTCGCACATTGTAACTGGAACCAGGCAACAGCTTGCTGGCAAATTTGCCTCGGGGTCTCGGGAGGAGGAAGATGAGATGAAGAAATTGCCTGCAGTTCTCTCTTTTTTTTCTCCTCTCTGTCCGCGTTCTGCACTCCGCTAGATGCACCCCCCCCCCATTTCTCCATACAACGCTCTCTTGTCTTAACTTGTCCCTTCCCCGCAACATTAAGCAACATTGAAAATGTCAATCTGGTCTGAAACCACTCACGCACAACTGATTAAATTTGAAAGGGACTGGGTGTGAGATCCTGAAAGTTTGATGAGGGCTCGTCCGCGCGATGACTCGCCAACATATGCTCCCACCTGATTGGGATGCAAAAGGAGTAGGCAGAGGGGCCCCTGGTGCTCGGCTCGAATGATGCGAGCAGAATTAGATTCGACGGAGGGGGGGGGACTTAAGGACAAATGCTAATGAGGCATCACTATGCAAATTGGACCAGGGACACAGAGGAGGAGAGACCAATTTGAAAAGGATGAAAGACAGACAGAACTCCAAACCACGGTGAACCCCCCCTCTCCTGGCCTGGCGCCGGTCTTGTGGAGTACGCGTGGTGTAACAAACAGATCTTGTTAGCAGCGTGTGTGTGATTGCATTGCTTGGAAATCACCAGGGGGTGTACAGGAGGGCTGAAAGTCACATTAGTACTGAGTTTAAATCTCGCGTCAATTAAATTACAGATGATCACATTCATTGCCTAGACAAAGCACAGAATGTTGCAGATTCCCCCCCCCTCAGGTTTTTTCTTGGCATGTAGGCTTTGAAGAGACAGATGACATTCAGGTTTTCACCATTTCTCGTGACATTTTAGTGGTCTATGTAGCAATGCACCTCTGTTCTCATGCCAAATCAAACACTTTATATCTAGCTTCCTTCATCTAGTCTTGAACTTGTCTTTTGATTTTATGCATGTTAGTCATTTACACAAGAAAATCTGTAATCTTAAATCCGTAAATGCAGTTTGGATAACAAAAGTATTTGTGCTTGTTGGGTTAGAATTAGATGTTTTGACTGCACAATTACAGGATCTCTCTGAAATTTCTCTGACAACTTCTGAGATGTCTTTACTGCGTCAATATTTTAGACACTGAACGATGTAAGACAACTCCGAAAATAGAGGGCACTAGTGTACACTTTGTTTCAGCACAGTGGTGGAGGCATTAACCATACAATGAGATGATCTATATGGATTAGCCAGTCAAGCGTGGCCAGTGTTGTCCTCGGAGAACGCCTCAAAATTTGCCGTCCATATTAATGTGAATATTGTACCAAGATAACGACTCATTGGTCCCAAGAGCCAAATCTCCGACTACAGCACGGCCTCGATGCTGGACACGGGTCCTCCACAGCCCGTCTCCTGACTTGGTGTTTTATTCATTTGCGCATCTGCTAACTTTAGGGGCAACGGCGTTATGCGCCTCAGCCCTGTGGAGGATATTTAATTGCGCAACAAAGTCAATGAGTCACTTGCATAGAAATGACAAGACATTGGCAGACATGTGATGAAGAATGAAACCGGAAGCCGACCGAGGAGGTTTCAATGTGGTATTCTTGCAGAAAACGCTCGGGGGTATCCTACATGTATGTTGTAAACCTCTTCTACAATTCTGAGTTTTAGACTTTCTACTTCTTATGCTGTGCCTATGTCTTCTCCCAATAGGCGGATGTACATTATATTCAGTATTTAAACCAGGTTGATCAGTCATTGATGGTTTTTGTCAGAACCTGTCACTTGGAATAAACCTAAAACAGGAGCTGCTGTCACCTAATATTTATTTATTTTTTCCTTTGAATTGATCTCCACAGCCCTGGGGTTGAGCATGACATCATCAGAATCCAGCTACATGCGTAGTTTTGTCATCCGAATGAAGTCCACCTTGACCAAGCGAGGGGTGCATATCAAATCTTCTGGCTACAAGGTATCACACCCTCCCCCACCCCACATGCACTATTCTACCCTCACTTCATAGCAGCAAGAATTAAATCTGGGGCTTTGAATTTTGACTGTCCATGGAAGGAAGGGAAAAATAGAATCTCATCCACAAAGCCAAACATCGGCATGCGTAATATATACTTGTGTTCTTTGGGGATTGTAAAGATCACTTGCGCAGTTATTTATGAAAACTTCCACAAAATGGCTTTTCACCTGCTGACAGATTGTACAGTTGAAAAAAGCAGGTACCACACTCAGTTGTCTGGTCAGCATTTTTTCCAGCTAGTTTTGCCCTTCAATCCTAGACTTCTGCATTGTAAGAAATCCCCATTTCTTTTTATTTATGAATCTCTTTCTTGATGTGGATTGAACGGTTTATGTGGTATCCTGTCTGAATCTCACAACTTATCTGATACGTGAAATTGTTGTTTTGAGAAAGATTCTGCTCAGATCAAAATGCCAGGCCCTCTAAAACTTTTTATTTTACTTACCTGCAGGGACCCTAAGGTCATAGAAAATCCTCAAGGTCATGGAAAAGTCATGGCATATTAGGGGGAAAATGGGGTGCGCTGGAATCCTGTCCTTACGAGAAATATGTTATTGAAAACAAAATCGTGCAAATTTTTTTTTTATTAGGCCCGTTTTTATGTGATGTTGGAAAAATGATAAATTAACAGCCCACAGTAGTAGATGTATTTCATAACACCAAACAAAGTTTTTTCTGCAACATGGCATTAAATGTCATGGAATTTTCATATTTTAGTCCGGGATAGTCCCGGAAAAATGCCTTTACCTGGTAAATGGGAAAAATGAACCTTTCCATTGGAGCAACTACTTTGGATGATGACACACTTCAACTGCGGCAGACAATGACACTTATAGGGGGAGAATTGAATGCCCAGTAACTTTGAAGATCACGAGTTTTCTTCATCTGAGAGAGGAGCTAGGACTCATTAGCTGATGGCATCTGGCAAAAATGGCCAGCATTCTTCAGGAACGCATCACAAATGTACTTACAGCAGACGAAGACACAAAAGAATACCTTCTAATGGTACTGAAGAAGAACATTCCGGGCTCATAAAGTTCTCCCCTGGAAAATTATATTCAGTTCATTTTAGCATTTTAGAAAAGACTGCAGGGTGTTTAGCCTACTCAAACTGCCGGTATATGATGGACTTACTGGTAATCTGTTATTTTCTGAACCATTTTTGGGCATGACAGCAAGTTAATCAATTACCTCTGTTGATATGCGACGCACAAATGATGCACAGGGTTTAAAATCCCAATCATTTTAAGAAGTGTAGGATCTGTAATGCAATTCTTGTTTTGTTACAGCCAATTAGGAAAGTGATTGAACGTATGAAATATTCTGAAGAAATTTGTTTATGCTAAGCATGCAAAGATAAGATTTGGAACTATGTGGGTTAGGAGGATGAAGCTGTGTGTTAGATGCGACAGTGCAAAGTACAGAAACATAATTCCACAACTCTACAGTTGTAACATTTCTATACCTGAGAGTCTCATCAATCTACTTCAACTAAAAATTTAGTCCCAGATTGATCAGCAAAACCATCTTCATCCGCTAGAGAGTTTCTTGCTGGCAGGAATGACTGCTAGATACAGAAATGAAATCGGGCTTCTCCCGGACAAGTAATTGCAAACAGATGTCCAAATCATGATCTGCCCAAGAAATGTTTTCCCGAGATCGCTAGATTCTGCAGCTATCACTTTCATACAGAGGGCGACATTGTAGAGCCACGTTGTCCCTTGTCTGTTGGGATTAGGCTTTTAACTGTTACAGATGTCAGCGTGATTGAGGACACCGGAGAAGGTGGGACCTGATGAGTGATGACGAATGATGATGAGAGAACACAGGAAGACAGTTGGCAGACTTGTTACTAGAGGGCAGCAGATAGCAGTGTATAGTTGTGGTCCTCTCACTCAATTACTTAATCAAATGTGTTGCCATCTAGGTCAACCATCATTGAACAAGAAAAGTGCCAGCAAAATGGCAGGGCTCACGGCTGGATTCTTTTCTCTTTCACATTTGTAAAGCATTGTTTTTGAGAAAAACGAAGAGAACCCTTATTGGCTTGCGGACAATTGGAAGTTGAGCAAGGGCTGCGAGAAATTGAGCATCCTTGTTCCATTTATCATTGTTACTATTTATTCAGCCTGAATGTTGTTAAACAAAACCACACAGAACATAAAAATGTCACAAATGGTGGAGAGCAAAACAAAGAAGGAGATAAACAAAAGCCATCCAAGTTAGCCAGAACAAACAAAAGTGTACTAAAAGACTGTGACCCTAAAGGCCTGTTTCTCCAAACTAAATGGCTTTAAAATAAATAGTAGTATATTTAAAAATTAAACGAAAATTGAAATATTAAATAAAGTATCCAAGAGATAGTGATAAGATTGTAACAGTCTAAAGCAAGACAAACTCTATCCTCTATAAAAGCTTCATCAGGCCACTGATGAAGTATGCAGCTCCTGTGTGGAACGGGACACTTACCCAGCACCAGATGACTGGGCTTGAAAGAGTGTTTCACTTTAGATTCTTTGGCAAACAGACATCATCAAATATCATTATCCTTTTTGTTATGGTTATTGGTTATGTTTCAACGTTCTTCTTTTTATGTATAAACTGTAATGGTGATTGTTGTCAAATAATTCTAATATTTGGTGTTAAAATTATTTCTTTAATGTTACATCCATTGCAATTCAGTTTTTAACTGCAAAAATGGATAGAAATAAACCAATATAATAATAATAACAATGGGGAGGGCAGATAAACAAATGAAGAGATAAACAAGTTGCAAAAACTCTGTGACCCAAAGGCCTGTTCCTTCAAACTAAATGGCTCTTCAAAATACATTTCAGTATAAGGAAATATTTTTAAAAAGTTGAAATATATATATAAATATTTATATAAAGAAATATGTTTTAAAAAACTCATTTGTCTTGACTAATTGTATGCACATGAATCAGGGTAATCATCAATTCATCAATTATAAGTTTCAATAATTACAAAAATTGGCTGTAAGATTACCTGTTAAGACCCTAAGTAAATCTAAGATAACAGAGTCTCTCAGGTGGGTAGGAAAGTTGCTCCGAATTCAGGAAAGACGTGAAATGGGTGTGTGTTTAAGGACTAATGTTCTGGCAAAATAATGTGTAAATGTTAATTTAACAAGATGGGGAGTGTTGATTTCAGTGTAAGTTTGCACGGAATGACAATCTGCTAAGCCGAAAAGGCATTTGACAGCAAAGTTCACAGTTAGCATTTGTCGTCTCTAGTCCAATGATGACCAGCCCAAAGTGCATAGCCTGTCGTGGTAATCCATCTCACCTCTACATGCATGGTGCTTCAGAAGTATGTCTTCTGAAAATGCCACATTATGATGAGTGTCTACAGGGAGGGAAATGAGTCTTCTAGAGCATTTTTTTCCAACTTAAACATCCTTTGAAAAGTGGCACTCTTAGATGAGTCTCTTTATATACATCTACTTTTCAACAACACAAAGAGATGCTTCAAAAACTCAACAATCATTGCCTAACTATTTTTGAATCCAAAATTACAGTTTCTTGTTGATAGACTGAGTCCCATGCGTTTACCTCAGCTGATATCACAAACAGCAAAAGCCACTGTGGATACTGAACCTATTCCTCATTTACTGTTCCAAATCAGTTTCATCAAAGTTGAGCTATGTGCAAGTGTTCACCTTGCTCAATAGATACTGATCTAACCTTAATAGTCATCATCCGAACCGAGCGGGAACAAGAGAGGGCGTGTTTTCACATGGAAATGACAGTCTTTTTGTGGGAACTCACTGTATAGGCTTATACAGGTTTATGCCGGTTTGGTACGGGGTGCACTAAGTACCATACGTGTAACATACATGTGTTTATGTAGGAATGTATGGTCTTCACATGTGTGCCAGGCTCATGAAAAACTTACCACCAGCCTGTTTCTCCTTTGCCAGTGAGGGTGTACTTCAACTCAGCGTGGATAGTGACTGAATAGTGGCAGAGTTTATTTATCAAATATTCAAAGTTTTGTTGTTGAGGATGTGAAGTTCTGGTTTACAGATGGAAAAAACGCGAGTGTCACTACTCAACTTTTTGGGGAAAAACCCAATAGATGACGGTATTTTCAAAAGGTGGAGAGAGTTCTGTGAGACACTGTAGAAACAGTGTGCTTTAATGCTGTGCTATTGTCCGCACCTGCCAAGTTGTTTAAATTGAATATGGATTCATTTTTTTTGGTGTCGTTGAGTGACAAATGTGTTGTGAAAATCCTGGGCATGGTGTCATGTACCCATGTTGTGAAATTGAACTTTTGTGCCAATATTGTCCTGCCATTGAAGCACGTCAATCTTGTCTTTGTTGCCAAGGTGATCCACATCACAGGATCCATGCGTCCTCGCATGGTGCTGACCCAGTATTCCCGCCACGCCCCGGTCATCATGGGATTTACTGGTGTGGCCCAGTCCTTACCCCCACCAACTGTCAACGAAATCCACCTAGAGCCCACCATGTTTGTATGCAAGCTAGACCTTGACCTTACCATTGTCTTCTGTGAAGCCAAGTAAGTGGATTGGATGTAGCAGAGGTGGGAGGTGCTGGGGGGTACATTGCTGAGGGGAGGGGAATTACCCTTCTTTTCAAAACTTGTCATCACACTTTAGTCTTTTCTATTTTTCTTTATTAGTTTATTCAGGTGATGGTTGTAATAAACTGTGACCCTCTCAGGAACAGTGAGTCTAGTGTCACTGTTTCTGTTAAGAAATAAAAAAGAAAATCAAGCAAGGTTCAATTTGGGGCCTGTTTGTTTCATGCGGATCTGGATTGCGATCAGTGATCCCAAAGGTGGTTCGCTCTATCCATCAGACAGGTGCTGGTGTCAGTGAACCAATGTCGGATCACTGATCCCGATATGAGTCTAATTGAAACCAACATGCCCTTGAGCTTTGGTTGTGTTTGGTTGTTTGATATTGTCAGTTCAAATGCCAAGAATGTGAAAGAAATTAAAAGATTGCTTTGTAAATGTAATGTAATTTCTGGTATTTTTCCTGGTTTGGCCCAAGCGGTAGATTTATTATCTGAGGAAATTCATTATTTCCAATAAAACATGGAAATCTGACGGCTCTAAAGTTGCCAAACAATGCAACAAATTACCAAAATACCAAATTCTTTTTTATGGTTAATTAAAAAAAAACAGTTTTACAAACCAGAATTAGTTTTGCAGAGCACGTAGAGCAGATGTATATGTCCATATATATATATGTATGAATGACCATGTTATTAATTTGGCTTTACGTTGGGGATTTAAATTTTGTAGTAGGTTTTTTCCTGTACTAGTGAGGAGCAAGTCTTGGGTTCGAATCCCATCCATGCCAGCTTGTGATTTTTTTTTCACAGCTACCGAAGCTCACTGAGAATAAAGTGTGACTTGTTTGATTGCAGAATTCAAGAGTTCATTGACCTTACAGCTGAAGATGTGACCGACAAGAGTTTGTATTCCTTCCTACATGCCGAGGATACAGCCAGCATGAGAAATTGCCACTGTGACTGTGAGTTATGTACATGTCGTTAATTCCCTCAAAATTGGGAGTATCCGGTTCGTAAGTGTGACGTCACTTCAGTTTAAGCCACGCCCACTGCACAGGTGCACTGCACATGGGGTTACATGCATTGATCGCCGTTTACATGGAACCATGGAACTGGAAGTTAATGCGCAACTCCAGCGATCGTCCAGTGGGAGCCTGTAAATCGTGGCGCATCTTCCTTTGTGACGAAGTCACAAACGAACCGGATAGAGGTTTTTCACATGACTTAACATGATGAGCAAAGGCATTTCAGGAAGCGTACCATGTCCATGGAGGTGCGTGCATTTGCAAATCTGGGCACATGCATTTCTGTTGGCAATGTTAAGTACACCAGAACATTGAGAGACAAAAATCACATGAGTGAAAATCCTCTATGTTGTCATTTAGCAGTCTGAAAGCAGTTGTGGGAGTATACCTACATGTAACCGCCCCCCCTTGTCCTCTGGCTGTTATGATCACAAGTTTACATTTCCAATTTTTAAGACTTCCTAATCAAAAAGTCCTCCACAAATGAGATTGCTCTTTGCATGATTAATCCAGCAAAATTATTGTTAAATATTCCAGGTCTTGTGTCATACTGCAGGTTTTGGGGGCTTTTGTATGTATTGACTTAAGTACCTCTGCCAATTGCTGTAAAAAAACTGCAAGAGAAAAACAAAGCCGAAGATCTTTTTTTCAGGTTGGGACTGTTGGGGTGGCGGTGATGTAACTGTTAATGGAGTTAATTTCAACGTTTGCAATGTCATTCTCCGGCTCCCAATGGAAATGCCACCTTTGTTGCAGTTTTCAGCTTTTGGGGAGGCCAAGAGAGGATGTTGGACATCCAGTTGAATGATAATGTACCATTGATGAAAAGTTGGTCCTCCCTTTCAGTGTTGAGTAAAGGTCAGATGATCAGCCACTACTTCCGATGGATGTGCAAGTCGGGCGGCTATGTCTGGGTGCAATCCACAGCTACACTGGCCTATGCCAGGACGTCCAATGACAGGTCGTTCATGTTCATCAACCAAGTCATTAGGTAGTACTAATTCAGGTCCTTGTTAACGCTCACCCTTTACTTTCTGTCTATTAAGCTAGCCTGTCTGGACTTCAGTCATACATGATAGTATGTGTGCTTGTCTCCTTGTGTTTGGGTATTCCATCTGCCATCTGTCATGTTGACGGTGCCCTGTTTGTATACGTGAGGGATGGTGTATACATGTACCATATGAATCTGAGACCTTTTCCAAGAGTTCAGAAAAATATTTACATAGAGAGATGCTATTTACAGGTCCAAGTTGAATGGAAAAAGACTTGGAATGTTTACTACATCACTGTTGATGTAAACCTCCAAAATTTTAGCCTGATTTATATGGATTACACAATATTGATTTACATGGGATATTGCGTTTCAACTTTAAGTGTGTAACAAAGTGCCAAAAGTATCGTTTGGTGTTCACCATGCCATACATTTAATGATCAAATTGTTTCTGGGAAGTGTGGTAATGGAATGTAAGGCTCTAGCAAGAAACAGGCTTTGTGTTGGCTGATTCACTGTTGACTTGAGGTTGTGATTCGCCATGATTGACGCTCTGTTTCCTTGTCTCATATGCCAGCAATGCAGAGGCTACAGATACCATCATGGATGTCAGCCAGATGAGCTCTCTGCCCCCAGACACCCTCAAAGGGGAGACATCGGATGGTTCCGGTCACGAGTCTGACATGGGCAATACCAGCCCAGGTGAGATCTGATCTGAGCACTGAGCCCGGGCCAATTTCATAGAACTGCTGAAGCACAAAATTTGCTTAAGCACAAAAAACCTTGCTTAAAAAAAAGGTTACCAGCTCAAAATCTATGTGATTGTCATGCTAACCAAAAGGCAGGTGAATACCACTCCAAAACAATATTCATCACATGGAGTTTTGACTGGTAACCTGATTTGTCAAGCAAGGTTTTTTCATGCTTAAGCAAACTTTGTGCTTAAGCAGCTCTATGAAATTGGCCCCAGCTGGTCGGTAACTTGAGTCATGTTCTCATTGAAGTTTTTTAAAAAGCCACACACTATGGCAGCATGATTTGGAATAGTTCCAACACAATATTCCAGGTTTGTGTAAAACTGTCATCTCTTTGTGGCAATTTTTCATGCCTTTATTTGGCCAGCTAGTGTTTCGTAACTATAACTTAACAGGGATGTTGATTCATCTGGAGAGTTCCATTTTTACTTAACTGTGTGACTCTGCCAAAACATGACGGTATTTCTATCCTAACCAATATCATGCACAAAAAAGTGCGAAAAATAAATCCAGTCAGGAATAGTTGTGAAAATAATGCCATGTTGCGGTACCTCATATATGCTGATGTGTACAGTCAAAAAATCTGCCTTCAGTAGTGGAGCAACATATGTTGATGGAAATCTCCACAAGCGTATGTTGAAGTATGTATAGGCAGTTGTTACTCATTGCAAATGCAGATACAAACATGAACTTACTGGTTTGTACTTCAGGCGAATGAGAAGCGGAGCCAGTTTGACGTCATGAAATATTTCCTTGAGCTGAAATATGTTTAACATCTGTAAATGCAATACAGTCCTATCATTAAATGTAATATAGCATAACACCAACCTGTCTCATTGAGCGCATACACAAATCACGCAAATGTTATGTACTGCTAGAGGGAAGAATGTTTGTCTCATTTTTGTTGTATTTGTTCAAGATGACACCAAGGGAAAATCTGTGAAGACTGAGAAGACTTTGAAGTATTCAAAGAAGGCCACTCAGGAGTCTTCGACCAGCCGAGGCAAGTCCCCATCTCGGATGAGGAAGAGAAAGACCCACACAGACCACAAGGACACCAAGAGGCACAGGCAGGCCAGCCCCATAGAGATGCCGGACAAACTCCCCGTTGGAGAGGAACCCACTGTGGAATCCAAGACGGTCATTGTCGACGGCAGCGCCGAGGGAAAAAGTCAGGAGGTCAAAGCCCAGCAGATGCATGGCCATGCTAGAAAACCAAAGAAGGTGTTAGAGGACCAGCACCTGAGGCAGTCACAGGAGGAGAAGGAGACAGTCCCTCCGATGAAAACCACCAACAGTGATGTCGGCTGTCCAGGATGTGAACCCATCGAGGACGAGCCCTCACCCGGCTACATCTCGCCCATCAATCATTCTGTAAGCAGCAACGGTCGGGACTCGGACTCCTTCAGTAATGGAAGTCAGAGCGCCAGCAGCCGTGTCAAGGAAGGTTGGGACAACCCACCCAACAGGGAAGTCCCTCGTGACCCAGAAGTCTCCAGGGGTTACCAGGAGGTAGGAGTGGGCAGCGGGAGGCAAGTAGGAACAGAGGACAGTATCATCATCCCTAAGAGGTCCTGCTGTAAAGGAGGCTCAGGGTGTAGTCCCAAACCCCCAGACAGTATGCTGACTCCACCCCTCTCAGACAGCTGTCAATCCCAATTTGTGCTTCCGCCGGTCAGCTCCCTGAGCGACACCAAGACCAAACACTACTCCACGGACTCTGTTCCTGCCATGCTGACCAGCAGAAGCAGCAGCAACAACAACCACCACCCTTTGCCGGTCAGCAAGGGTTTCTCCAACCAGTCCGTGGTCAGCCCGGACGTGGAGCTGGTCAGCCCCCAGCCGAGCCATGGGGTCTTGTCCAAATCACAACCCATCACCAATCCCCCCACTGACGTGGATTCGCCCAACTCGGCCAGCGGCAAGACCGAGCACCTGTACAACACCCACCCCAGGGTCATCACTGCCGTGTCGTCTGCTTACGCAGGCATGCCTTACGCCAGCTACGGACAATATTCCAACTTCCAACAGTATCCAAGTCCAGTCAACCTGGCCGCCCACCATGGATACCAAAGCAACCCCTACACAGACCACTACAAGAACTTCCGCAGTGCTCACGACATGCCCATGGATCTGTCCTATAACAATGTCGGTAGCTATGCCAACATGTCCATCCTGCATGGCAACATGACCACAGGAGGAACTACCCACCCATACTACCATGCTGCCAAGATGGGATATGCCACGGCACCCGAAACAAGTCTTCAAGTCATCCACGACAGAGGCTGCCTTGATGAAGCAACCAAGGCTTCCAATGCAAAAGTTTGATGTTACCTACTTTTCTGGGTGACAAGATAGCTATTTCTCCCTCTTTTATAAGAGTGCACAGTCACAACTTGTAAGGAATAGAGTCCCTTGAAGGAGTGTTAGCAAAGACACAGTGATGGTATTCGTAAGGTTAGAGTTGGGAATTTGTAAGGAAAGCTAGTCAGCTTTTCATAATCAAGAATGAGAGGGGAAAAGGTAACCAAACCCATCTGTTTGGCTTTCATGTAACACTTTGTAGCTATCTTTGTCATGGGAAAACACAAAGAAAGGTGCTGGTGTACCAACCTATGACATTCGATCACACTGCCTAACAGTGCATAGCATTCAACCAATCATTAATTGCTTGTCACAAAACTCTGATGTAATGGTATCTTTTTCTTCTACAGTTCAGAAACATTCTTTGACATGGTGCCCCTGATTTATCAGCATGCCCTAGCAGCAATCATCTTTTGGCAACACACTCAAGCTGTAAAGTTATTACAGTCATTTCTTATTCCTAAAAAGTGCATAAGCGCTGTTTGAAATCCTGAGGAAGTTACAATAGGAAACAAATCAATTTTTTTTCTTTACAAGAAAGTCCTAGAATGATACTCCGGGATATTTGTGGAATCATTCAGGGACTGGCAAAGCTTAATCCTCATGTTGGCAATGATTGGATTGGAACTGGGGGTCACAGAGGTGAAGTGTGGTGAAATCAGCATGGCACCAATTTGACCCCAGAATACCTTAGCTCCAGAATACAAGGGGCATTTTTTCGTGACCACTACCAGGAACATGTTTCTGCTTTGGTCCTTGGTTGGGCATTTTCTTGACTTTGGTTACGCCTGTGTGACGTCGTTGTTCACATCAAAAGAGAACCGAAAGATGGAGTTGGTTCAGCGCTACTTCAAAAATGGCAGAAAATAAGCAGACAGTTTTGTGTCAGTCTTGAAAGAAAGTGAATTATGTATAGTCCAATTTGTTGTTGCATACAGTGGTTCCAACATAGGTATTTTTTACTAGAATACAAAGAGAGATTAGCAGTAGTAAGAAACTAGCCAAATATTGAATGAAAATGATGTCTCCTGCCTTGCTCTCTGTCTCTCTTGAAAGACATAATAACCTTTTCTGGCTCTGCATTTTGCAGGCCACGTTAAATGTACTCTTGGTAGTGTTGCTGGTCTCGAGACCGGTCTTGAGACTGGTTTTTGGCAGTCTCGTTCTCAATTTCAGTCTTGATACCTAGTGGTCTCGGTCTTGTTCTCAGTCTCGGATATGATATTAAAGGTCTCCATACTTTACCTGGTCTCAAGTCGAGACCAGTCAAAAACAAAGATGGACACCATATTATGCACCAGGTAATTCACGAATTTGTTGCTGATCAAAGTGGTTGCGATGATCTCAAATGGAATCGAATTCAATGCCCTTGCATTAACATTAGGAAAGCAAAGCTAGCGATATGTACTTTATGCTTTCAACCTCGGATTTACCAGTGTGCATGTGCAAAGTATGACTGTACGATCATTGTAATAAGCACTGGGGGCAAGTGTGAATATTGTGGCACAAACTACATGATGAATAGTACATTGATCAACTGATGCATGCACACGGCGTGTGCTTGGGCTGGCCAGGTATGCGACCAGCACATTTTTCCAATTCGAAGGTTACACTTTGCACACACCTTTCTTTCAAGATGTCAAGCAATTGAGCTGTGATCAGATTTGGTGTTAGAGACCACCAAATGTATTTCAGTACAAAAGCAGGGAATAAAAACACTCTGCAGTATGCAACGTCTGTCCCCCTGGTAGCACGACACGGATTTTGGAAAGATGGGTGACTGGCTCTGCATGCACCAGGTACTTGAGTCACATCCACAAATTAGAAGAAAAAAAAGCATTTTTTAAATAAAATGTCAACAAATTTTTACATAAAATGCTTCCTTTGAACTGGAGGTGATAACCATTGTGCTGTTATATTCATTCTGTTTAGGTGCTGCATTTATTTGAATTATGCAATTTAAACACAAGGTCTTGAGGTCTCAGTCTCGGATGGTCAGGTCTCGGTCTCGGTCTTGGTCTCAGACTCCCTGGTCTCGACTACAACACTAGCTCTTGGTCGTTGTTTTGACGTTACAAACATGTCTCCAGTTAGAGGCCTGAAAAGCAAATGGCAGAAACAATTCCAAATATCACAAGATTCCGGCAAAGTATATTTCAAGTGAAATTGTTTTGCTTGTTGTGGGGTTTAATGCTTTGGGGGGGGGTAGGAAGTGGGGAAACAAATATTCTTGAAATCCAATTTCTCTTTTCAATGTTTGATAGAGAATTTTCAGTCTCACTCAATTTTTCAAAAGCTTCCATGTGTTAACTACCAAACATGTTGAGAACGAGCTGTCGATCCAGTCCAGGTTCTTGTGTTGAATTGGAGTTTACTGGCAGCCCACTGCTGTTTGATGAATGTGGCTGCTCAAAGTTGCTGCACAGTATGTAAACATTTTGGAATCTTCCGTTTCAATCGGGAAAACTGGGGAATGCATAAGGTGAATTCAAATAATAATTTTGAACTTGGGCATTGCAGACAACTTGGAAGTCGGTGTGGCTCGTTGGGACAAATTCAGTTGGAAAACCTCAAAGGGGTTATTCCAAGCAATTCGTCGGTTTGACCATGGAGTGACATATTGTGGGTAGTTTTACCGCACCACAAATTCAACTGATGTATCGTGTGTACAAAGTCAATGGACAGTATGTTACTTCATGGTGCTTCAAAAGTATCCTATACATCCCTTGGTGGTGAAACTGAGGATCTAATTCAGTTGATTATTTTGCGGAATGCTGTGTGAATATTTTGATTTCTTCCCTTTTAAGATATTCTTGCCTGCTCCACTTATTGCCAAAATGATAAAAAGTTTTATCTTCCATTAGGAAAAAATGTGTATATTTTCAATCAAATTGTTAAGTGTTTTAATTTTTTTTATTTCAGTGGTTTGACCATGTTGGGTTTTTTTCACTTTCTTTTAATTCTAGTTTATTTTATTTTTGGACTGGTGTTAAATACGAATGTGGTTGTCTCACAGTACTTGAAGATATTCAGCAAGTCTTTTTGGGATCGTCGCATGAAGCTATTATGTAGATTCATGAGAACACGTGATGGACACAAGTAGAATGTTATACAGGTGAATGGTATTATGTTCCTAGTGACAAGTGATTTTTGGAACTCAGAGTGGTGAGGTTAGAAGGTTTGGGGAAGGACAATTCCAACCAGATTTCCAGATTTTAAAACATGCATACTCCTTTTACTGTCCGCACTTTACACCCTCAAAAAGAACTTTAAAAAAGCAAAGGTTTAAACCAAAAAACCTCCAAACCATCTGCCACCAGATGGGTTATCTTTAAACTGTTTATTTCTATCCTGAGAAAAAAGGGGAGGGGGACTTATCACTCAGGGGGGAAAAATAATCACATTCTGTTCTTGAAATATTAGGCTGTTGTTAAAAATCATCCTTGGTAGCAGCAATTTTTCCCGGAGATTTAACCATCTCGAGTAGAAAAAAAAAAAAAGAACGAAATTGGATTTGAAATGGTATCTCACCATTGGCATTGTGTGTAGACAAGATTTAGATTTATGGTCCCCTTTTTCTGATTGGGGAGGTCAGAGGTCACCATGTGCATAAGTATTAGAAAGTACAGTTTCATTAGCAGATTAGTACCCATTGCTTTGTCCTAGAGATTTAATGTCAGCATTGAGGTTAGAATCCCAGTGACAATGCAAATAGTTCTTTTTTTAGAAAGCTTTTGCAAGGCATAAAGGCAGTTTATAAAGAGATGAAAGGGGATGAAAATCAGAAATATCCGTTCCTTACTTAATGCTTCCCCCAATGTCCCCCCCTCCCCTGAAAAAGTGCTTGGAATTCGCCCCCCCTCAAGAAAACCTGCCGGCATCCATGATTCGTACGTCATAAATTTTCTTTGTTAGGGGAGCATTCCGTATTTTATAACTAAGTGCCAAGCACGGTTTATTTTGTTACTTAACAAGAAAAGCAAAACTTATTTGCCTCACTTTTCTGTTGATCATGAGGAGTTGGAGATTTGACGTAGCTGAGATTTGACCAGTCAGAGACCTGACATCAAAAAATATACCTTGACAGTTTCAATCCTGAAACTTCTGTGGACCAGATTGTATTTCAGAAGCAGCTGTGATCACCCACAAACAATTCCATTTCTTGTGTAATAGTGCAAAGAATTCACACTTCTTGAAATCCAAAAGTGCAATATTTTTGTGGCGTGATTGAAGGAATGGGTTCCAACAGCAAATCTTCAAATATTTTTGTATCCAAGAGCAAAAAATAAAAAATTAAAACAGACAGCAGGATCTTTAAAGTGATGCAAAACAAAATACTGGAAAAAAGACATTGCAAATGGATAAATTTTAGAGGTTTTTGATGCCTGTAAAAAAATTGAACAGGTTGAATGTTGACTGTAACCACGGGAAACTGGATTGTTTACTTTTGTTGATGCCACTAAAATGTCACAATGAACTAAGTCAGTTTATTTCGTTATAATTTGAAACACTGGCTTGCTCACATTCCTATATTTATCAGTGTTGCTCCTTGAATTACTTGCATAGTTTCAGGCCACTGTAATGTGTTTGTTCCAATCCCTCCAAATCAAACTTTTCAATTTCGATCAGTCCACACAAGCGACGCAGTACCAGTTGGGAGTAAAAGGAATAACGAAACGACCTTGGACAAACAGAAGGTTATATCTGATACAGCTACTGAAATTAAGGAACCTTACTTCTGGTCACCCAAGTCACGAGTAATTGTTACTTTGTAAAGTGGAACCTTCTTGATATGGAGAGGACAAAAACCCAATTTTGGACCAAGTGCCATTCTTTCAGTGGCCAAATAACTTTAATGTGTACACCACGCCAGAGTAGATGATCAAAGGTATCGAATAACCCAATTGTTGAACAAGAACAAAAACTGTTTTTGAAACAGAGCAGAGAAGAAAACCATATTTGTGACGTACTGAAAAACTAAACCAAAATGGGAGCTGATGCGACCAAAATTATATAATTGATCCTGTGTACTGTTTCTTTGTCATATTTTGCCATTGCTGTGTTTACTTTGTGCTTTGTCAGCTCAATCTAATTGAGTTGTTTGTGTGTGTAACTTTCAGTTAGCTTCAAGCATTAAATATTCTGTCTAAACTTTGGCCATATTAATGTTGCATGTATGTGTAAATCTTTTACTGTAAAAAAAAATCACTTTTTTTAAAAAAAACGTGCTTTGGCTTTATAATTAACATTAACAGATGGAGAGAATGCATTTGTGGTGTAGATTTGGGGGAGGTTTTTAAAGGGCCAATTTTGTGAAATGAATTGAGCAGTGTCGGGAATTGCCTACACTGGACAGCAGAGAAAACAAGAGTAGAACCTGCTATCAACAATGAATGAAAAATCTGTGAATTCATTGATGCATGAATTTTAACCATTTCAATAAATCCCAACTAAATGTTTACCGAATGCCCTTCATGGCCAGCCATCACACACACTTGGCTAAACAGAATGAAAGTCAGACACATGTCCCTATTTCCTTCAACAAATTGGTTGTCACAGTGCCTGTTTCAGTATTGAAAGGATTAGGCACATGTACAAACGAAAGAACTGACTTTCTGTTTAAGCACACTCATTCTTGTTCCTAATTACACAATCCAAGAACTTTCTTGGACAATGTGAGAAGGTCCAAGTCTTGGCCGCCAGTTTTGTTAGCCAGTGTACATGTAGAGGGGATTAAATTCAGAAATTGGATAAAAAAATTTGAGTTTGTGTCACAACACAAGTTACTTGTTAAATATTGTAAATATACTGTAAAGGCCAAAAGGGTTTCTGTGGGGATTAGTGAATGGGATGAGAAATATGGGTTTATCATTTGAATACATGTAAATAACCTTTTTCTCTTTCTTTGTAACAAGGTGAGGTAACAATGAGTTATATGCCATAATGCTTGTGATTGCTTGAACTGTAACCAGAGTGAAAGTAAGAGCAAGTGGTGATTTTTTTATGGGAATTTGTTCAAGTGGTACATGGATCTGTTACTTTCATAGCGGTCGCCTTTGGACTTGGTGCAGGAACAAGAGAGGGCGCCATTCAGTATACACCTTTCCCCGGTCCCTCTGCAGTGTTTATCAGATTCCAAGTTGAGGGTGTGCATTAACAGGGATACAATGCCTGGGCAACCAGAATTAGAAGACTGACTACGCTGGCATGACATTCATGCAATGGTGGTACGTGGGCGCATTACCTTCCTCTTTAGCCAATAGGGTGTCGTGATTTTTTAAAACCATGCATGCATCAAGATTATGAATGCACGTGAGCGGTGCCACCTAGGTTATGGCATCTCGAATTATTCTATCGACCTTTTTTCTTGCCACGTTAGGCCTGCAAATGGTGTTTTCGCAGTGGTTGGCAAACTATTCCTAGCCTTGAGTGCAAACTGAAAAGTAAGGTACAGATCTCATGCTAATTTGAAATTGCTAAATAATAATGACTTCTACTAAACACTGAATGAAAATTCCTCACTTTTAGCACTAAGGAAATTGTGCGCTTCCAGGGGAAATTGGTGCGAACCACGGGGTGAACTTACTGCCATCTTTGGCCGCCCATTTAAAATGGCGGTCAGTGTTTGTAAACAAAAGAGAGGTCTGTACATTAATCAGGGAAAGAGAATAGCTAGTGCATCCTTGTCTTATGATCTCTGATACCAGGTCAACTTAATTTGAATAATTTACATGTGTACAATTGGCAGCTCGTTCTGTAAAGTATATGTCAGAGGTAAGCCATTCAGACGACATGGATTGCATAGTAAGCTTTTTGCGAGTTCAATTGAATAAAATCTGGTACACAGAGTTACCTGACTGCCCATAAACACAATTTGAATTCCCCAGACTGAAGACACAGTTGCTATACCTCGTGATTTGGGGCAAGCTTTTGCATAGCGACCACCATCTCTGGAATGGACTGGTTCCTTTGTGCCCTTCTTATCCATTGAGAACAGTGTATTGTTGCAAGGCATCTCTTATGTAACTAAGCAAAAGCTTGCCCCGAATCACAAGGTGTAGCAATCGTACACGTGTCTTTGATGTGGAGAATTTGAATCATGTTTATGTCAATTTAAAGAACTCAAGAAATCTGTACCAGATTTAATTTAAATTTAACTCGCAAAAGGCGTCTTGTTGTATGGCCCGTGATGTAACTACATGCAGAACACCTGTCCAGGGGCCCCAGTAGATACATGTAGTGCTTGCTCTAGTGCCCATAAATATTTTGAAATGAACTCGAAGTATATACACACTGCATTTCAATTGTTTTCAGGGCCTCTCCAAAAAGGTTGCATCCTGAAGTCCCGCCCCCCCTTTCCCCAGTTCCCACCAGTCACTGTGTACAGCCCATCAACCACAAATTTCAGAACCCTAGGGTCATTCCTGTCATCAGACATGTCCATATGTGTCAGATTCTGAGTTTAGGTTTTGCTGCAGGATGAATGCTGGCATGTAGCCACAAATAATCTGAACCAGTGAAAGCTCTCATCTTACACTGTAGCCAGAATCACTGCACACCGGGGAAATGTGAATAGTCGTGGCCATTTCTGTATTCTTGGGGCTATGGCTACTGCCATGGATGGTGTGCGTGCCAAGGCAAGCCACATTCCTATAGATGTTTTTGTTAACACTAGCCACAAATGAATAATTTGGACAGAATTACCCAACTGTTGGTTTTCTGTTTTTGTTTTGTCAGTTTTGACTGAAAGAGGCTACTTCGGCACATCGTCCATGATTGTCTTTGTTTGAGACTTATGTCGGGTTTTGGCACAATTCTGCCTTAAAATACAATATAATTGTAAACAATGACTCTTTTGAAACATGGAATAAAAATCACTTGATAATTTTATGCTGTTGTCGGGGAAATTGTTTATGTAGCCCTTAATTAGTGAGCTGCTACCGAATGCCTTGTGAATGTTGCCAATTGCCTTATTGCATCATCTCAAAACATTCTTCTTCTCACAAGCTTTCTCACTATGAATGCACAATTGAGTTTTTCATTTTTCCACCTAGACCGGCGCCTCTGAATGCTTTGCAGATATAGTGCGCCTTATAAATGCTTTATTATTATTATTATCTGGATTGCACACAAAACACACGGTAACGGTTGTAAGAACATCCAACCAACAAATATAGGAAGCTCGTTCACAGATCCGTAGTTTATATTATTGTGATTGGTTGGGACCTAGTTGATAACAAGGATGGATACAGAACCAAATTTGGGGAGGTAGCCAAACTTTTTTTGGGGGGGGGAGTTGTAAATTTTTGTCCTGTAACCATTGCCTTCCGTGTGATCTGCCCTTGTTGATTATTGTGAACATTTATTTATTGCTTTTGGTAATCTCATATTTATGGGATGGCTAATTATCAAGCAGGAATTAATGCTTCTACCAGCCAGAAGCATTAATTGACTTGGCAAAGATCAATGTGCAGCCACAGATTTATGCTGAGAGCAATCACCGGATACATTTTCAAATTAAAAAGAAAAACAGGTGTGATTTTCTAATATTAAAAACATTTACAGATCCAGCAAGTTTTTCACCCATCTGCAATAAAGTTTTTTCCTACCATCGATATATCACTGTTAACATGGAACAACAGCATTTTAAACTCTCCTCATTGCTACTGTGAACTACATTTTACTTCACTGACGTGATACAGTGGAGGTATTCATTGATAAACAGACAGAGGGTTTAAACCTTTCTGTAATTTGGACAAAAGGTGAAGTGAGTGAGACACTGACAGTCAAAACACATTCATAAATACATGAAACAAAGTACAGTGCACTTATTGGTTTATTATCTCAGTGGCTTTGTGTTCATGTTAAAATGTTAGAACACATTACAAATTCATTTCGTTTTACAACAGCCACCATGTGGCAGGTATCTGAGGCAAGGCCACTCAGGCTGCTGCATTTTGGGAAAATTAGGATCATGCTGAGATATCTTTTGACATTGGCCTTTCCAGTGAAATGATTAATTAATATGATGTATACAATCTGTTGTCCTCTAATAATGCATTAATTACAGTAAGAATACATGCAAAACAGTAATAGGGTTTTACATAGAAACTAAAAGTTGCAACAGGAAAGTGTTAAATTCTTAGTTGTGGCGATCCCAACATAGACTTTGATTGATTAATACCTGATACAAAATTTCTTATTTCAATTTGATCATTTTTTGAAACATCAAATTTAAAGAAGGTTTGTTTTTTTACAAAGATACATTGATGTTGGGACATATAAGGAACAGCTGCAGTTGTGGCAAAACCTTTCAGGAATCATGGCTTTGCAAAACTTTTCTTAAGGTTTGTGGTATTTTTTTTTCACCTAGCTGGAGCAATGAAAGATCTAAGGTGCTCTCCACTGACACATCGCCAGTCTTTATCATCAGGCAAAATACAGCTAATCAAATCATGCCAACTAGGGTTGGGTTATGAGTCACCAAATTTTTCACCAAAAACTCCACCATGGTTTGCACAGGCCTATAAACATGTAAACTGAGGTGAACACTAACAGAAAAAGAGCACTGGGTCCCACAGAACATCTCTGGGAGCCTGTCCGTTTTGAAGTGAGTGCACTTAATTTCTTCAAAGTCTGTAAAACTCGAGACCAAGTCATGCTCAGTTCTTAGGGGTGTGGAACATGTACAGCACAGACTGGTCACCATCACTACGCATGTCCATATACCTTGGCTTATGGCAAACTGGATTTTGTATGGATTCTTCTTTTTCTGTTCAGTTTTTTAAAACCCTATTATACCTAAAAGGGTCATTTCTGGCTTTCCTGCACTCATTTTACGGCAATTTGATCCAATAGTGACCACCCTACCTTATTTGGACAAAAAAGTTTCCCTTGCTATCAAACAAGCTCTATAATACAGATTCAGGACAATTCCCCTGAAAAATTCTTTTCATTTATTTCGGAGGGGAAAAAAATCAGAAAATTTCTGTACAGTGACCGACAATAACACACTGAGCAGTGTGAAAACACGGCCTCCTTTACAAGTTGCCAACTTACCATTTGGATTAAAATAAACTCTACAGTGATTACAGTTGATTTTTGTTTTTAGATTGGTGAAATCTACTCTCTCCTGTATTCTACTTTCTTCAAAAGAAAACTTTAAGAGTTCAAATTGTTAAGTTGTTGCAAAAATTACAGTGTACAAATCATCAGGAACAACCAGATCCAAGGTAAAGGACAAGAACAAACAGGGTGTCTACATAAAAAGTATACCGAGTTAAACATTACATAAATACATAAATATGTCAGATGTACATTGACAGGAATGGTTGCCATGTGGAGGGCACAGCACAAACGTATGAGGTAAGAAGCAAAAACAAAGCAGATTAGATTGATTTAGGTACATTCCCTGTTTTCAAGAATGCAAAGGCATTAGGTATTCTGCACACTTGCACGGTTGAGTCTTGTTAAAAAAATGTGCAAACCTGTCACAGTGCCGATTTCAGTATACTTAACATTGGTCTAGTTTGTTCACCCATCGGTGCCAATTACATCACAAGCTGTATACCACTGCAGAGAGGACATTCTGCCCTTTCTAGAGATATATTTCTCTTTCCCATATATGAAGTAGTTTTACCAAAACAGTAATTTTTATCTCGGTACACTTTATGTGGATACCCTGTCCGTATAGAAAAAAAACCTGGTTAAGTTAAACTACCTGCTGACTTGAAGCAAAACATTTTGTTCCTTACGACATACCACTGTCTGAGTAGACACCATTGGCACTTGTGCAAGTACATGTACATAGTTACCAGTGATATAATCACAGAATTGTGGCACTTTGTAAATGGTCTTCGGCTGGACTTTGTTTAAGGCAGAAGGCTCCTGAAAGCCTGTATTCATACCTGGCAGTTTTTTGAAAACTCTAGCCTGGCACCATTTGTAGGCCCTTTAATGTCCAAGTGAAATTAAAGAACTCCTGTTTAGAGTTTGATGTCAACCAGTTTGATGTTCCCATAGTGGGAAGATACTTGCAATGCTATAGACCTGCTGAAGTCAGTAACCTTGTTCAGGCCTAGGGCTGAAACCAGCAATACAGACGACTCTCATTTTACCAGCAACTTATTATATTCGCGGCTAGAGGTTGAAGAAAAATCAGCCTTTGTTTGGTTTTTGATTTTACCTAAGAATTATTCAAAATGTGAATTAGTCTGACTGATTTCAAAGAGGGTTGTATTTTCATTTCATTTATTACTTGGTTGTACATTATTTTCTGGTTTTTTAATAGCTGTGTGGGATTTTAAACACTTTGTGAATAATTCTTGTAATATTGCAACGACAGCCAGCCATAGTTTTTGCAGCCACTTACAGGGAAACGTGACTGTGATGTCAAAAAAGCAGACCCTATAAAACATGTTAAAGAAATGGCCCAGTACTCTGCCACAACTTATCAAACAAGCTCAGCTTTCCGGCCTGGTTGCCATCCCATAATAGAGGGCACGATTGAAAAACAGAGAAATTATTTACTGCCGAGTCTGTCACCTGCATTGAAAAAACCCGAACAAAAACCATAAGATGTGGAACATACAAGCAAAATGAACACATATTCAGATCTACACGTACAATTACACGTCACATGGCAACCAAAATGAAATCTTCATCAAATGGGTTCATCACTTGTGTACTGAATAAAGATGTTATTTTGAATACAAAAGATTAGACTGAAAAGCATAAAGTAAGCAAGCATTTGCAATTCTGTGGATCAAACACAATTCCATACAATATATGAAAAACTATAAGTCGAGGAAAATGCTAAAAATGGACTGCAAAGTTACACTTGTACACATCTGTGGCCCTCATGGTCTGGAGAAGCCAAGCAACCAGACGGACAATCATTTCTTTTAAACACACTGCACCACCACATGTATAAATGAGCAGCCCACGTAGCAGGACACCATCAGAAAATAATTGATATCCACAAAGCTAAGCGAGATTCCATTCACATAACAGTTCTGCAGCTCTCCACGAGTTCAGCTAGAATATTTGCGTGTTCCTCAGGCTCTAAAGATCATGTGAGCTTGTGTGATAACACCAACAGTGAAGAAGAACTGACTAACTCAAGGATAACTATGGATCTAGTGGACTGCGCAGCCACTTTGTGGCTCACTAATACAGAGAAGTGCTCCTAAATGATGCGGGGGCGGGGAGGAGGGGTTTGTCACATTCAGTCCAGCTGAAGTTTTTTTACGACCAGAGGTCCGATTTTCCGCTTGATAGAAAAACATGTACATGTACAAATTAAGAAAATGGTCTTAATGCGACCAGTAATCAAATTGTGGGCTTCAGTGACTCAAAGTCCTGTACTATCAATACTTCTACAGCCGAAAGGATTGAATATACACGTGACATCAATAACCTCTGAAATGTTTAAATGCAATTAAATGCATGCATCAGATTATGTATGACAACCATGGTGTTAAAGGTGAGTATTTAACTGAATATTCAAACTTTATTACAGGAGTCTATACAGTTGATAAGGCATTTTTTCCCAAGATATACAGAAATTGCATCATTACTCGACAGTAACAGAACAATACAACTAGAGTTTGTAAGACACAACATAAGCACGCATGCACAGGGGTGGAATAAGTTCTTATTTGAAGTTTGAAATATCACTATGTCACTAAACTGCGACAACTTGACTCACATGTGGTTAACATGATACAAATATTTAGTGCAATGCAATATTTGTTGAAATTATGACAAATCGTGCCAAGAGAGGGCGCTGTCCTGCCTCTCTAGCAGAGAAGACATGCTGAAACACCAGATACCAAGTACATGTAAGCCTTCGGTATGTTAAGTGTATTGCTCATTTGTCTCGTTGACAGTGCATGTTGAGGTGATATGAAATGAGCACAGCTGAGCTTATAACGGGTCTTGGTACTGTTCTTGGTCTGTGCTGTTTTCAAACACATATTGAATTATACCAGTTGGAGTCTCCAGCAAGCATCCATGCAATGTAAGCTACGGTAACTACATTAATTCCTTTTTGGCACTTTCACATCAGCTGTGACACATGTACATGCATCAAGGGTTTGCTGAAACCAACAGCAGTATTACACAGTACAGCGACGCAGTCAGTCAAGTACTTTTATTTTTGAGCAATAGTTTACAAACGTCAAGAACAACTAACAACAAAGAGTTCTGGGCGCAGGACAAAGTATTCCTCTCGATTCAAGTTGATCTGTAAAATCATCCCACCTACAGAAGTACCATTCACATACATTGAACAATCTTTAAAATTTGGAAGACATGCCTTAAATGATCTCATGTTTCACAATTTACAATTTCCTACTTCACTATTCACTGATACAAATCTTTTAGAGCCAAAAACAAACAGCAAAGGCATCCGAAGGCTTTTTTCTGAATTTTTTACAGACACAAATAGGCAAGTGGCGTAACATACGTTTGTAATGTTGCAGAGGAAAGTAAAATCATAGTGCATAATGTTCCAAGACTTTCAGACCAAGATGGGCCCACTCTCTGTTCAGAGTCCAAAAGAAAAGACGGTGAGATAAACATGAGGTGATAGCAATGTCCCATAAAAAGTGACACTTGAAGACGACCCGTCATTTCATCTTTCTTTTTCTGCTTTTTGCTCCTAAGTAAATGCCGCTCTTGACAAGCTCTTTTCTCATCTGAGAGCAGGATTTTTCTCTTTGTTGTAGACAAGTAACGGCAGCGACATCAGCTACTCCAAGAGCATTTCTGGCAAGAATGGCAAATATGCCTACACATCTGCATGCCACATGGAACTTGTATCAAGTCCTCTTCACCTTAACAAAATAATAACCTCTGCCCTTTACCCTGAAAGGCGGCTGGTGCTCTGATGGTGAGAACCAACCAAGTAAGCTTGCATCCTGTACCTCTCATAAAAATGTGCATGTACCACTCGGAACAATTTTCCCAATCAACAGTCACACCTGTACTTGAAACAAACAAGGAAAAAAAATGTGCAGATTCAAACTAGAGGGCATGATACTGAATGTGATTAAACAATACATACGGTCAGTACGAGGTAACCATGGCATTATGATCTGCAATGCTTTCAAATACTGCAAGACTAGATCAGCATTACATTGCTATTTAATACACGTAATAATTCCCTTTTTAACAGTATGACGATGCTTGGCAGCCTAAATGTACACTTCCACAGCAGCCATTTTGCAGGGTAGCTAACTTTCCCACTGGGATATACATGTATATCAGCATAAACCCTTTTTTGCTAAGACTATCTTTGAACTTGTTTACGAGGCAAGTCACTCGTGCCATTTTTCCGGGATAATTCAGTTTTTTTCCCCCCCTCATACCAGTTGGCAGGCCTCAAGTCCAACCTAAGTTGAGTTCACAGTGCAGCCAATGCTACTGGTAGATCAAAATGTACGACCGACAACAGTCAGGCACATCAGACAACATCTGTGAAAGGGAAAACAAAATACTGCAATTTGTCACTTGCAGTCAACCAGAGAAATTCAACTTGCTCATGGAAGCTCTAGAAACCACAGGCATGAACTCTCCTGTGCCGATATGGGTCTTCTGAGGAAAATCTGTACATGCAAGGCCACGCCTGCTCATGCTGCTAGGCGAACCTTTACTGAACCATGTCCATTTGTGGCACACTGCCGGTGGCCCTGACACATTTCTTCACCCCTGAATCACTAACAGCAAGCAACTAAATATTTAAATTAAAGGACAAATGTACCATGTGGAAACTACGATATCCACACAACCTACATCTGACTGTTTTTAATATGAATCGTGATTTGTAAGGCATCGATAGGCCGTCCATCACTCTGCGAGCCCCATCCCTGATGTCACAGCCTGCATTTCCGTCTCGACAGGAAAAGTGTTAATGCACTGACTCGAGAAGATGAAGATCCCTAAAGCTGGGTTGGATTCCAGTTTTTAATATCCCTAAGTAGGGATTGAGGTCCTCTCCTTTGGGAGTAATGCCTTTTCTACACTTTTGTACCTGCAGACGACGGCGTGCTATAGGGTATAGATTTGGTAGAATCTGGCAGGTGATACGGGAGACATTGATTGGTGCATTTCTGCTCATGTAAAGCCTAAATGTACCTTTAACTGGGGGCCGCTAAATCCAAAGCTTTCTTCCTCTCAATGGCATCGAAGTACCACACGGTGATAGCATACCTGAAGGCAGAGATATTAAGCTGATGAAGTTGAGCAGAGAAACTAAGCATACGTTTCACGATTGGTAATCCAATATCTTAAGTCTGCTTCTGGGTACCACAAGTAAAAATCTGCTTTGTGTCGACCTGAGGAGACAAAGATAAGAGCTACACTGTACGTTTGGGGGGAGGGAGTTGAAATTGGCCAGAAAATGATAACGTACATGTACACAGAGGCCAAACCCACGCAGACACATCAGAGAAATCCGCTCAGAAGAACAAGATTGCCGCGAGGCACAGCTGTCTGGTTTCAATGATGATGGGGAGGGCCTTCCCAATGCAGATTCATAATTTGCATTCTCCGCAAATCCTACAAGGTACATGTACCAGTGGGTCGGCCTAGGATTTGTCTCACAATAAGATGCTGAGCTCTGAACACCAACAAGCTTTGATAGATACAAGGAGGTCTTCCTTAGGGTTTCAAAACAAATGCGATACATGTCCATTTGGAAACATGGACATAAAAAGGGCACTCCATTTCAATATTTCCAAGCATTTACTCCAAAGACAGAGCCCTCTTAAATTCTCCCAACCTCACAACTCTGCAGAAATTTACGTGGCAATGGAGTTGGAAGCTTAAATAAGTTGTGACCCTGAAGATGAAGGAAACCATTCTAAAAGTTTCATCTAATTTAAGTCTGCCAGCTAACCATTTTTCTGGAACTTTGAAAACGTGGTTAAAAACTACGCTCTTAAATATACAGTACACACTGACAACCTATGCAGGCCAATTTGTGACCCTTCAAATTTACCAAGTACTAGTATTCCCCCCCCTCCTTCAAATGTCCAAGGACTGGCGATGAAACCTACCTGGTGCTGAAGGCCGGCATGACTTCATGAGGATTCCTCCGATCTGACCAGAAGAAGATTAATCGGTTGAAGATGGGATCTACACTGGCCATTCTATCCTCACCACGAGGATACAACCTCAGGGTTCCACCCATGGTCTAAAATTTGAGAAAAAAATACATCTTATGATTGCTACATGTTCCTAAATTTAATATGAAGGTTGACCTCCATGTCATCACATGTATCCTCTCTAACTCACACATATGTATACTTGTGGGGTATTTCCTTTGTTCATGGACAAAATTTCAAATCACTGCCATTTCAACCAAATTCAGTTTCCTGGGTTGAAATTTCGACCGTATGTCCCTTATATAAAACACTTCAATTTGCGACGGATGAATGGCACTTGACAATTCCTCCTTTTTGAGTAAATTTGAAATATCCATTTCGTGAAATTCTTGTGGGGTACCACTTTAGTACCCCACAAGGGTCAAAACTGGCCTGTGGGGTACTTTCCATTGTTCCAGTACCCCTTAAGGCACCATGTACAAGCGCTTGGTGCACTGATGCTCAACACATATACATGTACATGTACCAGCAGCTACCAGATGATAAAAGAGTCACCACATACATAAAAAGTACTTTCAGAAATGTCAAATGTTCACACAATAAACAAACTAGAGCAACCTTCCATCATCTGATTCATTTCAAGTCTTGATTAACTTTTGCATCCTATGTTGCCCTTCAAGCAGACAGCTGGCATGTCCGGCTGACCGACCAAAAAGTGTCCTCAAACAAACTTCATTCAAAACTTTGTACATGTATGCTTTAACAAAGATTTAATTAATGGCAAACATATTCAATGCATACAGAAATACTGTAATTTACAGGGAAGACAACAGACATATTAAATGAATTTCATCAAACAACACCCATGAATTAAGGATTGGACACCTGTGCTGTGGTTTTATCATTTACACCAATTAAATGAAGTAGGAAGGATTTAAGGATTTTAAGTGGGAACTACCTATTTGTACTGACACAATGGTATCAATCGTTACTTGGCTGACTTATAATGAACAAAATGAAGTGATAAGTCTTAAAGATAAACACTTGCTAGACAACAAAGGTATTTTGTTTATGTATTGACTGAAAAAACTTTACATAATAATTAATATCATTTGAATAGTGCTGATAATGTGAAGAATGCACCCGGTACTACCCCCGGAGTGCGGTTAATTTCAAGAAGATGGAGCTTTTTATCAAATTATATTCTCCAATAATGACAAAGCTTGTTTCAACGATTAGAAAACAATGTTCAGCATGTTTTGAATACAAAATCTCGTCTGTTTTGTTTCGTTTCATTTTTAGAGACAATTTAATCAAGCTGTCACAACTGTTGAAAAACAAGACAAGAAAGCGTGAAACAAGCACTGGAATAACAGCAACTAAAAGTATAAACCTCCAAACAACCAAATATGTCCAATTACAGCAGGATTGAATGGCATGACTGTACACTGTACAGTGTAGAGTCTATGTACAAGTACAGGTACAAGAGAACATGTGTAAAAATGGCACAGTACGTGTAATTACAAGTTACTTCAGGATTTCACAGTTTGAAATCCTGAAGTGCACTCTCTAGCTACTCAATATCTAACATGTCCTTGAGTTTCCAAAACTAAATGGTACATTTTGGTTTCATTAGAAAGGCTGCAGCTTTATAAGGGTTTTCAAACATAAACAAATCTTCACTGCCATCCTTTGCTTACATCATACCTTGCGTTGCTTACTTCCCAGGCTCCGGGTCAGCTGCACATGCAACTTTTGATCAAAGTGTAAGGATTCCGACTGACTGAATACAATGTAATTGCCCAAAAGAGGGTTGGTAGTTAACTGATTTGTAACGGCCATTGTACCCTCTTCCATCTGACTGATAGCAAAATCTCACATTTCCAACCCTAATGTTATGTTACACAACATGCAAATCTGTTTTAATACTGTTAGACTTTTGTCTCTGATCTGATGACTTCTGAAGCTTCGCTGCTGCCCACCTTCATCAGCAAAACCCCTGAATTTGAACACCTCAACTCATTAGCCCTGTAACAGTCCTCAATACTCCAATTTAGAAATACACACCTCGGGGGAAGAGGGGGGGGTTAGGGGGTAATGTTCAACAACCCAAAGTACATGTCCATGTGCACAACAGGGACGAATAGATCAGTCGAAAAAGAGCGCACACAGCATAACTGCAGTCACAAGGTCACATCATTTTGTCCTCAATTATCTTTGTTCACGCCGTTCTTGTTGGAGGATTCAATTGAATCGCATGGAAAAGATAACCAGTCTAATTCCATAAGGTCAAAAACCTCAAACATACCGCTTGATTAAAAAGTGAACCCATTAACTGAAGGGGTGTCTTGCATTTTGAGTCAAACCTCATTCAGCTATCGTACTGTACACCCCTTAGAGATTACATGTACATACATTGTGTACACCATGGAAAGGTCATCTTCTGCAGTGTGTCATTCAAAAGCTAAAAACACTATCCGTTTTATGCATGGACTTAACAGTTTTGTCATTTCTTAGCAGGTGCATGATTTCAATTGGAATCTGTTCTCCTGCTTCCAAGAGCATTTGTCTTTGTTTAGTGCCACTGGCACGGTAAACAATCAAAAAGAGAAATATTCAACTGTTGAGTACAGCAAGCAAATGCTTGAAATGAATCCTGCAAATCTTGCTCAGTTTTGCTCTTATTAATAAATGGTGAATAACAACTTAGTGGCATGTAAATATACACATTGGTATCTGTCCTCAAAAGGTCTTGGACTATGAAATGTTGGTGAACAGTGTACTTGAGAATTCCAACTGTCATTTTCATGTCATGCCAAGTGACGCCCGGCACTGTCCCACAAAACAATCACCTCATGGTGCGTCAATGGTGATCATCTCTGTGCGTTGTTAGGGGTAACTCATTTAATATCTGTGCCGCTTATCTGCGCTTGGATGCGATGGGAATGTTGTGCCAAGTGGTCAGTAAACAATGATGCTCACACAGGGAAAAAAGCTGAGTCACTCAACATGATACATGTATCACTGATCAGATCCATCAGAAATGACAATGCACCATACAGGAAATAGGAACACTGACTGGCATTTACATGTACTCTTGGCTTTCACAATGGTACCAGTTTGCCACTGACAGTTTCTGAACAAAAAATCACATGAAGAATGAGACAAAATACATACATGTTGGTACTAAATACCCCTGGAAGAATAGAATAAGAAAACATGCACCATATTCCACTGGGCATCCTCGGAAAAAATTGGGTGCCAAAATAGTAATTTGAGGAAAATATCAACATTTTGGCATTTGTCTATGTATGATGAACATACACGTATTGTACATGTACAGTACGTGTACATGTAAGCTACAGCACATGTACAAATTTATGTACATACATGTTCATTTAGGCCTACCATGTATACCGGTAAGATTTTCAGAGATTCTGCAAAACACAAACATCATAGTGTATTAGTTAAAATTCAGCTTCACATTTATCCATTCAACAAACCTCTGCTTCTACAAATACATGTACATGTATACACGTACATCAAAGCACACATGTTCAGTCCACACCATATGTCACATGACTCGATATCAACATGGCAGCATGAACACTATAAGTCTTCACACTCTCCACATTCCCTAGCCTGTAGGTGCATGTTCAATTACATGTATGTACTGGTTCCACAACATTATGCACAGACTTAATTCTCCTAAGTACACGTACCACATTGAATTGATAAAGTCAGCATCAATTGATAAAAACTATGTACACGAACACTGCACAGTCATGAACACACATGTACATGTACATGTACATGTAGGCACGCTGCGTGCACAACTTTTTTAATGACTCATCTTTTTTTATTGATGCACTCATCGATGTACATGTACTGTACATGTATCCCAGTCTGTGCCTTGCTAAATCACATTTCAATGAACATGTACATATGTACATCTTTTACATCTACATGTGCATGTGCATACATGTACATGTACCTGTATCATATCCACATGTACATCATACATAAAATGGCAATTACAATTTTAAGACACGAAGCCTTTCATCAAAGTCCTTCTAAAAGTAGAAGCCAGTCCCCACCACTGAAGTGAAATAGATTTCCTGGAAACTGCACAGCATGGGTACATGTATACAGCATATACGGGTTATATAAACAGTCCAATCCAACCATGATTGGATCGTGTGCTGATGACAGTGGCTTTGGCAAAGAACCTGTGTTTATGAACAAGTCTCCCAAACCAGGATGCAATGTAAACCAAACAGCGTGCTGAATCTGAAAGGTCCAAAGGGGAGGGGAATTCAGAAAAATCGTGTTGACGTAAGCAGCGACCTTTGACATCTAACTGGGCCCCCATCCTTCAATAATCCACTGGTAGGCTTTGGAGGGTTTGCAGGATTGAAATAAAAGGCACAACCAAGCCACCATCAGTTACGGTAGCATGGGATTCAATGCGCCCTTGGAGGTTAACCCATACACAGAATGCACTGCTGGCTTCTTGCAAAGTTGAGGGATGGAAATATTATTGGGAGGTTCTTAAGAAAAATGCTTTGGTTATTAAGGGGCCACGTCAAAAAAGCAGTCTACTGCTTGTGTGACATAGGTCAAATACCCTTGACAGGTTGTCTGGTTTCTGGTAACAAATGTAATTTCACACACGTGGTGTTACATGACAACTTAGGCTCCTTTTATTAAAATTTGCACAACTTCAATTTCATGTCACAGAAGGCCAAGATTTTAAGCAGAAATACAGACTTTCAGGGGGAAGAACACATTTTGAAAGGCAAGGCTCCAAAAAGAATGCACCTGTGGACAGGGCAATGATTCAGAGTTTAAAAAATGCTTTTGCTTAGCCTTACAGGTTTGTGCACTACCTGTACATGTGGTACAAGTTGTACCAATGAGAGACACATGGGCAGTCAGTCATTAAGGTACCGGTACTTGCAGCAAGAGAACAACATTACGTAAGAACGTTCAGGAGATTGGAGGGGAGTGGACTTCCCCCCCCCCCATTTTTGACTAGTGGGGTTAAGGGGATACCGATAGGTCAAAGGATCATCCAAGACTTTGCAATGAACACCTGCCCCCCCTCCCCGGCCACATACCGGTACATGGATGTTGTCAATACAGAACGTGACAAGTTTTATCTGCCGACTGCATTTACATGTAAACCATCTCATTGTCAGCTCAACAATCTCCAATCAATGCCCTCATTCACTGCTTAAAAACACCCTGATCTTTCAAATACAAGTAATACAGTACAGCCTGGTATGAACAGAATTGGACAGAAGGCAAAATGAGGTAACAGTACGGTGAGGGAAGTAAAAGCAATTTCATGATTCATCATTATTTAACGGCAGCATCACGTATGTCGCTAAGCACATCGGTGCATCCTTTATTAAGCACTTACTACTACTTATTAACCCTTCACTGCATACCAGTACATTGTACATGTAGCTACTGTAATGCTGGTGTACATAAGCAAGCAATAGAGGGATTTCACATTAGCGCCGTCTGCGCATATCTGCATCGAAACCGAGGCTCTCTGTGTTGAACTTCGTTGCGCGCGCCCGCAGAGTCCACACAGTACATGGAGTATCCGGTTCGTAAGTGTGACACCACTTTATTTTAAACCACGCCCACTGCACAAGATACAGGACCATCGCAGGTACGTTAGTTCGCGGTCAATTGTCGTTATTTTTTCTTTTGATTTTACGTGTCGAGTCATCCTGAACGACTCTTCCACAAAAAATTGCAGCCTGAAAAGTCTGAATTTAACACACCGTTATGTATTTTGTGACTTGACTCCTTACTTTCAATCGTTTGATCGTATTAAGAATTGAAGCTGACACATACAGCCTCGTTTTCAAACGTGGAAGTGCGCAGATCGACGCTAAAAGTGTCGTATTGGGATCCCTCTAATGCTATGAAATAAACTCCTGAATTCTTCAGTCTCCACTATATGCCTACAGTCACACATCCACAATGAACAGTGTCCTGTGGCATCACCTTCTCCCTAGATCTGTCTGGTGTCTGCGCTCGTCAGTAAATTCAATGCATGATTCACCAAGGTTAAAGCCATCTAGTCTGAAATCCCCCGAGCCTTCCTCTATTTCAACTATCCTATTTTCGCAGACTTAACATGCTGTGAGGCATTCCACACTCAATTTGCTTATGGAATTTGGGGAGTCTTGTCAGGTACAATTATCAGATGGAAACAAATGACCACAGATGACAAATGACATACCACACAAATGTCTATTCAGTTAGAATGTACAGATTATTTTATATGTAATACATGTATTTACTTTTTTAATTGCAGAACAAAAAATTTGGCTTTTTTTCATTTTGTCATTTGCCTAGCAAAACAGTAATTTCCATCTTCAGAATTACATGTAAGACAATGAAACATTCTTCACCCCTTTTTCATTTACAAGCTCCCAGAAAAGAAAACAGACAGAGCATCGCAGAAAAGAAAAACAAACAAAAGACCAATTGAGGCATGATTTTCAATGAAAAAAAAGGGGGGGGGAATAAATGTACAAATCATTTGCATTTGGCTTCAATTCAGCGGTCATGACTCCCAAATGTCACAGGTGAATGAAAGGTGAACCCAAATCATACCAATGTTGGAACACATGCATGTGTCAGCACCAGCAAATTACAATGGAATGAGGGGCCCACACTGAACATACATGTACATACATGAACATGTACTAATACAATGTATATCAGTCTATCAGTACAAATACGGTACATGTACATGTACATGATGTGTACTACATTGTACCGTGTACTACATTGTACCGGTAGCTATCACTAATTCTTTTTTAAGGAGTGCCCAGAGACATTTCCTGAAACCTGTTTTTAAAGGGGTAAATTCCATATTTCTTCACAGGATGTCGCTTGGATGACTGGATAGAAAACGGCCAATAATATGTATCGGTATGTAGCATCGGAAATTTACATCAGGGTGAGACTTACATGTATCCTTATTAACATCTTGGTGCAAAATTTGCAAGAACTCTATTAATATGTGTGTACCTGTTGCAGGCATTTCAGCAGGAAACCCATCCTAATCCTTCCAAATCCTCCACTACAATCAACTACATGTTATGTACATGTATGTACCAGTATTTGTACAGTGAGTTTCAAGGAGCCTGACACTCTACATAAAGAAAGTTTTACAATGGTTGATCTCTTCCTC
>NW_019091418.1:1595739-1633270 GCF_001949145.1 Acanthaster planci
TTTGGAGTGAGTTTTGGATTCAAGATGTCACTGTCAAAACTAAAGGCACTGATTCCAATGCACACATACATTTCTGAGGTTACCAACCATGTACATGTAATTATCCCAACCAAAGAGTCCCAGTCAAGCATAAGATCATTGTAATTAATGTTTGGATTCCTCCTGTCATGCCAAGTGACTATAACGCTGCAGCATATGACAGCAACGTAGGGTGTTACAAGCAACGGTGCCAAGTTCTGCCAGCTTGCCATCAAGACAGTGAGCTCTGAATTGGGTTTAGGAATGCACTCGCCAAGAAATAATGCATATGGTTATGTATATGTCATCGCTTCGTTTGGTGCTGATTTCCAAATGTCAGGCTAGAGCTTCCATTAAGCATGCCACAAGGGACTTATCAAAATATCTTGCCGAGGTCAAAATCACAGATGTTTCATCAGCTTCACACCACATGTACTTTAGTTGTAAATTTTCTGAATTTGCAAACTCGTCTTCAACATCAGAGGCCTCTCCGATCCTTTAGCTGCCAGCACATACCAGTGCATACCAGCTGCAGCTCGAAATTCCGGATCCAAAGCTGAACCTTAGGCTTAGTAATATATTACTTTTGTGGTTCCCCATCACCAACAACAGCTAAAGAACCAAATTACTGTGTGAAAACTACTTCAGTGTTATCAAAATGCTCAGTATACCGGTTGCTGTAAAACAATGGATATTGCACTGCTGTTTTGAAAATGGTGTCACTGAAACAAACAGTGTCCTCCTGACCATTAACCGCACACTTTTGAAACGTGAAATCATCACGTCATACACAACGATGAAAAATCCATGACTCCAACTGGCCTGGACTGTCAGAGCTTAACACATTCACCTACTGGAGTACTAAACTCGGCAAGAGAAATCTACATTTACCATCCAACTGAATAATAAGAAGTCAGAATTTCTTACTTCAACTAAGCTTTAGGCTAAATGTACTAACCAAATACTGACAATTGGTTCTTTCTAGATCACAAATACTGAAAAAGATATCTTCACGACATCACACAGACAAGTTACATGTACATGATTACAGCTTCTCTGTACTAAGCGTGGACTACTACACGTAGTATTTGAGAAATTACTTTATTCCAATGAGGAAAATATCCAGAAATCATTTCAAAAAATTCTTTAAATTCTCCAGACCAATATGCAGACATTGTGCATGGTAACAATTTTTTTTAAATCAAGTTCTTTCAGCATAATTGCTTAAAACAGGATCATACATGTACACAGTACATGTACTGAAAACACCCGGCACAGTAAGTGGATCCATCAACGGCAGTTCACACCTCCAAGAGAAACAAGTCAAAAATTTGATACAAAGGACTAGGTCAAACTCTTCCAAGAACCATTAATCTAGGCAAACCATAAAAGCACCGACCAAAAACACACAGATTTTCTGTGGAAATGAAACAACACTTTTCTCTTGAACTGGTACAGTGTTTGGCTGGGGGAAAATGGGACTGTCCCATTGACGATGGGGAAGTCCCTTTGACAGTGGTTTTGCAGAGAAGAAAGGATGTAATAATTTGCTTGCGTTCTAACGTAATTCTGCAATAAACTGTTGTCTCGCATTCCATAATAACGGTTCAAAAGCTTTAAGGGTCACTCTCTGGAATGTTAATGAACTCATGTGATAATCTCACAAGAAATTTCTCTTATAACTCAAACTTAAATATATTTGGTCAATGCCTGCCAATTTGTTAACATTAGGACTTCACATTTCTTACAAATGACTTTTGAAAATAAGGTGACCAAAATTACAAAAGTGTCTGGGGGAATTAAAGTACAAATTCCAATCAAATAACTGATGTTTATCAGTTGTGCTGTTTACAGGATTGGGAAGGTTCTCCAGGGTGGGTGTGCCATGCACCATCTCATAACTAAAGACGGCCAATTCTCATATTGTCTTTTGCATCTAAAACCATGGCAATCAATACACAACCTACCTTTGAGTCCCAGTCCTTGTTGAGGTAATAGATGCAAGTTACACATCGGCCGTCTTCATTGGGATTGTCAACATGCTTAACATAATGGGCTCCTCCACCAGGATAGCAAGCCACCATTGCCTGTAAATCAAACGACACCACAAAGACACATGTAACTCTTGCCCTTCAGTATTTTTCAAAGAAGCAGTTTTTCTATCCCCTATGAACAGGGGTGTAAGTTAGCTCTGACATTGTTGCCTGAGATTTCAGAATTTCTTCTCATGCAAAGTGAAAATTGTCATTAATGTTGGAGGGTGGATGGCTCTATTGCCGGTCTTCCAAGGACACTCTATTTATACCTACTGGAAACTTCAGAATAACCTTTTGAGAAACAAAAGAGGACAGCTGTCATTAAAATAAGAATACTTTGAACTTCTGAAACTGTGTTGATGTTACTGTACAGATATTCCATTTGGCTTCAAATGAAACAAGTTTGAACATACAAAACATCGATGTCAGAGTTTAATAACATATATCAATGTATGTCCCCGACTCTCCATCAAATCTGCAGCGATGATTGGATGAAAGATTTATGACCCTGTCATTACTCTCTCACGGTGCTACCTGTCAAAAAGAACACTGCCAGACTAGTGTTCAGGGTTTGCCTATAACAAGACTCAGGGAGATTCATTGGAAGATTCCTTTTTGTGGGGTTATGACTAATAATTAAACTATATGAACGCATATACATATGCCCAAAAGACTACATTTGCTGCAAGATGCATTTGGAGTACAACAAGTGAGGAATGAAGCAAGTGAGGAGAGCATGTAGATCTGACCTACAATCCAACCTAACGATATCCATGCTTCAGAAGGAAAGAACTAAACTATTCATGCAGCACATGTCCAGTTTGCAACCCGCAGTACTTTTTCAACAGCACTGACAAGCAAAAATTACAAAGCAACGTTTTCAAATGTTGGTTTAAGGATTTTAAAAGCCTCTGTTCATCTCTAGCTAACACCATTTTGGAACTTATGTCAAAGATTCTGAAATATGATATACATGTACATGTATGTACTGTGCATTTAAACAAGTACACCAACATGTACAACGTGCTCATCCATAACTCGTTTACTCAATTACTGTGTTGAATTTTTTTTTTCAATGACAAAGCAGTGCCTCCAGCACATTAAGGCACAAAAGGGTTAAATTGTCAAAATATGGGGCAAAAACAAAGACTAACCTAAAATGTAAAAAAAGATGAAATACAACATAGAGATGTTTTAAAGATTAATACTTTGGTTTTGACAATCGAAAGACAGAATGCTGGTTTCCTTATAAATTCATTTAAAGACATGTAAATAATTAGCCATACCCATCATAATCAACACAGCCAATGGGCCTCGAGCTGGACCAAGAGAGGGCACTATTTTCTCAGCAGTGGTGGCTCCTTTGGTCAGAGCTGAACATTGCTGGTTCATGAATGAATAGGAAATGCAAGCATCATCGCTACCAACAAATTGAATACTGCTGACCAACACGGCTCTTTTCAACCAATGAGGAGACATTTCTGCTCGAAGCGGATAGGAAAACGATAATGCGGTTGATAAAAACCACCAAAAACTTAATGTACCAGTACGAACCCAAAACTAGCCGATCAATTAATTAAAACTGTAACTTGAAAAGAAACTCTCACAATACATTTTTAAAAAAGGACTGGCAAATTTATGGGCCTAAAAAAGAAAAGTACAGCTTTACAGACTGTAGGAAATTTTAGGCACTGTGGAAAAGTGCTCGAACAAGTTTCCTAAAAAGAATTTTTGTAGACCAGCTGCAATTTGTTCAAAATACACATCCAGCTGTTTCTGAATTATTGAGCTGTTTGTGAATCTTGCATTCTGCTACTACAGTACATGTACATGTATCTTTTCAATTGGCTTGTCATCCATCTGAAGCAACCAAAACTTAATCTAAGCACAGATGATAAATTTTACAATTTGGGAAAGCACAACAATGTTTGATATAATTATAGGTTACCTACATGTAGTGATGTCTGAACAGATCTGCATATTTCATTAAAATGCGGAATTAATTCATTTGTTTTTCCTTTAAGCGCACGGGCAATTCTACCGCTTTTTGATTTTCCCACCCCTTTTGCACCAAACCACACAGCGACCTTTGGCCCCGAGCGCATGCAAGCTTCAAGAAGCATGTCTACGTGCCAAACCAAGCATTGGCTGGTCTATTTTGGACCGAAAGCCGGTCCCGGCAGTAAGTGATTCATCCACAGCACTGCTGCAAACAGAATTCAGTTCTTGAACTCTGCTCTTCAACCGTGCCCACAAATGAGCCATGGACACTGTGCAGACATTAAAGTTGTCAAAGCTCAAAGGTGCACAGGACCCAAAGGTGCATAGGAGCATACTAAAGGCCCCGGAGGACCTTCAACCCTCCACAACTTTGTCACCTTTTGTCAAAACACCCTTTTCATGCAGCAATCCAATAGCTTGTTAATTTGTTATTTGAATTCACATACAATTTCTACAGCTTCATGTTCATGGAATTCTTTGAAATGCATAATTTATTCTTCCCCTTATGTTTAAATCATTATTGGTAATTTTTGTCCACTATTTGAGCACATCATTAAGGTGGATCTTGTGTCTTATTAATTTCCTGCACTGTTATTGGCACATTTTAACATAACTGTGTTCATGGAAATGTTCATGCAAAGTGTAAAATGCTGGAAGTACATACGCCCTGTTGCACCTCTTCTGAAACACTTTAATGCCTGTCAACGACCACTCACAGAGCAAAGGTTAATGAACATGTTATCTTTCAAATGAAGCTACCGGTAGCATCATTTATCCGAGTGAAATGTAGAACCATTTATTTACCTTGAAATTGTATAAAAATTTGAAGTCGTGAAGAGAACACTGGTGAACATAAAATGGTGTTTAAAAATATTGGACCATAAAAATACAATCTTCTTGTGTTTGTATGGAAAACAAATTAGGGTGGGTAAAGCCTTTTCTAAACTTTGTCTTTTGCTATAAATTTTCTCCCAGGAAATATTCAGGTGAGATTATAAATACTTCATATTTTTTAGTAAGAGAGTAGCAGTTTATTCCAGTTGCTTACTACTTCTCATTAAGACTATATTCACTAGCGGAGTGGTTAAGGAATGTCTGATTCTGGAAAACAGGTGAATGTGGGAACCAACGATGCATCAACAAGCCACTTTCAAGCCTGTAGTAGCCTAAAAGATAAAATGAAAATAAAAATATTCAAAGTATACAGATTGACATGTACAACAGATGGATTTGAACAAACACCACAAGGTTTTAAATTTAAGTAACTTTTTCATTAAAAGATACAGTTTTGTTGTGATTTTTTTGAAACACAGGTAATCTTTGTTTGGCCTGAAATTCGACAGCTGGCAAATTGTTAGGTTGCTCCTAGCAGCAGAGTACATTGAACATGCATCTGACACTACAGTTTGTCAACTCTAGGATATGTAAACATCTCATACCACAGTGACGAGTGCATGTATGGATACTTGCGGATTATGTTGTCAATAACATCCAAGTGCTAGAACTACTGACTGCTCCCACTTGACTTCCGGGCTCTGGCCTCGGAATTAGTTGGGAAAAAAGCGGCTAAAATGCTCACATAAATCTCCCATGAGCTTCTTTTTGTCATGTTGAGCATAACTGGTATGCACAAATGTGGAGTAAGACAAGAAAAGAGAGCTCTTAACCTTGTCGGAAATAGAGGAAAGATAAGAGTAAATGTCTCTCTGTGAGGATACTTACGTTGTACATAAAGTTTTTAAAGTGTCTAATGTCTTTATAGACATCAAACTCCCACGGATCAAAAATACAAGCAATGGGAGATTAAACCCAACTTTCTGTCCTTAACATTAAGCATGTCTCTCACACATACACACCAAAAAAAAAAAAAAAACGGACACAATTGAATACATCAGATGTAGTCAAGTTACAGGTTAATGTACATACAGTATTTGGCCCCGATCCAGATAAGTTTCAAACTACATGTATTTACATGTACCAAGCAATACTTACAGTGACAGAGGACTTGTCATCAACAATGAGTGTGCTTTTTTAACTGGTGTCCGGCTTTTGCTAAAAGCCTGAAAAGTTCTGCTTCCCATAATATGGCATGGCATCTATGAACATGTATAAACAGGGGCAGGTTGCACCTATCTGCACCACCTTCAAACTCAAAAAAAGACACTTTTTTTAGCATTGTTTCCAATTTTATTTTTTCCCAAACTACACTCCCCCCCAAAAAAGTGGGGGGTTGCACCATCAAAATCTGTTAAGCAGGTCAACGGGAAACATTCCCGGTAACTAAATTGTTTTTTGCCTATCAGCACTGTTTCCTGTGTTTAGCCAATTCTCCTACAAGCTGAGAAATATTGTGAAATCAACTCCAAGATTTAATTCTGAGCAGAAGTGTAATAACGATGGCATCTGCAGGTGATTCACAATTACAGAATCCTCAATGGAGTGGCATCTTATATAAACATGTACATGTACATGATTTGCGTTCAGAATCCACTGCGAATCCCTCTATACAAAAAGAAACAAAATGCAGGATCAATATTCAATCCAATCTATGTGTACACATTTCAAAATGTAGAAAAATATACATGTAAATACATGCGTGGCTCAAAGAATTCATCATGAGACCATGTGACGATTTGTAATCATTCTCTTTTTAAACACGGCGATTTGCAGCTACCGTACCATCCATCATTTGTTGCTGATTCCCACATATGGAAAAGATCAATTCAGTTTGTGACATGCGGGGAATGCTATTTAAAGACATTTCAGGAAACAACATAAAACTGGGGTTGTCCTATCTTTGAACTCACAATGGAGAATTGACTAGTCTCCAGAATTACATAAACCCCGCTCTGCCTGAGAATCAACTCAACAGGGGACTATAGCAGGCTAGTACAGAGAATGGGTTCATCAAATACATGGACCTTGAGTCACAAGTCCAATTTCAAGCTCTTAAATTGTAGCACAGACTCAAAAGCTTTCAGTTTTGAGATTTATCATTAGAGCTTTGTTCTGTAGGTTTTTACTCCAACAAGCAAATGTTTAGGGTACAGATACATGTACATGGTTGTAAATTTCCTAACTTTTTTGTTTGTTGATTTTAATCTTGTTTTTGCATGTACATGTACATACGTAAATACTTATCATAGAGGGTTTGCATGGATGCCATCTTATGGGCCAGTGCTCTTGTTCCACAGGGTATCCACAAAGGAGATTTCCTGAGATGGCTACCATACAAAGCCTCTACTACTGACATTAATTTAGCCTTCAAAGGCCAAGTCATTTTAATGAATAAACCAACTGATAGAAACACTTCACCAATACCAACATTTCCTGAACCTGTACATGTAATGTAATAAACTCCCTTACACCCCCATTCCTTCAATCAGACTTTTGATTGCATGTGATTCTGATGTATCCACTGATAAGGGGTGTTGGGAAATCCTGTGCCAAACCTTTCCAAAAAGTTTAAGTAATGGGAAAATAATGGGACATTTACAACTGCAGGTGTTTACTTTCGTGTGGGGTTGTGTCTCAAAGAGTCTGTGAAATAATATCATCCAAATGAAATGGAGAAAAGTTAATCCTACAGTGATAATGTACATGTATATGTATGCATGTGCTGTGTGGTACGATTGGCCTGTGAGATTAAAATCTGTCCAATGGCAACATGTTTGGTTGGTCGAAACAAGGTTTCCTGTGTTAAGACTGGTTCCGACATGTACAAACTTCAAATGAAAGCACAAGCGAAGCGAATTTGACGTCACAACAACTTTGTGGCAAAATTTTGCTCGGGTTCAACTTTTATGAATTCGCATAGCAAATATTTGATTTGACGTCACAAATTCACATTCGCTCTCACGCGAAGTATGAACTGTTAGAGCTGTTTGAACCAATTGTTTTGCTCTGTCTTCACAGGTACTGTACACACTCTAGCCAACGACGGTTGAACGATTTTCAACATGGGGGACCATTTGTGAAACCATCAGGCATCAACCATTAAAGAACCTGTCAAAAGTGGGGACAATCACCCCCAAGTCGAAAAAGTGGGGAACCAATGGCTACCCTACCCTCCTTCCACTGCCAGTGACTCCAGTTACCCCAAAAGTACATGTAGAACAGACATGACAGAGGGCTTTCCTTCCCAACTAGTCACACACCATTAGTAACTCCCTGTGCTTGCTAGGCCGGTATGCTTACTTTCAATGTAAGATGTACCCATATTCAAAAGGAATATGGTGCCTCCGTTCTCCAACAACCAAAGCATGAAATTAGACCCAAAAAAAGTGGTCAGAAAAAACTTCCAAGCACGATACCTGTACAATGAGTTCTACCATTATCAGCTTTTGATTGAACATTTCAGGGGGCTTTTACAAAACACTTTCTTCTGACATTTCATCCGAGCATGGTCGACAAATATCAAAGGTGGACAAAAAACAGGCTGTGTTTGACCGTAATTTCACGCTCTGAGCACTGGTCTTACAAACCTCTCTTTACTAGGAAAAAATCCCATGGTTTATGAAATGGTGGGCAGTACAGGTGTGATATGCATGCACAGTGCAGTGTGCATTGATATGAACGTAGGAGTGCATAGGTTATCTACTGTGTGAAACGACTGAACCTCCACAGACATGTCTACCTATAATCAAGTTATTATACAAGGCATTTTCATGAGCCTCAATTTATACCCTAGCTGAGATAACATGCATAAGATTCATATCGTGCTTGATAAATGAAGGTACATGTAGCTACAAACGTGTGCATTCTTCAAGCCTTTTCCCACTGACAAAAGCCGTTATGTTTTCTCTTTCATCACTTGTGATATGTAGATGATGTTCATATCATGGGCATTACAGAAAAGACTGTCAACTGCATTTTTATAAACTGGTCTTACTGACCCACTTCCAACTTCTATCCAAAAACTGCCAAACAAAAAACAAGTCCCTAAATACAGTATGCAGCCTAAAAATTAACAGAATTTATGTTACATGTACATGTATGCACAATATATTACACAAACAAGGTCACATAAAAAAAAATTATTGGTGAGCGTCCTTTTTAAAAAAAATCTTGGAGTGGGAGGGCAGGGGTTTTTTTGTACTGTACATCTATGCTAGATCGGAAAATTATAAAAAGAACAGTTTAAAAGGGTTTTACAAAGGCAAGTCATTCATCACCAAAGGAGATACCGGTTGGAGTTGTACAGCCAGACAAACACTAAGAGGATTTTCTCAGAGAGGGTCACAGGGGCAGGCGGGGACGATCACAAACTCATTTTTTGTTACATGTACCGGTATGTGTCCTAAAATGTTTATGACTATAATAGAACATTTCATCTGTCAACTCATGAAATTATTCTTACCACTGCACGAATGTGAAACTTTCATTATTTGTAATACCTGCATAAACCTAGAAAAATAAACAGTCCTTGTTTATTAACGTCTGCTATTCTGTGAAACAGATTCGTGTCAGAAGTGCCACCCACTGGTAGCTTTGTGTAATGTTAGACTAGTTCCTATCCCCCACAATTTTCCTATTAGTATTACTTACTGTGAATGAAATATATGTAATGGGGCTGGAAACAGTCAAGTGAAATGAAGTTTCATGTAACATGGCATCGAACGAATAATTCAAAGACATCATGTGATTAGTGATCCACCAATTAGATGATGGGGATTTACATGTACACGTATGCAGGTACTGTTTAAAAGAATATAATGTCCAGCCTGCTTTCAATTCTGAGAAATTTGGACTGCTGGGTAATTCCAGAAATTAGGGGTCCATTTTTTTTCGTCTGACATATGATTTTGTAAGTTCAGAACACATTTTCTAATTTCCTGGAGTGATGAATTAATGCAAATTACCTGCCAAACAAATAGTGATAGTTTGAAATCAATTCTGGTGATATTTCCATGTCAAATACTAAAGGTCAGATGAACATGTAACAGGGACACAAAAATGTCTTCCTTTTGACCCCTAATTTCTGGAATTACCCCGCTACATTTCAAGGGTACATAGATCTGCCTGCAAGCACTTGCTAGAATCAATTTTTCATCAAAACCTTGAGTTTTCAATTCCATTCAACTCAATTTTGGGATCTAATGCCGTATCAGGTAAACTGAAAGGATAAGCAACATATAAGCAAGATTCTTAGACTCGAAAGGCATGTCAACAGCAACCAACTCCCGTTGAATCTTGTAGAACATTTTGAGTCTACCAATCCTGTGCCTGTCTTCAAGGATTTCCCACTGTTGAGTTTTCAGCAAACCGGTAGCTCCTACACTTGAGGCCTGATGACAACAATCCATCAGACCTCAGATGCACTGAAGAAATACAAGCTTGTGCCTATCTCCTTAACTTTCCAAAATCCTCCATTTAGTGATGTTTATGGCTGATTAACACGATTGTATACATCATTGTCAACTCACTCATGACAGCTTCATTTATTGCCACATCATTACAGCCTCCATCTGGTAGTTAGTATTTCTTTCTGCCCCACATTGCAAGTGCCAAGCAAAGACTATGACATACAGGTATCTGTGCCAAATCCCGGCCTTGTTACAAAACTGGCAGGCCCAAAACAAGCAGGAAACTGTGGAATTTGTGTGTGGAGGGGGAGAAATCAACTCAGGGCAGCTAGCCAAAGGTAAGTTAACCCATGGCAAATTTGTCTCATGAGAAGTTCACATTTTAAAAAATTAAAATCAAAACAGCAACCTCAAATAAACTTCACTGGTATTAAAAACTTTATTCAAGGGATAATCACGAGTTCAGCCTATTTCAATTTTGACAGAAACTGATGTGAAAAGACCACCTTAAGATAAGCAAAAATTACAACTTGGAAGCATTTCAACGGAGGATGTAGAAGCCCGAGTTTCAAGAAAAATATGGTGAAAATCAAACAGTTGGTTTTTTTACTTTAGAACGGCTTTGATCAGACACATCCCAGTAAATGGCAAATTTTTGTAAAATATGGCTTGCATACATGTACAAAGTCATCCGCGTAATCTACATGTATGTTCTCTACATCTGCAAAGGTTTAATGGATGGGTTTTGCAATGGTACACATGTACGTACATACCGGTATCTACCGGTATTTATGTACATGTACATGACAGTTACCATACAGCACCATCAGTGCTATCCCAAAATGAACAATTTTCAAATTCACTGTCAATGGGAAAAAGTACACCTCAGAATTATCAGGCTCACGTCATGTTGAGTGAACAGATCTTAAATGCTAAATTCTTTTTCCTTGTGAGTGACTCTTATAGGTACATGTACTGTAGTTCTCACAAGTTTGAAAGGCCATTTGTCCAAATTTACACGATACATGTACAACGTATTTGTCACAACTACATGTGCAAGTATGAGATTTGAGAGCCAAGATCTTATAAACTTTGGCCATATAACTACACTTACAGTACATGTACAGTATTAGTGCATTGAACATTGTACAAACTACCCTACGTGTATACCTTGCGCTTTAAAAAGTATTTTGAAGGATCTAGGGAATGCGACTATTTCAATACAACTCTTGAAAATACAACCTTTGTGTTTCAATTAACTTTATTTTCAATTTCTGTTTTCATATTTTAATAGCATTTTGATACATCTTTGATTTTCATGCTAATTTCCAAATTCATCTAGCGAATCTGCAATGCCATCCAAGGGAAAAAACCTCAGTGCTGCATTGAACAAAACTTTCCTTTTCCATGGTGATTCATTAAACTTGCAATGTACTTGATGTACATGTACATGGCAATAGGCCAACAAGCAACCTGTCTCAGGAATTGATTTTCAAGGAGTATATTTTGGGTAATTTTACCATTCTATATTTTATACCTGTTAAATCCTAGTTTTCTCTTGTTTGCTGCACACTTACCGGTACATGTACGCCTCCATGACAACATGCATCTCTGATGCTGTCTTTTTTCTCCAACCATCACCTTTGAAATTTATGTTTGACATCCATTTCTACATCTGTATCATTTCTGCATTGACAGTATTGACTCAACCATGTGCACCAGTACATACGGCGTTGCTCATATGCATGCATTGTCACAATTCTCAGCATGACGCAGTGTTTACAAAGGTCAGTTTTTAATCTTTTATCCATCCTTAAAAGGTACATGTGCCTGTCAATGCTGGCCAATGTATTTCTACTATAGAGGGATCCCAATACAACGCTTTGAGTGTCGATCTGTGCACTTCTGTGTTTGAAAACGAGGCTGTATGTGTCAGCTTCATTTCATAATACGATCAGACGATTGAAAGTAAGGAGTCAAGACACAAAATACATACAGGTATGTTAAATTCAGACTTTTCAGGCTGCACATTTTGGGGAAGAGTCTTTCAGGATGACTCGACAAGTAAAATCAAAAGAAAATATGATGGCAATTTACTGCGAACTAACGTACCTGCGATGGTCGTTTATTTTGTGCTGTGGGCAAGGTTTAAATTGAAGTGGCGTCTAACTTACGAACCGGATACTCCATGTACTGTGTGGACTCCGCGGGCGCGCGCGATGAAGTTCAACACAGAGAGCCTCGGTTTCGATGCAGATATGCGCAGACGGCACTAATGTGAAATTCCTCTGTATAGGAACATTACATTGAATACTGGTGACAGTGATTTAAATTATATTTACATGTACCGGTCATTAGTATATTAAGTCACTGTCAAGTTGCTTTTGTTGAATTCTTTCCAATAGTTTTATTAAAGAAATGAATATTTGGAGGAAAAGTATGAAAATTGGAACAGTTGGGAAAACTCAATAAGGAGATTCAAAATGTCAAAATTCCAATTCTAATCAGAAAAGTTTCTCGTGATATGGGTACACTTAAAGGAACCAGGAAATAGAAATATTTTTATACATTTTACTAAAACTCTTGAAATTGCATCTTTAGGTTTCAATTAACCTGATTTTAAATTTTTGTTTTGCAATTTTTACCCATATTTTGATGCTTTTTGGTTTTATGCTAATACATATTTGCATATTCATGGCAGAACTATTATGTCATCCAAAGCACTAAATCTCATTGTCGAACAGATTTGTGCACAGAAAATTTCTACATTTTTTAAATTTATTGCTGTGTAAGTATATGACAATAATCCAGCAAAACTCCTTTTCACACAAATGTTCCCAGATAGCAAATTTGGGATTCAAAATTTGAACATGAAAACCTGCAACCTGAACCATATCTTCCTAGATTTACATCAAAAGGTGTCAACTCGTTTTCAAGTACACACAAGTTAAGCACAAAAATGTGTGTCTAGGGAAAATTCATCGCACAGAGCCTTTAAAAGTTGGGTGAGTTTGTACTTGAGAACTCCGAACAATTACTACAAGGTAGTTTCCTAGTTTGAGCTGAACATAAATTGGGGAAAACAACCACGGCAAGTTTTCCTCTAGCTTGAAATTGATCAAGATTTCAGTTTTTAGTTACACGGTAGTTATTGAAAGTAAAGGTGAGTTGCCTAACTTGTAGGCCCTAAACATTTTAAATCTAACATTATTAAGCCTTTGGAAGAAAGAATAAAATACCTGACAATGAACCAATAACAACTTTCTTTTCACACCGAGTGATTAATATCAATGATCTTAAAATTAAAATTTTTGATTAAAACAAGGATTTCTGGCGGTGACAAACTAATGTAATTCAAAGGAAATCAACCCTGGAAGTATGACCTGGTATTCTGGTTGAGAATGACAGCTACTTTTACTTCTAGCATTGTTTAAACATCAGATCAGACAAATGTAGTGTGGTAGAATATTCCAAACCATTGTAGGGTATTGTCAGTTTCCTTTTGAAAAGGTGAACAAAGAGAAATCAACAAGGCAAAATTCCGGACAGGACCAACAATAGAAGGATACTGTCTGCCTTCAAGAATAAACATAGACAGGATAGTCTACCCTGGTCTAGAACCAGAGGTACAAGGTCTTATAAAAATAGATACCAGTACGGTACAACCAGTGAAGGATGTAATAAAATGTTCGATTACCGGTTGCCAAGCCTATTTGGGTAAATTTGCAAACACTGTATTTTTTTTAACATTTGATTTGATTTTGATCATTAATTGAAATGATTAGAAATGCTGTACATACATACAGCATCATACCTGGTAGTGTTTATGAAACATGAAAGACATGTACCATACCAGTGGTATAGGCATGAGTTTATTTCAGGAATCAGCTAGTTCAATGTGCAGAAAGTTTTTACATGAATAAAAATTCCCACGGCAGCTTTGCAGCAACATGATCCCCTATTTCTTAGCACATAACATTTCAGATGCAATAAGAAATCAAAAAGTCCTGTCTGTTACGTCTTCATTTTGCTCTTCAGAGCAATACATTATGGTACATGTACATGTATCTGGCATTACAACAACACCCATTACGATGTGTACACATCAGGTTGAAGCTTTGGTCTCAAAACAGTACAACATAAAACAAAACCAAAAAAACACACAAACCAAAGCAAAAACAAGACAGCTGAATTCTCCATGATGTGCACACACATTTAAACTTTATCTTCCACCCTTATAGCTTTGGGTCATGTTTTGAAATCATTATTGGTACTTGACAACGGTACATGCATCTCACATCTTTTTTAAAATATGAAACGAAATATTCCTGCACCTGATGTTCCCATTTAGAAAATCCATCCAACTGCACAAGGTAAAATCAAAGGGCATATTACATGTACACGTAAGTATTCTGGAGAACACCAAGAACTCTGCACAGCCCCAGCGGAGGCAGGCAAAAAAGTACATACATGTACATGTACATGCAGTACAGGTACCTGCTCTCACTTAATACACTACATGTACATGTACATGAAGGAACCTAGAGGGCTAATTGCCAGTTACTGTGGCACGTAGCAAAATCTATCAAAAATTCTCCTTTTAATACAGTGGATGAATAGTATGTTACCAGCAGACAAAATGTCAACTGACATTTTTAAGCATTCAATGAGGCTCCATTGGAGAATGTCGTGGACAAGATGGGTGGATATGAGGTTTGTGCATTTATGGCCAAACAAGGTGAAACTTATTTCAGGACGATAGTAATGACCACCTTGAAACTGGAATAAGTAACAAACTACATATAGTATGGTACCTATGACAACATTTTGTGATAGATTTGTACTATACCTTCATACTATGAACCTGCATGAAGAGTAAGAAAAACAACATAACTCACAATACCTGTATTTTAACAATCAGACACAGCAAAATTATACCAGTAAATACTTTTTACTCCCATTTACATATGTACATGTACATGTATGTAGCTTAGATGAGATTTCAGTTTTAAAAACGGTGCTGCCAGGCAAGGATGAACTTTCTGCAAACTCTGGCAGTGTACCGGATAGTTACATGTATATCTCTGAAAACTGAAATGCAAGAATGATATGGAAAGGTCAGGAACCAGTTAAGATCACTAGACCCCTCGTGAAGACAAAATGGTACATGTTGTCTCCAAGACAACAGTGTGAGAAATGGATTGCAACAACCACGATCCTTGATGAAGATTCCTGCGAGCTACATGTATGTCTGCCTGACTTTGCATTTGATTCCCCTTTCAAATCATTTATTTTAATTTTCAAAGACAAAGTGCTTCAATATTTCCAGGGAAGTGTGATTTTCTGTACGACCCGTAGTTGAACATTACAAGTGTCGATGGTCTACACAGGTGAGTTTGGATCTTGTTGGCTGTTGTCCAGCATGAGTAAGGCTGATGTTTAAGTTGGTATCACTGGTTCTACATGTAGATATGGGTCGTCAGATTTTTTTTTTTTATTTACTGTACCTCAACATTAAACAGTAATTTCCACACTGTAATGGATATTTGTTGAATCATACAGGTCGATAAACAAATGATTTTTTTTAAAAATACAAATTCGAGTAACAATTCTATGGAAGTATAGGTCACAAATGAGAAAAATGGGGCAACACGGAGGCATATTAGAAGACAAAGTCTTCAACAGAAATTAAGGCAAAAAACTAGACAAACAAAACTAGCGACAAATCATTCAGGAAAGACAAGAGTGTAACGACCCCCAAATTTTTTTTTAAGATAAACAAATAGACTGATATGTACCGACAATTGGACATAAAAACACTTGAAACATTCAGAAGATCAAACAGGATGTAATAAATGGAATTTGATAAGAAAAGAAGCTACATCTACATAAATGTACATCAGAAAACTGGAGATGAAACAACCCACGGATGATTGTAACTTAATACTATTCCAAAGATGGGGTCCATAGAATCTCAGTGTATTCGGGGAATAGGACGGGCGCGCAAAGGGTAAAATTGGTCTTTCCACACTGATGGGATACAAACGTGTGATTGGGAAATGCATGTATATCAGGATACCAGCTATCAAGCTACATTACATTTGCCCTCTTCTCCCCTTGTAGTAGTACACATTCCCACCCTCGTGTTGAAGTCTGCTCACCAAGAACTTGCTAAGCATATTTGACAAGATATGTTTGCTTAGAATGCTACTGTATGTTATGGAGAGAAAGTATGTTAAAGTTATGTTATAATTTACTTTAGTTGTATTTACTATTTACCCAAAGTTTCTGCTTTTTAAATCCGATCCCCACAGAAATGTCACCAGTAAAAAGCTTGACAATTCACTGTGTTACGCAGTTACATATACGTAACATGAACAGAAATTCATCACAAAATTTCTGTCTCTGTTATGCAAAAGTGCATTACATGTACATACCTGTACTGTACATGTAGAGACCTAGGAAATTGTACAATGTACATGCACATGCACTTACACATACATGTGTATTTGGCTGTTATCAATCCTAAATGGGTTACATGTAGCATTGATTGTACGTGAATATTTGAGATGATATTTAGGTATATGCCCATGAGAAACTGTCCTGTCAATTTAAAGTAGATATTTTGTCCATGTTACAAACATAACTTTTTCCAGGGACCCCTGTTTTCTGAAGTGCAGAGAAAAGTGTTCTGTATGTATGTGTACATGGATACCTGCAGGCCCCCAAAACAGCTAGTATTATAAGCACTCAGAATGTACATGTAAATGTACAGGGAAAAAATGAACACAATATCTTGCTTTGCTGCTCCCTCCAGTTGCCCCCCTTTCAAATCTTAAATTTGCTATCAATGGTAACCCATTAGTTTGGAAGATCCTACATCTCCTTTTTTTTCAAACTTTCACTTTGAAAATTATTTCTTTGGTTGGCATAAGGCCCACTCCAAAAGTTGAACTTCTGCCGTATCAAATTCAATTAATTGCAATCGACTTTAAAGTGACAAAAGTTCAGCAGACTCCTTAAATTGTCTGTTGAATGTAATGCAGTCTTTCAACATGAAACACTGGGAAAGGAGACGTGATACAAATCTTTTTCCTGCCATCAAGGTTACTGCAGATGATATTGAAAGCCAAAAAGCTGAGTGTTGATTCTCCTGGTGCTCCTCCTGTCGGGACAAAATGTCAGAACCTCCACTCATCTTGTCAGGTCAACATTCAACGATGCAGGTTGGATAAATACCATGCTCAATGTGAATGCTGAAAATGGTTCAAAAAGCAATCTTGGGAATGTTCTCCCTCACACGAGACAGGATTTAGAGCGCAATGCATAAATCCCCATTTCTGAGGCATACCCGCACTAGGCCGGAATATATCTATAAAGACTCTTTTGTGGAGATTATAGCGGTACTTATGCTGTAGCAGAAATAATGACCATTAATGTTGCTAGTGAAGTTTGTTTGAAAAAGTCTGTGAATTCATCATCAGACACACCTAGGGCAAGGGTTTCCAAAAACTGAAGAGGAAAATGTTATACACGGGTTCAACGTTTGAAGCCACCCTAAAACAAACTACCGGTAAGTGTAAACAGTAATACAATTGATGTCTACACTGTATATATCGTGACCAGTCTTTAAGCAAAAGTTTTACTGGTCTAAAATTACAGTATATGAATTTTCAAGAATAGGACTGAGTTGTTGGCAGTAATACGGTACAAGTACACTGTACATGTAGGTTAAGAGTTCATGTACCATAAGTACATGTACACTGCTAAAACTTCTTTTCGTTATGAGGGCTGTATTCACCTAGATGTAAATGCACATGTATACATGTACCTCTAAATAAAAACGCTATTAAAACAGATGGTTCACATCTAATTCATATCACATGCATGTACATTTGTACACCATATGGTGCAGGTTTAAGCATGGTTGATAACATGTTTGCTACTCACGCATTAATGTCCTCATTTTCCTAACCACTTCCCACTCACCACCACCCCCGGGGAAACCCTGAGCTTCCATATCAGCTTTGTTTCACAGCTCTGGGTAATTTTTATTTAAAAAGGAAAGAAAAGTCTCAGCTTTGCTGCACAACCAAGCAAGCACAATCAGGTGACAGTGAAATACCTGCCTATCGGAGTCAACAGTACCGGTACGTACCAAGCATTAGGGGCTTACTTTGGTATAGCCCAGGTTAGACAACGTCTTCATTACATTAAGACATACATCCAGGCTTTAAAGGAATCCTAAGATAGTCACAGATTTCACAACCATTTCTTTCACATTTTTACCTGATGGAGGTAGCTGAAATCTCATTCACATGTTCCTCATGTCCAGAATTATCCAATTGCTGGGTTTAAAATGAGTAAATATGTCCTTGGGTGACGTATTTGTAGGAAATACATCACAACATCATCACATCATCCTGCATGAACTGCACACGTATATATGAAGACTTACCGCGCGCATGCACACATCTGCGAAATGCATAGAGACTGATACTCTCCTATGCATGCATGGTAGGGCTATAGGCATGTACGACATGCTCATTCATGTACATGTTCAATGTACATCCAGTTACAAACGTGTACGCTATTTTGACACGCACTACTTTATGTGTCCAACCCTTTAAATAGAAAAAATTTTTGGTAGCCATTGGCTTCTAACCGTAACCTTCCCCAACCTCACAGACTTAAACAGTAGTAAAGTGCTTAATTCTGTGGGGATAAATGTAGGTCTGGTAGGCCCATAACAGCTGGCTGTTGCATTGGGTTTGGCATACAATGTACATGTACCTCAGAAAAACAAAGTCCAACAGCCTCTGTGCATGGGTGTTTAACTTTGTGTGAATCGGGAAGGTTAGGGCCAGCAACCCTTNGGGGGGTTAGGGCTAATGGGGAAAAATCTAGGTGCCAGCACTTTTATGAAACTTTAGTGCACTGAATATTCATGAACGTACATGTACGTACTGATACAAAGGTAATATAAATGCCTTGGTTAATGTACATGTACATCATCCATCCATGCCGTTGACTCATGACCTGGCCCGGCACACGTACACCACACAACGTGCGCATATGTGCGAATGCCAATGAGGTCAATCCACGAAATCAGGGTTCTCGCAAAGGGGTTCAGCATCTGTGGCTGAACTTCAGCCACAGCCGTTATGACGTCTGTAGTTTCAGCGTGTTGCTGGACACCCTGCTGCATGAATCGCGCTATTTCCGACACTCTAAATCACAGTGACACCCTTTAATTCCAGAATGAGCTCTGTTTCAGGCTTCACTGCAGAAAAACAATGGAGCCCGAGCCATGGTTTATAAAACAGCCCTGGTGTCCGTATACAGTGACATCAACAACGTACATGTTTAGATTGGGAACGTGTGCATGTGATCGCGACACATGTACATGTAGAGTGCACATGGTAAGCTTCAAATTCATGATGCGACTTGCGCTGCCATTTCTACCTTTCCCGAATGAATTTTGAGTACAAAATCGTTGCTTTTTTATTTTTAAGCATACTCAAAATTGTTCAAGTACAGTTTGTATGTAGGTCAAGGTTCTCCCCACGATTTTTCAAAACTTGTGGGGGATTTCCATTATGGTTTACCAACATTTTGCAAAGCCATGGCGTGGGGTTCGGACCCCACCTAAGGGCCCCGAAAAGTTTGGGACTTAGAGCATTTTAGAGCATTTCCTGGGTTTTTCAAGTACCTTTTCTCAGGAAAAAACACAACAAATTCAATATTTTTTTTAAATTTTGGATATTAGTATTTTAACAAACGACAAGTTTTCCTTTCTGGACTACTAATTAGGCCTGTAGGCACAAACAATGACAAAAGGAGTCATTTCAAGTTTCAGACATGCAACAACATGTAGTGCTGTTTAATCAACGATATAAACACCCGTTTATTCAGTTTTAATTTTAATACATGCTTCAACCTTTCCGTTTGCTGATCAGACCTGAAACCATGAGCTCCATTCAGTTGTAAGTAAAAAATATTAGCTTAAAAGAAACAAATGTCATAAAAATGAAACAATGTGGTCTTTATATAAAATAAACAAAAAGGCTTTTCTTGTATATTGGCAAGAAAGAATACCCACTACAGGTGGCTGCTTCGTTTGGGTTTCCCTCAGCGTGANTGGGGGTTAGGGCTAATGGGGAAAAATCTAGGTGCCAGCACTTTTATGAAACTTTAGTGCGCTGAATATTCCTGAACGTACATGTACGTACTGATACAAAGGTAATATAAATGCCTTGGTTAATGTACATGTACATCATCCATCCATGCCGTTGACTCATGACCTGGCCCGGCACACGTACACCACACAACATGCGCATATGTGCGAATGCCAATGAGGTCAATCCACGAAATCAGGGTTCTCGCAAAGGGGTTCAGCATCTGTGGCTGAACTTTAAAAAAAACAAATGTCATAAAAATATGAAACGATTTGGTCTTTATATAAAATAAACAAGGCTTTTCTTGTATATTGGCAAGAAAGAATACCCGCTGCAGGTGGCTGCTTCGTTTGGGTTTCCCTCAGCGCGGACTGCTGAAGTTATTGGCTTAAAAAAGAGCAGACACTCAATCAAATTGAGTGTCTGCCATTGTGCGCCAGACGAAACGCGGTGATATGGCAACGAGAAATATCGTCCCCGTCGTTGATGCCATTAATACTCTTACACAGGGCTACGGCTGCCGCCATGAAAAAAAGACCGTGTGTGGGATCAATGTTGTAAGTTCTGCGAATGGTGTAGTATAATATTGTAGTAATAATATTGTAACCTACGTAAATGCAGCCTCAGTAGCGTATTTGGCACATGGCACAGAGAAAACACACTTGTGCACGGGTGCATGTACGACGCCCATGACGGAAGTTCAGATTTCATGCAACACCGGCCACGAGGAACGTTCAGTGCCAATGTACATGTACTGTATGTAAGGTGTGCAGTACAGTGTGGCCGCCGACGCATGGTGCACAATGCATGTACATGTACAGTACATGGGAAAAATGCAGGACTAAACTGTTTTTTATCTAGATTTTCCGGACATTCAATCAGCATTATGTAAGATAACTCTGAGCCATACTCACATAATTGTATTGTGCGTATCGGGGATGAAAAAATGGGTATCGGCCCGTTTTTTGCGTATCGGGCAGAAATAATTGCGTATCGGGCCCGATACGCAAGTTTGTACGTGGGAGAACCCTGTAGTTTCTAAGCTACATACATGTACCTTAAGTCGCGAAAGGCAACTGTATGGTGAAAATATGATCGCATTGACAAAAATTTGGTCGCGTTTACGACTGATTTAGGCACTATTTAAAGAGTTGTACACTTATGTACATCACAGAACTGGACGATAAACAGTTTATTTAAGCTATGAAAGAAGACCTGCAACACAGTGCATGTACATGTACCGGTACTTGAAATCGAGCCATTCTCTTTTCACACAATGAAGGAGTAGAGATTTGGAATACATTATTCATAAAAATATAATTTTTAAGCCAAGCAACAGTCTTTGATTAAGATGGTGAATCTGAATGACCTTCATGAACACGCAGTATTGGCCAATCAGAGTCAGAACTTGAAGCTCATTTATCCCTTATTGGCCAATCACAGTCAGAACTTGAAGAGGTTTCAATCATCCCTCATTGGCCAATCAGAGCCATTATCATTAACTGGCCAACCAGAGTTAGAACTTGAAGCTCATTCATCATTCATTGGCCAATCACAGTCAGGATTTGAAGACGTCTCATTCATCCCTCATTGGCCAATCAGAGTCATGATCATTAACTGGCCAACCAGAGTCAGAACTTGAAGCTCATTTATCCCTTATTGGCCAATCACAGTCAGAACTTGAAGAGGTCTCATTCATCCCTCATTGGCCAATCAGAGCCATTATCATTAACTGGCCAACCAGAGTCAGAACTTGAAGCTCATTTATCCCTCATTGGCCAATCACAGTCATAACTTGAAGCTCATTCATCCCTTACTGGCCAATCAGTGTCAGGACTTGAAGCTCATTTATCACCCACTGGCCAATCAGTGTCAGGACTTGAAGCTCATTCATCACCCACTGGCCAATCACAGTCAGAACTTGAAGCTCATTCATCCCTTACTGGCCAATCAGTGTCAGGACTTGAAGCTTATTCATCACCCACTGGCCAATCAGAGTCAGGACTTGAAGCTCATTTATCCCTCATTGGCCAATCACAGTCAGAACTTGAAGAGGTCCCAGTCATCCCTCATTGGCCAATCAGAGTCATGATCCCTCACTGACCAACCAGAGTCAGAACTTGAAGCTCATTCATCCTTCATTATCCAACCAGAGCTAGGACTTGAAGCTTATTCATCCCTCACTGGCCAATCACGTTCACTTTTCAGCCTATATGTATCTGCCTCAAGTTAAAGACTCATCGGCAGGGAAGAGACAGGCTAGTTGTTCACTACACCTCAGTCTAAACACTTATGCATCTGCACACTCCTACCATACATATACATGGTGAGGTCCCATCATGCCCTCTCTTATTCCCGCTCTGAGCGGAAAGTAACTGGTGCCCTTCCAAAAAGACATTTACAGTTAAGAGTGATTTTGTTTAATCTTCCAAACTGTCGGAATTTGTTATTTTGAAAATGTGCCTTGTGTACTATGCATCCATCTCTTCCTTAATGAGAAGTTACTGGTACGGTACTCAACAAAATATTCTGAAGAAAATTATAAATTGAATTTTTGACTGGTTCACTTCCCTGTAAGGTTCACAAAGATAATGCGTGACTTGTATTCCTTCAAATCCCATGATGCAGTTAGAATGTTAAAGGGAGGTAAACAGTTGCACAACTGACCTATAATAGTACTATTTGACGATGCAGCTTGTGAAATACTGTCCAAATACATGTACATGATAATGGACACAGGACACACAAAAAATCTGAGACAAACAAGACTCAACGTACACATGTACATGTACAGCATGTGTTTGTACATGTACAAAATTCCATTGGGTTGGGTTGTCCAAGGGGCATGGCTAGCTCACAAAAGCAATGGCCGATCGCTGCATTATCAGTCAACCCTGAGAGCCTGTAGGATAAATCTCAGACTTTACTTTCTTTTTAAAAAACAAACAAACACCAATCTTCCACAACCATGAATCACATAGAGAAGATGGTGATAGTGGAAGGGGGAAGAATTCCACGCTGGACCCTCAAAATACTTGAGTGTCACAAACATCAAGTTTTACAAGGGGTAATTGTTGCTCTTAGTGGTTTTTGAGTGAGGAAAGGAGATACAGTACTTCCACTGACCTTGGGGAGCAGGTTCAATAAGGAGGGTCAACTTGATGGTGTTTGTGACACTCAATTATTGTGAATGGTCCAATACAGAAACTTTCCACAGAAAGATTGATAGATTGTTCAGCAAGATGCACTGATCGTGAAGGTCAATCAATCACGCCTGACATAGGCCTTAAGAAACAGCTAGCTACCTGTACCTGTAGATGTCCGGAAATGATGGCTGTGGCTAAACAAGGCACAAGTTTGCCAGTTGCAGTAGCCACAGCTGCTTGATTCAGACACAGCATCTTACCTCTGTCCGTCCATTGATGTTTCTGAACCCCTCCAGATGTTCCTTGCACTGTTGGATGACCGAGTCAATTTTAGAAATGAGGAAGCCAATGTTTCTTGTTTCTTGGTGACTGCCATCCGTCCAAGTGATCATGTCTCCACGAATGTCTTTGGAGGATGTTGAGTTTGCATCTCGGCTTGTCACCAACTGGCCGTCACTGAATGCACTGCTCGATCGTAATGCTTTTACTTCTTCTAATATGGCTTCGCCATTCTCCTGTTTGAGGAATTTATCCACAACACAAATACCAAACTTTTGCATATGCTCAACAACATACATCACTAAGTCCATGGTCTTTTTAGCAGGCAGAGAAGCAATTACCCCAGTAGGCTGGTTGGGCGGCATGTTTCCTCGTTTCTGTCTCGTGTCTTTGGAATGAATCTCTGTCAACTGGTCCGCGTCTTTCTCACGCTCCAAATCCCGATTTGTAGAACCCTCTTCGTTGTAACAGGGAGTAAGGGTGTATGACTGCTTTCTTCGAATGTTTGCCGAGAACTGCGCAATGTCTTCTTGGACTTTTGGGTTGGTACATTCAACCTCCGACTCAAGGCTACTTGATTGTGAATGTGAGTTCTTCGTGTAGCTACCTACATGCAAGATGTCATCACCCTCCGCATGCGTACATGTCCTGACATCCGAGTTCTGTTGCACTTTTGCCCGGCTGATTTTGGTTTTACACAACTTCTTGTGAACTCTCCAGTGTTGTTTCTGGTGGTCTTTACTGCAATACCACGCTTCCTTACAGCCGGCGCATAGCTTGAGATTTTTCATCTCCTGGCAAAGGTCTAAAGCGCACAGTTTGCTGACTTCTTTGTCCAGACATTTCAACTCATCTGCCGGAGACCCAGCCATACAGAAAATAACACATGCCCATTAAGGGCAAGAGGCGAATGCGCTACGCCTGCATGAACACTGTTGAACGCCCACAACTTCTGGGTACATCCGATCTCCACTGGTAAAGCCAGCGCACGTAGGCCTCCTGAATTCAGTGGAACTAGTACAGTGGAACAGGAGTATTTGATTCAGCGTGGTTTCACACAGAGGGCAACGATGAAATATCTACTGTGCTACTTAGGAGAACACGTCAACCGCGGAAGTTAAGTACAGGACAGCGACACGTTGTTGAAGTCACGTACGCAATGTTGACAATATTTTGATTCGGTATCTACGACAGCAACGACCTACAGGCCACGTAACGACCGTACGCGGGAATTTAGGATGAAATCACATGGCGCCCGACCATGCCAACTCGTTTTCTTTGCGATTATGCAAATAATTGGTTCCCAGACGTTGGTGATTGGTATAGCGTTAGTACTATATGGGAAACCCGTCCAATTGACGGGTTTTTAGCTTCAGGAAATGCGGAAGTGTATGCGGAAGTACGGAAGTGTATAAGGGCCACTTGCAAATTTTTTTCCAGTACTATCTCGCCGCGCCGAGATAGTAACTTTACAATTTTTAAAAAATTTTTGCAAGCGGCCTTTATACACCTCCACTCTTCCGTACGCTTCCGTATTTTAATCATCAAACTTCCGCGTCATCGCAAGATCTTCCGAAAGTCTTCACTGTGTGCTGTGATGATAAACTTTCAAAGTATTCGGTTTCAACAGCTAACGTTTTGAATATTATAAATACAAAGTTGAAATGAAGACAAGTTGGAATTCGAAAAATTGCCGAAGCTCGCTGACAGTTCACCACCACATCACTGTCAATCTTGCACTGGTGATGTTACTCACTGACACCGGCAGATAAGGGATACTGACTGGTGTCACGGCTTTTCCGCGGTCTCACGACACTGAGCCCACTATTTCCTATGGTGACTATGAGAACCAAAATGACGTATATAGAGTCCCATCTTTGCACTTTTTTATTGCTTTGAACCAAAAAGCGCATGTACTTTTTTTATTTTTGAGGAAAGAAGGGGTAGGAAAATACAGGTATATGAACCCCCAACGCGACTAAGAGAGGGCTCAATATTCCTAGCAACAGTGGTTCCTTTGGTAGGGACTGGACTTCGCTAGTTCACAAACGACCACTTTGAAATGCGTGCGTTACAGTCGCGTAACTACCAATAAAAATGATACACTCCCCACCAACATGGCTCTTCTTCAACTGATGGAGGGTGCTTCCGCTCAAGGCAGATTCTGGGCTGATTAAAAAAGCAAGGGGACGTATGGCCTATTTAATTAAATATTTTTAATTGGGAAAATTAAAACGTAATCAGCGACTAGACTGGATGTAGGCTACGCGCAGGCGCGCTAGTGTAGTACCGATACTCCCCACTTCGCCCCCCCTTCCTTCCATCTGCGTCGTGACATTCTTGATACGAGTTGACTGATTGTTTCGCAACTAGCAACACTAAAATGATTTCCAACTTCATTCGGCAAAGATGAGTGACCAGAGACCACTGACAGAAAAACTCTAAACATTGCGGGCTATAGTCAATGCTCCATTTGGGGAATGATTTGTCCATTCATTCTAACAGTGTTTGGGGGAAAGAGAAGTCCCATACACAATATGAGACACACAGTCGACTCAGCGTGAGGTTAGCGCATTATGCATGGCAATAATACCCCCCCAAAAAAAAGTCTCTCAAAATGAAAGCTCTCGCAGTTTTTAGCAAACCCGCATAGGGCTGATTTATATGAAACTATGTACATAACTGGTGGCTAACTGGTTAACAGTGAGGAGTTATGAAAGTAAGGAAGTGGTACAGGGCTAGTAAAAAATACCACCTTTCTGTCGTTCCCCCCCCCAAAAAAAACGGGGAGGGGGTCAGGGGCATCCCTCCCCCATCAAAGGGGGCCGCCTTACCTGAACGTTCAACAGGGGTTTTATGGAGCAGCAAGGCAGGTTCAAAGTCTTCAATACTGGCGACGTTGTTTTTTTTTGTTTTGTTTTTTTTTACTTGCACGTATTTTCGCATTTTGGCCTTCTTTTCAACAATTCTGCCGGAATTTTATGTGCAATTTAAAGTTCTAGCTTCCCCTGCGTTAATTTTCAGGTTTTCCTTTCTTTTCGGTCCTTTCGATGGGGCTGTTTTAAGGGGGAGTGCGACCGACCGTACGGCACGTAGAAACGGCCTTGTGTACAGGGCGCCCCCTTCGGTGAATCGCTGCACTGTCATGTCCAGATAGAGGCCGTGCGCTGAAACAACGCGCCGCGTAGACATGATAGAAGGATGTCTTGGTACCGTGAGACAAACTTGCAGGGCCGTTATGCGAAACGGATGCCACAGTACAGATATGAAACAAATGCCTATATTGATTGCATACCGAGCAAGGGAAACACGTCGTAGACCTGCAAAATGTCTGCATACAACTTTTTGCAAAAGCGGATGTACATAAATGGAACATGTACCTGCAACATAGAGGTACATGTACGTGTACAGTTAAACCGCCATACAGGGTCTATGATAGGTCAAGATCAGTGTAGTTTGGGACTAAGATGCTAAATACTGACCTGATTAATTGCGGACGTACGGAAGCGTATAAGGGCCTCTACGAATTTTTTTTTTCGATATACTATCTCGCCGCGGCGAGTTACTATCTCGCCGCGGCGAGTTACTATCTCGCCGCGGCGAGTAAGCTAAAACTACTTCAACTCGCTGCATATTAAGACTCAATCTGAATACCAGACTCAATGATTCCGACTACTCTTCTTATCAAGGGTCCTGTATCACCCGTGTCCACGTGGCCAACACTCCCGCAGATTTCCGCGAATAGTTGAACCCTTCTGAACTTACACTGTCCATATTAAATTCAGTTTAACGTCAACACTGTTTCTTTATTAAATGCTCCTCAAAACTGTAAAAACTGTTACAAGGATTAAAATTGGTAGCCAAATGAATGGGGAGAGGAAAAAGACCATTCGGATGGTATCGTTAATATTCGGGCATTTCCGGCCGCGTCTGAACTGTCCGTGGCATACCGGTCGGAGTTCGCTATCCTATGGAATTCTGATATCTGCCGTTGCCCGTCGTGCGTCGCATTTTGCTTTTTGTTGTGTCCCAATGCTGCCATTTACCAGTTCCAAACATGCCATTTTCCGTCGTGCGTCGTCTGTCGCCAGTCGTGCGTCGCCCGTCGCCCGTCGTGCATCGCCCATCAAATGGGTTGCATAGGACTGCAAAAGCATGGGTTTTACAAATGACAGTGTGATGATTCCATTCACTTCTAAGGATCTTTTTCCAATAAGGCAAGTACAAATCCCACCTGCAATACTAGTCCCATAATTAATGCCAATAATGTTAGACTACCCATGTCCCTTGACAAGAAAATGTCGCCTTTCTGAGAATTAAACCAACTGTTTTTTGGGAAAAACATTTTCAGCAAAAATGTTCAGGCCAACTTATGCACAGTCTAATTCTAATTTGCATATTGTAAAAATGTGCCGACCTGTTTTCATCAAATTTTATAAAGAAATCTGCCAACCGATACAGATATTCCATTTTGTCCTCTCAATTTCACCTTGAAATACAGAAATACTAGACGTGCTGTGGATAACAAACTGTTTATTAAATGTATTGTTAGGGGGTAATTACCACTTGGTTTAAGTTTCAGAAAATGTGACGTGTTGGTTTTTGTGGGTGTGTATGCCATGGTGGATAGACCAATGAGAACAGGTTGTCCGGCATAACAAGTAACGTTACGGTTTAAAAGACCTCTATGAGCCTACCTGCAACTCAAGTCATGTCTAATTTGGAGTATTCAGGTAAACCCGCCCTCGAAATAATGTTGAATCAGTTCGTCTCTTATGAAAACTATTAAGGGAATCAAACATTGTAAATAGCTTATTATTTACATTCTGTTCTGTGGGATATCGTGCAGAGACAGACAGAAATATTACATAGGCTATAGACCTAAAGTCAGGCCGTTAACGAGTAAAGTTACGTCTATAGTAACTAAGTTAACTAAGATCAAGGGTGAAAGTTATAAATACCACTGCGCAATCGTGACAAAAAAACCCAAAAAACAACCAAAAAAACCACGGACGACGGGCGACGCACGACGGGCGACGGAAAATGGCATGTTTGGAATTGGTAAATGGTAGAATTGGGACACAAGACAAAGCAAAATGCGACGCACGACGGGCGACGGCAGATATGGAATTCCATACTATCAACTACAAAGCAGAATTAGGGTAGAAAATTGGAACATGTTTTGTTAACTTGATTGCATTTTAATTTTAAATGCAATGTGTTTTAAGCGGATGTTATTTTTAAAAAGATCGTATTTTAGAAGTTAAGCCTATATTTTTCATAAGGACCCTTTTTCTTAAGGATCTCATTTCTTTTTTAAGATTCCGAATCGAGTGAATTGTTAATAAAGAGTGAATGCGTATTTTTATACGCAACGTAATCTGTAGGATTGAAATAATTTTTAAAGTTCAAAATTCTTTAATAGATAGAACAAAAATTTACAATGTAAACATTTTTATCGAAATTTATACATTTTTTTACAGCGTAACAGCTTATGTATTCTACGGAAATCTTACTTTATCCGAATTAAGAAATCATCCGAATTGAGAAATTATCTGATCTGAAAGAGCAACCGAATTGAGAAAGCATCCGAAGCCGCGTATTAAAAGTATTCCATCTTGTAGACGGTATTCTGCAAAAGCCTCAGAGTGCTTCAAGTATATTTTTTGAAAAAGTGAAGCATATTTTTCCAAGATTGTTTTAACAAAGTTTTCACAAGTTGCTTTTATTCGTGGCTGCTTATTAATTTGGATTTATGTTAATTTGGATGCTCTCTCATTTAGGATGGCATGAGATTTTGTGTAAAATACGTGCACCGATTAGCTGCTTTACGCTGAAAAAGTGTTCCCATTTCCAAAATATGTTCAGTCTATTCTGTGCAAAATCTGGAAAAAGTTGGGACTTTATAACTTCGTTTCGGTCTTTTTTTGGACTAATAACATTCGCTTAAAACACGTTCAATTAAAGAAATGCTTTCCATTTCTCAAAACATGTTCCAATATTTTCGACCCTAGTTCTGCTTCGTAACTGGGGAGTACTCCGACCGATATAACCCGGACAGTTCACAAAATTCTTGGTGCAGACGCGGCCGGAAATACCCGAATATTACCGATACAATCCGAATGGTCTTTATCTTCTCCCTTTACTCGTTTGGCTACCAATTTTATTTATTTTAATCTTTGTAACAATTTTTACAATTTTGAGGAGCATTTTGTGAAAAAGTGTTAACGTTTAACCGAATTTAATACGGACAAGGTAAGTTCGGAATAGTTCGACTATTCCCGGAAGTCTGGGGAGTGTTGGTCACGTGGACGTTGGGTGATACAGGCATATGCAGCAAGGTATGAGACGGAGAGAACCCCCCCTTTTGTGTTGGTCATTGTCTCGCAGGAATCTGGGGAATTCTTTTCAGACATCTTGGGGGGGGGTGTTAAGTAACAAGAGTCTGGAATGTGTATAGGGATTGGACATGTTGGGGGGGGTACCCCTCGGACTCATTTCCTGCTGGGTATAATACAGGGCTCTTGATCAGAATAAATGGGTCTGGTATCTAGACTGAGTCTTAATATGCAGCGAGTTGAGGTAGTTTTAACTAACTCGCCGCGGCTTCACTTTTTCAAAAACATGATTGAAGCACGAGATAACAACTCGCCACGACGAGATAGACTCGACACGGCGAGATAGGAACTCGCCGTGGCAATGTAGTAACTCGCCGCGGCGAGATAGTATCTCGAAAAAATGTTTTGTAAGTGGCCCATATACTCTTCCGTACGCTTCACACACAAATTTTTGCGCTGTAAGATAGGATTCTGTTGTTATTATTCATTAAGCTGATCCGAGGGTGGAAATGGGGGGCGAATCCCCCGTTCATTGCCCTTAAAATAAAAAAAAGGCCTGAACTAAATGTTTAGGGACCTACGCTTAATGCTGCAAGACCCTCTAAAAGAATGAACCATGTCAAGATTATGCAGTGTATTCGTAATGATGAGTGCTGCTGATTTGGCTCAAAGGAACAACTGTTTTGTGCCATTGTATTCTGTTTTTTTCCTGCACTTTGTTAAAATCTGATTTACACAGTATGGTTAATCTTCCCAGCATAATGTGTGAAAAAAACCTAGTAAAAAAATTAGAACAGTGCGCTAAAATAGCGATTTGTCCAAAGGTATTTTCACGGGGGGGGAGTTATACGTTTTGAGTGCGATTTTTAAAGGCCTAAAACAAGAGATTCAAAGGTTTCTTAATATTCATATTCATTTTGGTGGAGAATCTCAGAAATGCATGAATGCCCTAGTGGTTTTGCTGATGGTTTTTCGCTTATTTTTTCCTTCCCGATTTCTCTTCCCGGTCGGACGCGTTTGCATGTTTACCGACCACAATTCAACACTGCCTACGTGAATTCACCCTCGGTCGATTGATTCATGATCGCATGTCCATGTGGACATAATGCTTCGCAAAAGACGAAAGCTATGAAATATAAGTAAAAGTTCACAGGAATGAAGTACTCGATTGAAAGTGTTCTTTTTCAAGCATACCCTTTTATCTTTTTTTCACATTTCTTCTTATATGTTATTTTTTTGCCGCCCATCGTTTTAATAATACATCGAAAAGCGAATAACACATTACCTTTTGCACCCATCATTTTCAGAGGCGGATCCGGAGGGGGGGGCTGTTGGGGGTGCACGCCCCCCTTTTCACCCCCCCATACAAGAAGCAAACGAGGAAGAGAGAAGAAAAAATAAGGGGTCATACTGCCTGAAGTTGCACCACAGAGCGTCAAAAACACAAAAATGGCTCCAGACCCCGCGCCGTGAGGGCATTTTACCATTATTGTTTTAACTCATGCATGTCCCCCCCCCCATCTGTGAATCTACCATTTCAAAATTCACACCAATACAAGATTCAATCTTTCCACATTTTAATTATGTGCATGGTTCCATTTACTCATAATTTATCTATATTTATAAATATGATTAAACAATTTACACATTTTATATGATTATTACCCAGGACTGCCAATGTTATGTATAAAAAACCTTTTTATGTTTTGAATCATATCATGGTAACAAAAATACCCAAATGCTGATAAAGGACATATTAGGCCCAAACCTACTGATGATCATCTCACACAGGCTATCAACACTACACAACGAAAAAGTTGTATCTAGAAGTAATTTGCTTCTATTGGGAAAACAATTTGGAAACCATCTCAAAAGCACAAGAAATTGCTTAACATACATTCACTGCAAAATACAACGTGGGTTCAATATCAAACAGCACCATGACATTGGGCACCATTCCAAAACTTGTTTCAATCAAACATAAAATTGGTGATGAAAAGCGCTTTCAAGTAGTACGCTGCTTTTTCTACTTTGGTGACCAAAATTTCAAGGTCTCACAGATGTGGTACAAAGCCCAGGTGTAGTTTGTTAACTAACAGAGGCTTTGCATGGTTGCCATCTTGCAGGGCAGTTCTAGTTTCACAGGGAAACATCCCTTGGGCATGCCCTTTTGAATAAAAGAACTGCCCTGTAAGATGGCTACCACACAAAGCCTCCATAGCCTAGGATGTTTACAACATACTATTGCAAGCATTAAGAATGTGCACGATGTGCATTTTTATGAAGCAGCCACCGTGAACAATGGCACATCTTCCAAACAGTCTTAATGCCACATACACAAACTTTTACTACGACAACTTCAGATCTAGCGAGTAAAAGCACCTGTCACTTTTGCAGTTGGAGAAACGCTTTCACTCGGTTAACTTGAAACAAGTTACTATTATCTGCTGGGTGAAGTGACATTGGTTTAAAATAAATCTTAAATTGTGCAATTTACCCTCTACTGACAAATTTCATGAAATATTTTCCACATTCCATAAAATATTTTCAATCAAAATTAGGCACAACTTTAATACAAAGGTAAATAGACACTACTACTGTACATGTAATTTACTTTTGAATAGTTTCATTTATTAGAAAATAAAGGTTAGTCCATGCTTCATTCAAAAACAAGCCAAACCAAATAAATCTTGATGTATCTTTATTGGACTTTATACAGTGAAGTAGCTTATTAAACTTTGAAATGAAACTTTGTGGCTTTTAATGCACAACACCTTGACAATTTTGTGTGATTAAATTACTAACATCATGATTGGAAAGTGTGCACAAGAGAGACTTCTACATCTAAATCTTTGTTCAATGGAAAATTTAACTTCACATTTTACCTACTTCACTCACTCAATAAGCTCAGCTGCCGACTACCAAACAGCAAACGTAGCTAAAGCAATAAATCATACAGATGATATATACATGTATGCTGCTTAGTGAAATTTTGTTGGAGAAGGATTGAAACAAGATGCTGACAAAACTGTTGTGGTTATAACAGAAATCCATCACGTGTAAGCTTCGTCGGATAGATATATAGTAACTACTAGTAATTAATTATAAATGAACAAATCATTCCATATGTATCATTTTTGTTCTCCGAGTGGTGATCTGCACTCTGAGTTTTAAAGCAAAACAATCAACCTTTCATGCCATTTAAAGAAATCTGCATTCAGAAACCCTTTCACAATAGACCAATCCATCAAGTCCCACTCCACTGTTTTTTGACCAATCAGAGCCTTGGTTTACAATGTATGTCCGACGTGTGCACTAAAGTCCGACATGCATGCATGCTCATGGGATGTGTGTGGCCGGATCCTGTAGTGTGGCACTGGAAAAGAGCAAGTGAACAGTGGGCGGGGCTTACTGGATCGGTCCATTTAGACAGTGTTTGTTTACAATTTCATACACAATACCTCTCTAAATGTCCCTCTTAATGCCTACTCATTAACCTACCCCAACCCCCCAAAATTACTTAGCACAATCCATTTTGTGGCAGGCGGTACCAAGATTTTCACCTGGATTTTTTTCACTGGAAGGTGGATGTCAGTCTTGAAGTTTCCTTGGTTCAAGCAAATACTAAATGCACTATGTACAGTTTGCCGAAAAACTGTTTAAAAATTTGGAAAAGCAACTCCTACTGTTGACTACCTACAAAAATAAGATAACGATGGAGGGCACAAGCATCCACACACTGAGTTCAGTGAGACAATTTCATCAAGTTTCCTTGGTTAAAAAAAAATAATAAAAGCAGTAATTTGAAAGGGTATTCACCACTCGAATATAATTCCTGTGAAAAAAATAGATTATCGTGATGTTAATTGCAAACTTTTCTTTTTAACTTCTGTATTCTGGAAAATATTAAATTTCTGACTCCAACAGACATACTGGGTAGTTTTGTACTCTTTTGTTACAAAAATTAAACATTTAATCATGTACAGTATAAGGTCTGATAGTGAGTTTACTAATTCACACACGGTCAGAAATAAATAATTTCCTTTTTTTGGTCCACTAACATTTATCACACCGTCACAATTCAGAAATATTAGTGATAAAAAAACTGACATTTGACAAAAATTGTCCTACATGTATTTAAGCCTTGTTTAACATGAAATTTCTTGTTTCCTCATTCATCACGGATATTTTTCTCTCCAAAAAAGAAGTTTGTTGCTTCCTAATGACAGAGCAATATGTCGTTTCATGGGTTTTTCAAGTGCAAAAGGATGTTACGTGAAATTGGGTTACATTTTTCTGTTTGTTGTTGCATTGTTTACTTCCTTCCTTTTTTACTGTTTATCCTGACTGTATTTTGGGAGAAGTTTGATAACAAAAGTGTGTCAGATTTCAAGCCAAAACAACTTTTCGGTGGGGGGGGGGAAATCATGAGTAGTGTTCAGAGACAATGCTTGTGCAAACTTTGTACATGCGTTTCTGAAACAAGCCAGCCAAAAATGTTGTTTTCACACTGGTATGAGGTCACAGCACGGGCTGACATGTACGGAAGCCTGAGCAACAAAGGTCAGCCAAAATCTATGTCACATTGACATAAAACTTGAAGGATATACTTCTAATTAATGTGCATTTCAAAATATTTGGTGACTGGATATTGGTCAGCTGAATCTTGGCCTTCCGTCCGAGTTGTGAGAAGGTCCAGACAGGCTTTTTTGGAAAATGAAACCTCAACCAACACGTCTATTTTCTCTTTGTCATCATAAGTATTTTTAACTATAGTCCTGCTATTTTAGAAGAATCCTGATTATGCTGGGAGTAGGGCAATTGGTTGTTTTTTTAACATTATTACGAGTTCCACCAGTTTAAGGTGAACATGACTCAAAACATACATCTTTTCATCACAAGGGCTGTTCTTTTGTATATGAACTGCAGAGTAAACAAACTCTGATTGAGTCATAATCAAGAAGCAATGATTCAACAGTTCAACTGTACTATCTGAACAGACACCTGGCAAAGCCTGATTATAGCAAAACTTGTTAAGATCCCGTACAAATGTGATTTTTGTCTTTTTTACCTACAGTTTCTAACTTTCCTACTGATTTTTTCCATGGTCTTTGGACCCTCTCACCAGGACATCTCCGTTTTCTTTTCTGTGTACCGGGGACTGTTTTCCGAGTAGAACTGGGAGTACCAGCGGCGATGTTTGGCAATCAGTGAATCCTCCTTGACCAGAACAGGCTTGGATAGATAGGTCTTGTGGTTCCAAACCATCATGTCACGTTCCACCTGAAAATGAAAAAGGCCCACCATCAATACATTTTCAGAAAATCCACATCCGTGTTTCCCTTTTTCATATTACAATGTTCTTTTTTTTCTGAGGAAGGTATCGCCCTTACGCATGGCGCTGTTCAGGAGGCATAATATACGTGTATGCATCTCTTTCTGATGCACAGCAAGTGATAATCTGCAGATGCTATGGACAGCTTTTCACGTATGACATCACAAGTCCAAACAAACTGAAGAACCTTTCCTATGCCCGTCTGCCTATGAAGCCTCCCTAACATGCGAGCCTCTACTTCTGTATCTGAGGCTGCATCCGAATTTCTTGTCTAGAGCTAGGTCTAGGTCTTTGCTCCATTAGAAATGTGTGGAGACGTGCAGACAATAGACCTAGCCGTAGCTCTGGAAGCCCGTTTTGGACACGGCCTGAAACGCCTCGGCACTGACAGCATCTCTACAGAATCATCTCCATTCCTCTAATAACCAACTCAGTCATCTAAAAAGACAGGGTCATTTGAAAACAAAACACCTACTGTCAAAAGAGCTTGAATATGCTTAGTGCATGCAAGCTGTTGCAGAGCCATGCTGACAGGGACGATCTCACCCAGGTATAATGATATTCTTGAATTCCCTACAATTTTGTGCATGCACTGTTGGAATACTAATCTGGCTCACTACAGGAGTTAAAAACAGGTGAGCAGCAGCCCTGAAGTTTGAGCTAGAAAGTGCCAATACCTGTAGGCACTCGGCAAAGAGAACCAGCTTGGCAGCAAATCGAGGGAAGGACTTGCTCCAACAGCAGTGCGTCAGCTTCTGCTTGAGGGGCTCAACAGGGGTGATGGTATGGATAAGAATGGCATCGCCAAACAGCCAGTGATGGATGACCAGATGAACGATGCCTGGGCCAACCTGGAAATCCAAAAGATGACAGGGGCATGGTATGAGTTGAGTTGATCAGTTCTACACGTACACGTAATTGTGCATGGAAAACTCAAAAATGGTAAGTTCCACTTCAGGATTACATGTAACAATCTGCTGTACCAAAGAAACAGTGTTGTAGCGTTCTCCATGAAAAGTCCTTCCACACAGCCACTTTAGATGTTAGTTACACGATGAACAAATAAATGACAAATGCTGTCACAGTTCATTTGAGTAACTTGTGACTTGACTGAGGATTGCACAAAAATGTCAAGCACATAAATGCGTTCACGTCAAGGTGAGCAGTGTGATCACTGAATGGTAGTCTACTTTCAAGTACATGAACTTGAGAAAAGACCAGTATGCGACAGACTGTATTCACGTGTCAGCCATCTTGAATTGAAAGTGAGGTTAACTTTTCCTTTAGAGGACCATAGAGTACAAAATAACACCAACAAAATAAAATTTCAGAACAAATTCAAGCTAGTTTCCATACAGAATAATTTAGAATTTGTGATAAATTATACCTAAATGTTTTATGCCGAATTAAAAAAATGAAAGTGAGGCTAACAACTGAAAACAGTCTGGCATCACCCCCACTTAACAAATTACATTGAATATGATCGATTCAGGGAACATGATCAAAAATGGCTTCCCTATGAATGATGTCTGTTTGATTCCTTGCTGGCCACAGTGATCACCAGTCATTAAGCTCTGAAATCTGAATAACTCCCTGACCAACAGACAAGCAAAAATGCACATGTGCCTCAAGTGAAGAATGCACTATTTGAGTGCTGTGCCACAGTGGTAACTGGCGTCTCCTTGGACTGAGTTACAATAGCTGATGAGCTGATTCGTGTTCACACTGTGCACCACTCAGTGTTTGGTCAAAAGATAAATCGTTCCCCTTGCCAAATTATTCAGCGTTAGGCCTTGGAAAATCAGTTGTTAAAGGCATTTGTACTTGAAGGCTGTGAACAGCGCAAGGGTCTCTCGCTGGTGCATATCCCTCTTGCAAATTAACCCTAACGGCCC